>JAQPPZ010000019.1:12400000-13000000 GCA_028583015.1 Wollemia nobilis
GATCGTGAAAATGCGACATGTCGCGATATCGCGACAACTTTTCTTTCTTTTGGCGGAGCTATTTTCTTTGGCCTGCTTGGCAGCGAAGCTTTTTCTTCTTCATTCTGTATACAAGGGAGTGGCATGGAAAGCCAAAATTGTTGCAACACTTACAAATGCTTTCAAAGCAACAAAAAGAAACACTTTACAAAAGGAAATTTTTTGATTTTTTTTTCTACCCCTTGTGTAATGTGACAAAATTGTCAACATTCTTGGTGGCTCGCGGGGCATTTAGCTTGTCTGAATGCAGAGATCCCAGGCCTTTATCCATTGGGCAACAGAGTCATTCCCATTGTCTTCTTCTCTGACCATCCCCTGACAGCATATATATATATTTTTTTTTGGTGCCTAAGCTTCTAAGCAACCTTAGTGCTTTCGGCTCTTATTTACTAGCCGGGTTATTTACAATTTATACAAAATTTGTGGCATGACAGACATACCGCCATCACAAACTCAGCCTCGGGTGTCTATCCGGTGAATCTACAATGCCTGGACCAGATCAGATTGAACTTCAGTTGATCTTTGAAGTCCGGCTGGCTTCTTCCCAAAGTTGTCCATGTTGCAAACAGGAAGCAGCGCAATGAGTTGTCACTCCTGCCAGTACCCACGCTGTTGATGAAAGATGTGGCAAAAAAGTTCGCCGCATGAGGGGCCTCTTGGGGTACTAGTTGTGGTGATGGCTAGAACCAGAGTACCGCTGAATCTAGTAGCTGTGGGTTGGGTACAGGTTCCTCCACCTTCTTGATGTGGTAACAGGGCTCCTTCGACAACAAGCAATCTTCTATGATCTCCTCAGGTTCAGCCTCTTGAGGTACGCTTGATGGATTCTGGCTGAACACTTGCGTGCCATGCTCTGGGATACAAAAAGGGTGCAAAAATGTCCCCTCTTCGTTCTCAGGTGCTACCACTTGAGCTTGTTTCTCTTCTTGGCCCACCTCCTGATGAGGCATGCTTGATAGTTGGAAGGGGTCCTGAGAGCCATCGAATGCTTCGAGTAGTGCTCCCGCTAAGTCATACCACGAGCATATGCTTTTATGCCCAAGCAGTCTGTACCACTGCAGTGTCCTTCCTTCCAGAGACAGGACCAGAAGTCTGATCATGACATCTTCATGGAATATGTCATAGATGGGCCCTAAATCAACAAGATCTTCAAGGTGCTCTAGGGCCATTCCCTTAGTGCCATCGTATTTTGGCACATTTTTCAAGATGCCTTTGGGAATTTCATGGTAACTTTGAAGATTTAGAGGGTTATAAACATCCCAGCTGGGATAACATACCCTCTCCATTATAGCAGTGGCCTGCAGAGATCACGGTTCTTGCCACTAAGTTGGAGTCGCTAGGTGAACATACTTTTCTTTGCCTGTGAGGTCAAGGCTGCTCACCGAACCTTGATTCCTCCGGGATGTCTTCTTTCAGCTTTTAAAAAAATGCGCCTACGATCAAGAAATCTGGATCTTCAGCTCAGTCAGAGTCGCCAGGTGATTTTACCAGATGGAGGCAAGCCAGAGATTCATAAACTCGAGCTTCCTTAAAACATGGGGACTTTTGCCATGAAGGCACAGGTTTAGGTACTAGTATTTATGACTTAGAGATTTTTGGGTTGAACAGAGTCACCAGATGCTAAGAGTCTTTTGGTAATGATAGCATCGATTCTCACTACCACTCAGAAGATGAGACTGACCGGATCTCACCAGGAACTGCTACAACTATTGGCTTCGATGAAGACGGGCTTGAGATTTTTCAAAGATATGGGACGTTAGTCCCACCGGGCGTGCCAAAACTATTGGTCATCAAATCCGCACAGGAAAGGACTTTCGGTGGGTTTGCGCACCCTGGACCTACGACCAACATTGAAATGCCGAAGGGAAGAGATGCCCCTCGTGCCAATCTCTGGAGAAAGGTCGGCTCCTATGCTAAACTACTTGGGTGTTTTGAAGACAAGAGTGCAGGAAAGAAATAAACAAAGTAAGGGTTAGGAAAAGAAATAAAAATGGGTAAGGGTTAGAGAAAGAAATAAAAAGAGTAAGGGTTAGAAGATGATGATTTAAGGTGGGAGATAACAGGAAGCACGATTACTCGCTAACAACTCAAATAGCAGTAGGAAATACCAATAATAACATGAAAGAAATGAAATGTTGAACTTCCTATGTATCCTCTAGATGGGTTCGCAGGGTTCTCCTTTCTCTCTCGCTAGAATTCAGGATTCAAAGTAACAGCGATTGAGATAAGGGAATAACAGAAACCTCAATCCACCAGGCAGCATAAAGGAAAGCGACAAGGCATTTTTCCTCTCCTATGTATCCTTCAGGGTGAATTTTAGGGGTTCGATCCCCGATCGCACACCGGATTTAGGATTCAGAGTCTCAGTACGCGAATGAGAAAAGACAAAAGAATTAAGCACAGAAGGCAGCATAAAAGAGAGAAATAAAGCACAAAAGGTCTTTAGTATTAAACGCAGGACATCAAGTTACAGCAGCTTTCTAGCAAAAAGTTCCCCCCACTTTTACATTATAATGCCTAGGTTTTTATAGAGGACCCGACCCTCTAAATCATAATTACACATAATGGTGAAGTATTCTTGAGATCTGAGAAGTCGGCTTCTCACGGCCCTCGAGACTGAGCTTTCTAATCCATTACCAGAATAGGCAACTGTGACCGGGTCAACCGTGGAAATATGCATTGATGAACCGCCTGAGTATCCTTGGTGCAATGCTTGAGTGGCCGCCATGCTCGCCAAACTTCTCCTTTAGGGACTGACACTTCGCTTCTAATTGCCAAAAAAGAACAGCGAGCTTATTGGGCAAGAAAGAATGCATTTATGAGGCACTTGATTGTCTCGAGAAAATACTCGGCTTGAAGCGCGTGCCCATCGCAAAAAAGCAACATGTCGCGATATCGCAACATTTCTATGTCCTTGCCCTCTTTTGTTGCTTTTGGTCGCGAAAACCCGACATGTCGCGATATCGCGACAGTTTTCCTCCTTTGGCTTTCTCCTCGCTTTCGGCCGCAATTTTGCAACATGTCGTGATATCACGACACTTTTCTTTGTTTGGTCTTCTTTGTCACCTTGAGCCACGAAAATGCGACACGTCACGATATCACGACAGTTTTTTGTTCTGGCCTTTTCTCCTTGCTTTTTGTCGCGAAAACACGACATGCCAAAATATCGCGACACCTTTCTTGCTTGCGCCTTCTCCTTGCCTTGAGCCGTGAAAACGTGACATGTCGTGATATCGCGACGTTTTTTCCTTCTGGCACTTCTTTATCGCTTTGAGCCGCAAAAACGTGACATGTCGCGATATCGCGACAACTTTTCTCTTTTGATCTTCCTTCATGCTTTCGGTCACGAAAATGCGACATGTCGCGATATCGCGACGGTTTTTCCTTGCTGCACCTTCTCCTCTTTTTGCATCGCGAAAATGCAACATGTCGCGATATCGCGACACTTTTTCATTGCTACGCTTTCTTCTCGCTGTCGGTCACGAAAATGCGACATGTCATGATATCGCGACACTTTTTCATTCTTAGCCCTTTCCTTTCGACATGTCGCGATATCGCGACAGTTTTTCATTCTTTGGCTTTCTCCTCGCTCCCGATCACGATTTTGTGACATGTCGCGACATCGCGACACTTTTTCATTCTTAGCCCTTTCCTTTCAACATGTCGTGATATCGCGACAGTTTTTCATTCTTTGGCTTTCTCCTCGCTCCCGGCCGCAATTTTGCGACATGTCGCGACATCGCGACAGTTTTCCTTCTTCAGCACTTTCCTTGCCTTGAGCCGCGAAAATCGACATGTCGCGATATCGCGACACCTTTTGTCCTTTGCCCCTCCTTCTCGCTGTCGGTCACGAAAATGTGACATGTCGCGATATCGCGACAACTTTTCTTTCTTTTGGCGGAGCTATTTTCTTTGGCCTGCTTGGCAACGAAGCTTTTTCTTCTTCATTCTGTATACAAGGGAGTGGCATGGAAAGCCAAAATTGCTGCAACACTTACAAATGCTTTCAAAGCAACAAAAAGAAACACTTTACAAAAGGAAATTTTTTGATTTTTTTTTCTACCCCTTGTGTAATGTGACAAAATTGTCAATAGGTCCGAGATGACCTAGGAGGAGAGAATAATTAACCCCGCAATCGATAATATTTTTAATGTAACAATGTGCAAGTTTGAATAAAAATCACATATTTTCCCAAACCTTTACTATGTGTATGAATGATAGCCATATGAGAGTAATTTGGATAGAATATTATGATTTTGTGTGTAGATTATAACCAATTGCAGGATTCAACTATCGTTTGTCGATTTGTTGCTCACGTGCTAGTTGCAATTGATGAAAATTATCATTTAAATGGGAGCAAGATAATGAATCATCTGTAAGAATTCCTAATGGGTATATGATACCACCCAAAAGCGGATTGTTGTTGTTTAAGATTCCAATGTTGCTCAGGTAAAGACATCAAGCAAGGAAGAAGAAAACACCATCCAAGTCTATCACTCTATTGTCTAAGGAAGAATATGTTCTAAAGTATAGTTCAATGACATAAATATGAGCCCTACTCAAGTGTTGACTAAGAAGAAACAAACCACCAGATATGAAAACTTATCATTCAACGTACTATCGTACAAACTAGACATCGTATAGTTAAACGATTCAATATAAATTGTACAATAAATGGAAGTTACCCTCCAAGGTGTCGTACGAGTAGACAATTGTACCATTGGAATATCATACACTCGATATTTGTCGTTCAAATGAGTGTTTTCATCTCGTAGGACATCGTCATGAGGGGATTTCCATTCAAAGGAATATGCAATTGATTTTATCTACATCAAAAGACAATGCAACCCTTTAATGAATGCTCATAGAGTTAACTATATCCTCGTCATTTCTTATTTGTATCAATAGTTATGTTTTCAAGTGGCCTCATAGATCCTATATGGATAGAAGTTGATATTTTGAGCTTATCTAATTCTAGTAGCCTAATGTAAAAAATATGGCCTTTAATTTCTTAACCAACATTAATTGCTTAGTGTTTGGTATAATCAACAACAATAAACAAAATATCACTAGCATCCACAATGGTATTCATAGTAATACCTAAAGAAAAATGGTAGAAACATAAATTTCAAGGCTAAACTTTAGATTAACAATTTGGTCAATTAGTAACTAGATACATAGCCAATATTTAATGTTATGCAACATTTTAATGATCTCTTAAATATTAAAAATCATTTGTTAACGATGGTAACAAGGGATGGTATTTACTCAAAAATAATATTTCCTTGTCATAATGATATAGACAAAATCACACCCAATCTAAATGCTCAATTGTTCCTTGCAAGGAATTGGTTTACGGCGACCTAACCCTTGAGGCTTTATTTACAAGTTCATCTAGCACATTAATTACCTGTATGCATTTTTGCAATGTTAGTTTTTTCTCTTACTAAAACAAATTGCACTTCATGTTGTTTAAATAGATAAAAAAATCAAGGCTAGTTCCTTTTTTTACTAAAACAAATCGTACTTTGTGTAGTTTAAACAATTTAAAAAATCTCTTAAATCTATATAAATATTCTATATAACATACTTTAATGGAAAGTGGTAAACAACTTAGAATCAATTTATTCAAGGTAGAATGTTCCCTAGCCTTTATTTTCATAACCAAACAATTTTTTCTTATATTGTTATCAATGAAATTTAATGCTAATAACATGCAATATTGTTTTGCACAACTTGTTGACTTTCCTATATATTACCATGTAAAGATGTAACATGCAAATCAATATTAATCAAATGTTATGACACGCTAGAAAAATAAGCTACATAATATTATATCCAACTACAATGTTCAACTTGAGAAATAAAAATTGAGGCTCAAAAAAATCATTATTTTTTTTTATGATAACTAAACATTATTATTATTTATCAAATGGCATGATCTCAACCACTTAAATTCCTTAACTCTCAAATAGAAGACCCTCAAACCTTGCCAGCTGTAATATATGAATAATTATCAATCAAACTATTGGAATACCAATATGTGATCACGATGTAATATAATGAAACTCATATATGCAAATGAGAATATCTACTTTAAAATTAAATATCAACTTGTTTAAACTCTTTGAAACAAGATATATGCTAAAATGATGTCTAAGCAAACTAAAAATTTTAAATTTTAACATGCATAAATGGCAACAAGTGGTCGGCATAACTTTATATAATCTATTTTGTAAAATTTCAAGTACATAAAAAGCTAATGCTAAAAAGTTGAAATGTAGAAAGTTAAAATTATTATTAATATATAATTTTTAAGGACAAGCTTACACTAAATCTGACCACTTAAGATAATAACAATTTTAGCACTTGCTTTCCAATTATTAATCCTGAAAAAAATATGAAATAGATTTTGTACATATAATTATTGCATGTTTTTCTTTAACCCAAAGTTATGCATGCTTTTTAACTGTAAATTCTGAAATAAGACTTAGACAAATTAATAGTCCAACCCTAAAGCAGAGGCTCTCATGCACCCCATTGAGTTTTAAACCCCTACAGTCCTATATCCACACTTGAAGATGTGGGTCTGCCTCAACTTCAAGTAAAAGGGAGTCCCGACTTCCAACCCATAAGACTGACTTGTTCAAGTCAGCTCTTGGCTGGCAGCCACTAGCGGTAAGATGTATGTACATGGCAGCGGACAGTAGTAGGCAGTGGTAGGTGTATGCACATGGCACTCAACAGTGGTACACAATGATAGGTGTATGCCTATAGCTTTTGAAGTATCATTTCCTTAAAAAAAAATCACCTCAGGAATGTATAATCATATTCAATACCAATATAGTAACGGGAATCATATTCAATAACAATATAGTAACGGGAATCACCTCTTGCTTGTGATGTGTACAAGCTTTCATTTAAGTAGAATTTTTTCTTTAGCAGGGGTGGTTAAGTAAATTTTCCCATTGTTTTGGTTAATTGTCATTTGTCGAACTGTATGTCTTGGTCAAATTTTGAGTGTTGTGTTAATTTTTAATTGTTGGACTCCATAATTTTGAGTGTTGAGACTCTATAATTTTGAGTGTGGGGTTAGTTTCCAAATGTTGGATTTAATGTTCAGTTTCTTCATGCTTTCTTACTGGTGTCTGAGCTTTTGCTCGAGCAATTTTCACTTAGATTATTTTGACAATTAACATCGTTGCCAAAAAAAAGTCCAGCATCGGGCATTTTTTAAACTTAAGTTTTTTCTTACTTGGCTGGGCATTTTTCATACTTAAAGCTTTTTATTTCCCCTACGATGGCCAGGTTTCGACAGGGGCAAACTTTTTATGAGTACGGAGCAAGAAAAAATCTCTCGTCTTATGCCTTATCCAAATTTTATTCTGCCAGACTTTTATTTTTCTTGATGATGACGTCAACATCTCAAAAGGTCGGCATCTAGAAATTTTCTTCTACTTGGACTTTTTTATTTCCCTAAGTGTTCAAGGCTTCTACTTTGTCAAACTTTTTCCTAAGCCAAATTCTTAGTTTGACATTGTCACAAGTTGTTGGATTTCCCTATCAGCCAAATTTTAGATGGGAAATGATTTTCACTTGAATTGTGGGGTTCCGATTGGGCATAGCATTTTGAGTTGCCAGTAGCATTAAGCTTCCTCTTAATTGGCCAGACTTCTGGCTAAGACAATATCTTCACTTTGTTTTCGGCCAAGGCAGATTTATACTTTTTGGAAATCTCTTTTCGAAGAGCATCTAATGGAAGTGGTTTCATCAAATTTCATTGAATATTACAAGAGACACAAGGGATTTGAAGGTGAAACCATCTATATTATAAGAGGAAATTGAAGTTTGCAACGCTTGATTTTAAGCAATTTCAAGGTGTTAAGGCTATGGGAACATAGGCATACAAGTACCTGTTAGAAAGCTTATTTCAAGCCAAGTCTAGTAGGATAGATTTTTTGCCATTTTAATAAGCTTACTAGACATAGCTATGACAATAAACATCACAACAAGCTCAAGGCAAGCAAAAAAATAGGCATTTATATTTAAAAGAGCTCAACTAAAAACTTGAGTTTTTTGGATGATTGAAAATTGCAAGCAAACCCAAGAAAATAAGAAAAAACTTATCATTTTTATTAAAAAGTGGGTCCCCAATCCATGCAGAGGGGTGTGTTGTGCAAGTGCAACAACACATACCTCTTCCTCAAGTACTATAAAATCTTGAAGTGGTATATTTATTTTTTTTGTTATTGATAAAAAAAAGGTTTTTAAAGGGTCTCGTACCCTTTTATAGAATAGATGCATTAGCATACTTTGCATCACATAAGTGGTATACTTATAAATGAGATATAAAATGCTCATTTTAATGGATACTCTCCTTTGAGGTGTTAATAGTTTCTTACAATCATCAAAAGGGAAGTTGAGATAATAAGTTGTAATTTCATCATAAATTCTTTTCATTTCTTTAGACTCATTTCTTAGAACTTCTAGTTTGGAAGAAAATTTCTAGATAAATGGAATTTTTAATTAAAATCATGATAATGAATTTCTAAAGATTCTCAAAAGGAAATTTATTATTTGCAAAAAAAACTTTAATTCAAACATCTATATAATCTATTTAATAAACATCGAGCTAATGAAGCTTTCCAACTTATATATTACTTTAACTCAAATTTTTTTATTAATAAAAAAGAAACATATATTTGTACAAAAACTACCAACACATTACAAAAGTTTAAGTAAATTGTCCCATCATGTAATATTTATAAAACCAAAAATTATTATTCCTTTTCAATTCAAGAGAAAGTAGTTTATAACATCCACAAGGTCATAGGCCACATAGGATGATCCTCATAGAACATGTTTACCCAGTAAGTGTGTATCCAACCAAACTCTAGCTACTAGAACATGGTGCTCCTAATTGGAGTTCCAAAGTCTTATCATCAGGCCTATTCAAGTCGTATTAAAGTGTCAAATTCATGTATGTAGTAATTACTATAACCTAATCATAACAATAATTATGAGTACAAATTATTTTAATGGCTCAATAACTTAGGTGAGAGTTCATAGTGGAACTATACAATATTTTCTAAAATTTGGCTTCTATATTAAAAACTCAAGTACTTTTATAGCTTCTCAAGAAAGGAAAATATCAAAGGAGAAATAGGCTTAACTACCTAGCCTCCTCCAATCCCAATAAGAAATCTAAACATACTTTGGTCATTCCAAATAGAAAATATATTACCAATAGAAGGAAACATGCATCTAACAATTTTTGTGGATGAATAAAACAATACTATTACCATAACATACTTAAATTATCAAATGATGGATTGGATCATATTGAAGATCCCATCTATTTTAGTTAAACCCTTTTCTTCAAGGACTTACCTCAACTCCTCGGTGCAATTTCAAGGGAGCTCATCTTGACCCTCGTAATTATTTCTTAAAGCAACGAAGGTAGATTTCTAGACATTTGTTGATAATCTCAGTTTGGCCATATGTTTGTGGATGATAAGTTGAACTCATCTTGAGCTGATTTCCCTGCAACTTAAAACAATTTTTGCCAAAAATTACTAGTGAAGGTCGGGTCACGACCAAACACAATGGATGCGGGCATGCCATGAAGGCGAAAGATAAAACCAAGAAAATTTTGGGCAATTGTGGAGGTTGTCTAAGGATGGGAGAGGGAACAAAAATGAGCATACTTCGAAAGATGATCCACTACCACGAAAATAATTGATTAGCCTCCCGACTTAGGTAACCCTTCAATAAAGTCCATGTAAATATATGTCCAAACATGTTCGGGAATAGGCAAGGGTTGTAGATTTTTTGGAGAGTGCACCATTTTGACTTTCATCTGTAAATAGGTGTCATATGTTGCCACAAAATTATGAATATCCTTTTTCATACCTTCCTATAAAAAGGTACGCTTAATCCTTTCACATGTTTTGAGGAACCCAAAATGGCCTACATAGAGTGATGCATGCATTTCCTTCATGAGAATTTCTCAGAGTGGAGACGTGTGAGAAACAACAGGGCACTGGTGGTAGCATAAATCTTGTCCATCCCAAGTGTATCCGGGATATGTGGTGGGCTTTGTTGGAAGGGAGGCAACCAAAGTTTGCAAATCGAAATCCTTAAGTACCTCCTCACGTAAAGAAGTAATCCATTGTGGAATGGGGGAAGAAATAGCACATAGCATACTATGAGCCTCAAATTGGCGAGAGAAGGTGTCTACCACAATGTTCTCCTTGCCCTTTTATAAGTAATATTATAATCATAGCCCATGAGCTTAAAGACCCATTTTTGTTGTCCAAGGATGGAAACCCATTGCTTTAGAAAATATTTGAGACTTTGATGATTTTTTTTAATGGAGAAATGATGCCCAATGAGATAAGTTCACCAATGGGTGACCGCATGCAAAATTGTAAGCATTTCCTTAGCATAAGTTGATTTTCCTAGATTGTGACTAGAGAGCGCTTTACTAGTGAAGGCCAAGGGTCATCCTTCTTGCATCAACACTATGCCAATACCACTACCTAAAGCATCACTTTCAATGACAAAAGGCTTGGAAAAAGTAGGCATGGCTAAGACCGAGGTGGTTGTCATAGCGTGCTTCAACTCAAGGAAAGCTTGTTCAACTAGTCTGGTCCAAGTAAAAGAATCATTTTTTAACATGGATGTTAAGGGAGCGGTAATTTTACCAAAATTATGGACAAATTTGTAGTAATAGCATATAATCCCCAAAAATCCACGAAGATATTTTAGAGTGTGAGGTTTCAGCCATTCTTAAACCGCTTGGATCTTCCTAGGATCAACTTTAACTCCATATTTGGTGACAATGTGTCCCAAATACTCCACTTTCGTCAACCCAAAAGAACACTTTGACCACTTAGCATATAGTTGGTGTTGTGCCAAATTTGTAAAGTTTGATCCACATGGGCGAGGTGCTCTTCCCATGAGCAAATATAAACCAAAATTCCATTAAAGAAAACGAGGATTAATTTACAAATAAATGGACAAAAAATGTAGTTCATGAGGCTTTGAAATGTGGAAGGAGCATCGATCAAGCCAAATGGCATCACCAAGAACTCACAATAACCCTCATGAGTACGAAATGTGGTTTTGGGAATATCTTCATCCTTGAGCCAGATCTGATGGTACTTGGAGCGAAGATCTAATTTGGAGAAAAACATAGTCTCATACAACTCATCCAATAATTCATCCACCACAATAATAGGAAACTTATCCTTAATTGTGAGCTTATTGAGCTCATGAAAATTCATACATAAGCTCCAAAATCCATCTTTCTTTTGCACTAATAAAATTGGAGAAGAGTAAGGATTGTTACTCGATCGAATGACTCTAGCTTTAACAATTCCTATACTAACTTCTTTATCTCTGACTTAAGGGCATGAGGATATTAGGATGACCTAATGTTAGGTGGTACACTATCAAGTACCAATGGAATAGCATGGTCATGTGAGCAATGAGGTGGCAAGTCTAATGGTTCAGCAAAATCTGCATTGTGCTTTGTCAAAACAAGTTCTAAATCTTTGGGAACTTGGTCCACCTCTGAAGTGGGTGGTTGGATTGCAAATATTTGAGTGATGACCCCATGAGAAGATTTTTTCAACTTCTCCATACGGTTTGAGCTGATAATCTGAGGAGGCCCTGCTTGTGAACCCCAAAGAGTATAATACTATCCATTTTGGGAAAACTGCATCCATAGCTTTGCAAAGTTCCATGAGATGGTTCCCAATGTACCTAATCATTGAGCTCCCAATACAATATCACATTCCCCTAATTGTAAAGCAGACATATCTACTTTGAGCTCATAATCCTCTATTTTATTTTAACATTTTGATATTTACCTTTGCGAGGCAAAGTCCCTCCATTGACCATCATAAACTCAAAGGAATTGCATGTGTATATGTAACAATTGGCCTGCTTGACAAGTTGTGGATCAATAAAGTTGTATAATACCAAAATCGATAAGGATCATAAGACTTTGGCCTTTGAAAATACCCATGACATTCATGGTTTGTGGAGTAGTAATCCCAGCAAGAGCATTGATAAAAAAATTCGCATTTGGTTCATGTATGTCTTCCTCATTTTCAGGCGATTCCTCTACTAGTTTTATGTCATCATCAATTTGGTCACTGTTGATTGGCTTGTCAACATCTATGAGAAACAACTTCTTTTGGGTGCACCAATGTCCACGAACATATTTTTCATCATAATTGTAGTACAAACCTTGAGCACGTCGAGCATCCATTTCTTCTATAGTCAAGCATTTGGGGGAAACATTTTTATTTTTAGTATGAGTGGGAAACTTGGGAGGAAAAGAGGGTCTAGTTTGTGGAAATCTAGATGTCCTACTTTGAGCTAAAAATTTGGATTTGGCCAACCATGCCAAGCTTCTAGCTTGCATCATTATTTGCATTTTGAACATCTTGACCTTGGCTTGGAGATCATCCTTCAAGCCACTAACAAAATAGCTCATAAAAACCCTTCATTCAACCCCCTAGTTTTGTTACCTAATTTCTCGAATTGGGTTTGGTAAGCCCGAACTGTAGAGGTTTGTTTCAACTTTGTCAGTGCTCCTATAAAGTCGTAATATTCACTAGGGCCAAATCGAGTGAAAAATTGGGACTCAAATTCTTCCCAATAAGGATCAAGAGTGGTGTTTTGAAATCACTAGTACCATTGTAAAGCTTCAGATTCCAAGTTGAAGGAATTCATCTAGACCCAGTAATATCTAGGGACATTATGGAGTTTAAAAAAATGATCAACATGACATAACCACCCATCTGCGTCCTTCCCGTTGAACTTAGGAAAGTCCAATTTAGGCATCTTAAAGGTAGGATCACGATCAAAGAGAGGGTGTGAGTCTCCCCCTTCCTTTCCTTTTCCCCTACTTGATTTTTTGGTATGGTAATCAAACCCTTATTTTTTCCCACCTAGCATTTTGGACTCAACCTCGGCAAGTTGTTCTTCCAAGCAATTTTTGGAGTTAAGGTATTCACCTTTAAAGCATTGAATATCTTCCTTTATGACGTTATTGTCATGGAGAAGGCTATCAAGGCAGCTTTTATGGTTTTCAACATTGAAGTAGCTTGTTCTACCTCTTTTTGATGTCCACAAATGCCACTAGTCATTTTGAGAAGTGTTGAACTTCTTTCATTGAATTATTAAAATAGAAGTGTGACTACAAGAGTTACTATTTTTAGTAAGGATTCCAAAAAAGTGCTTGGGTGTTATATATCAAATTGATTAGCTTGAAAATATGGTCACAATGAGCTATATATCTCAACACTAATTTTAGACACCCAAAACTTTTTTTTATCTGTTATTTTGACGAGTCTATTAATGTGGTCAGTTTTTGCTTTGGAGGTTGGATTCAAAATTTAGGTACTACGTTAGCCAACTCTTCCATGTTTGTCTATGCCTACTAGTGTGGTCAGTTTTTGTGGGATGGATTTTGGTTGCAGGTTACAGATTCAGCAAAACATGAAGGCTTTATTTTCTTTTTGCAAATTAATTTTTTTATTGTACTAGGATAAGTTAGGCAAAGGTGTATGTAATATCCATAGGCCCTCTATTATACCGCAGTGACGAACAATAGTGTTCGAACCAAATATTTCAAGCCACTACCCAAGGAGGATTCCACACATACCCTTGAGCACACTACCTACCTCTTTGATAGTACGAGAGGGTAATCTTTTGGGATGTTGTGTCCCGTGTGCTACGGATAATATAAGATTGAAAAATTTTCCTATCGCTAAAGGTTTGTTTAATCCTAGATGGCCTCCCTAAATACCCAAAGATACGTTGGAGCTCGATTCCATGTGCAGGTGTTGTCTAAGGCCTGGGTATTGGAGCTCGATCGCCCCTCACTTCACTAGATGTTTTATGTGCTATCTAGCTTAGCTAATAATGATAGCTCCTCCACGATATTTTAAAACCTTCGGTACATTGTTTCTAACCTACACAACTACTATAGAAAAAGAAATGATTGTATTTTTGCTGGCTTTTGCTCTTTTTTTAAATAAAAGACAAACAAAAAATTGAAAACACAAGAAAATTATACCTAATAGTTGGAATGGATGGGCAAGAATTATCGTAATCACAGCAAAATTCGAACCTACTATTAAAAAATATACTCACTCACACAAAATACTAAATTTAAATAGAGATTCATACATTAACACAATGTCACAATGCTAAAAGTAAATGCAGAATTAACCACTCTCACAATAGACACAAAATCGTAGGCCTCTTCGAAAAGGCAACCTCTTTCAATATTTCATTAATTGGAAAAATATACATTCGTACATGGCTCCATGTCTTTTAAAGAAAAACTTCATGCAACCCTAACCTAAAGCTCAAGAGTTGGCTTACATGCAAAATGTCACTCGAGCTAGAATCTTCTACCAAACATCGGTTACATTCTTGATAATGGTTACATGAAATGGCCCCACTTGTCTAGGTGTCTTACTTGCCACATACCATTACAAAGTATTACAAAATAACATTATAGATGAGGTCCCCATGTTGGAAGTGGGTCATTACATAATCAATGAAAATTACAAAAATAATGTTATGATGGGGTCCTAACATATAATTTCTCTATTTTATCATAAAATGAGAAAGAGGAATAACAATGGCCATCTAGAAAAGGAGAAGATCCATCAGATCCTTAATCAGAAGATGAAGTGGAGGAAACTCGGGCTACCAAAGAAAACCTTCAAGAAGAGGAGATTGAAGAAATAGAAGAGACTTGGTTAGCAACAACAATGATTCGAGGAGGGGCCCTATGGGGTCTCCTCCAGGTTCTCTTGACGGGAAGAAGAGCTCTTATGCCGAGATTCTAAAAGAAAATTTTGCGTCTTCTTCTGATGAAGCCCAGCGGGGTGCTTACCAAGCGCTTCTCAAGAATGTTGGCAAGGGTTCTTCTACAAACAGAGTTAATGGATGCCTCCCGCAATCTGCTTCCAGACCTAAGATAGTCATAGAACCAAAGATGGTTGAGGATACGATCACCTACCGTGCTAACCATGACTTGATCTGCAAATTCATGGGAATCCGACCCACTCTGCACTTTCTGCACACCAGGTTAGACGGAGCGGGAACCTATCGGTGAGTACTCCTTATGGCCTATAAGCAACGGGTATTTCATTATTAGTTTCTCTTCTTCGGTAGATAGAAACAGAGCATTTGAATCGAGAGAAGAGGACCCATGGCCCGGCAGGGTTATTTGTCCAACCATGGAGAGTGGGTTTCGATCCTCGCATTGAGCCCACAGCTATTCCAGTGTGGATCCGGATGTACGCTCTCCCGATGGAGTTTTGGGGCGAGCAGATTCTTGAGATGATTGGTAACTCTCTAGGTAGATTTATGGGAGTTTCCAAAGATACCATAGAGGGAAACACTGTTGTCTTTGCTAGAATCTGCGTTGAAATGGATATCAGTCAGCCACTACCAGCTGAGGTGGAACTGGAGTTAGCGGGACAATCCTGGATACGACGAGTTAGATTACGAAGCCCTACCTTTTAGATGCGGGGTCTGCCATAAGCATGGCCATTTGGCTAGGTTATGTCCGAATACCTTGAGCACAAAAGCGGAGGCCCCGCTAGGAATCTCAAATCGACCCGAGAGAGGGTAAGTTCACCCAGGTCAAAGAATCACAAAACACCCCCAAGGTTACGAAGCCCGGAAAGATGGCTTTGAACAACAGAAACGAAGAAGAAACAAAAAGAGAAATGGCAAGGACCAAGCTTCACTCAAGCCAACCAACCGGTATGAAATCTTTAAATCCCTGGTGGATCAGGAAGACCAAGTTATGGATGGAGTGGATGGGAACAACGAGGATTTTAACATCCACTCTCATGTTTCTCCCTCTTCAACTCCTGCCCGCGAGCGGGTGCTTAAACCCACTGATTTTTTATAGCCAGAGAACCCAGGGGCATTGGTTATCCATTCCTCAGCACAGCCAGTTATTCGGGATGTCATCATGGGAAGTGCCGAAAAGAATAGAGAAAGGCCGGCCACAGGGATTACCCGAGTGGAAAAACGGTCCAAGAATAACATTTCTCAAGGTGCGGGCGGGAAGTCTAATAAGGACCTAATAGCATCGCAAGGAGACAAGCTGGTCACTGATGGATCAGTGAGAACAATTGACTCTTATTGCTCTCAAGGTTTCCAATGATTATTCAATCTTGGAATGTTAGGGGTTTAAACAGCAGAACCCATCAATCTGTTGTTCAAAGACTCATAAAGAAGGGTAAAACAGACTTTTTGCTCCTCTAGGAGACAAAAATGTCTTTAGATCTTATGTGTAGAACGAGTTGGTAAAATATGGAGGGAGGCTGGATATATGGATGTGGCGGCTCAAGGGGCCTCGGGAGGAATTGTTACTTTTTGGAACCCCCTGGAATGGTGCGCTTTAGAACATATAGCTTGGAGGGGTGTTCTCACATCTCTTTTTAGGAATAATATCACGAGTTGAGCAAGTTTTAATTACAAATTTTTATGGGGCTCAAAGCCATGATGGCCAGAGGCTTCAATGGAAAGCAGTTCACAACATGAGGTCCTCAAGACAAGCTTTTGACTGGATCATTCCTGGAGATTTTAATGCCAAATTATCTGTTCGGGATCGGGAAGGTGGTTCCCCTGTTTTGGACACAGGGGATCGGCTTCTGATTGCCCGAGTTCAAGCTTTTCACTTAGTTGATGTCCAAGGTCCTGGAACTTTTTTCACTTGGACTAACAAACGGAGGGATCCACACTTGTTGTAAGGTAAAGTTGGATCGCTTTACGGTCTCAGAGGAGGCTTTTGTTAAGTGGAATGTGCAATTACAGATTTTGGACGGTCCTGTTTCCGATCACTCTCCCATCATTCTGAAGGGTGGGACTACGACGAGGCGGTTCCATAAACCATTTAGATTTGAGAATTTCTGGCTTCAGAAGGAGGACCTTCATGAGGTAATTTCGCAATGGTGGGAAGAAGGTCGCCCACCTTTTGGGACAACAATGTTTAAATTTCACAAACGACTTCTTTTTGTCAAATTTAAATTGAAACGAGTGGAGGCACGCCAATAAATCGGATTTCAAGCTGCAAAGAGCCCCCTTGTTGGCCCGCTGGGAGGAGGTGCGAGAAACAATTTAGGGAAGGTTTAATTTACGAACGACTTAAAGTGAAGATGATGCCTTGCGCAAAGCTGTTGAGGACATTGATAACCACGAGGAAATTTACTGGAAGCAGCGGGCTAGAAATTCTTGGCTTTTGGAAGGAGATAGAAATACAAAATTTTTTCATCGTTCAGCATGTGCTAGAAGACAGATGAATAATATGGCAGTTTTAAAAGATGAGAATGGTCACTCCTTTGATACTCTTCCAGGTATGCACTCCCACTCTGTGGATTACTTCTCCAAGCTTTTTGCAGAAAACAGGGACCAAGATGTGGGGGCTCAAAATGAAGTTCTTGATGTTATTCCCCCTATTATCACTCCAGCAGAAAATCAGGCTCTCCTCAGACCTATTGATCGAGATGAATTGAAAAATGTGGTCTTTGGAATGAGCACAGGCAAATCTCCCGGTCCAGATGGTTTTCCTATTGAGTTTTTCAGGCCTTTTGGGACACCTTGGAGGAAGATGTTTTGGTTGTAATTGAGGAGTCCAGATCTAATAAGAGAATGCTCAAGGCTCTAAATCATACCTTTATCACGTTAATTCCAAAGGGGGAGGAAGGAGTTCATATCTACGACTTCGAGACCTATTGCTTTATGTAATGTGATTTATAAAATTATCACAAAAATTATAGGTGAACGTCTTAAACCTCTCCTTCATTACATCATTTCTTCGAGAACGGGGGGATTTGTTGAGGGTAGACGGATCTTGGATGGAGTGATTCTTGCTCGGGAGGCTATTCATTCAATGCAAAACTACGGTGACAAAGGAATGTTCATCAAAGCTGGATATGTCTAAGGCTTACGATCGGGTTGAGTGGGGTTTCTTGTCAAGGATGTTGGCTGCCTTTGGCTTTTCCCAGGAATGGATTGACTGGGTTATGAGTTGTGTTTCCACGCCTTCTTATTCGGTTCTCATCAAGGGGATTCCCTCGCCTCCCTTTGGAGCCTCTCGTGGCCTCCGACAAGGGGACCCTTGCTCGCCCTATCTATTCCTTATCTTAGCTGAAGGATTAGGCCGACTCTTCTTGAGAAGAAGACTTCAAGGCCTGATAACAAGTATTAAGGTCGGGGATGAAGTCTTGACTCATTTACAATTTGTGGATGACAACTGGCTTGGTTGGAGTGGCTAGTCTCGGGGAAGCTAGGGGAATCGGAGACTCTCTTCTGTTTACCTTAGGGCCTCCAATCAAGTTATCAATGACAACAAATCTAAAGTTGTCTTTTTCAATCTTGCCCAACGGATGCAGGACAAAATCTTAGAGATTTTGGGCTTCTCTAGATCATCTCTTCCTATACTCTATACGGGGGTTCCTTTGCACTTCAAGAAATTGAAAAATGACATTTGGAAAGATCTTAGGATGGCATCAAAGATAGAATGAACCACTTGGTCTCACAAATGGTTAAGCTACGGTGGCCGTTTAACTTTCTTACGGTCGATTATTCGAGGCCATGCCTATCTATAAATTTTCAATCTTGGCTGCTCCTCTTTCTATTTGGAAAGAGTTGGACAAACTGGCTAGGCGATTCTTATGGGAAGGAGCAAAAGGTGGGAAGAAATGGGCCTTGGTTGGCTGGGACAAAGTTACTCAGCCCAAAGAAAAAGGAGGGTTGGGTTTGAGAAGCTCTAATCTCAACAACAAAGCCCTGGCAGGTAAATTGTATTGGAGATGGATCTCCCAGCCATCATCTTTATTCAGTAGAATCTTGACCAGCAAATATTTGGGTAACATCCACCCCTTTGAAGTTTGTCGTTTCCCTCTGGATGGTAATGGTTCCCTAGTTTGGCAAGCTCTCAAGTTGGGCTCTCAAGTAATTAAAAATCAATTGTTACGGAAAGTGGGAAGGGGGGAGAAAGCACGTTTATGGAGTGATTCATGGGACCGGTTTCCATCCATCATTGCGGAGTATCTGAGCTGCTTCCAATTAAAGCTGCCATAGAATCCAAGGGTTGGGTCACTATTGAGAACTATTTCTTCACTAGTCAATTGGGTGAGTATAAATTCAAGAAATTTAAGCGACTTGAGGAGTGGCTTGTCACTATCCCTCCGGAGCTGGCAACCACTCTGACCAACATCTTGTCTGCAAGATTTCTCACGGGCAGAGATGAAGAAGACGAGTTAGCTTGGGGTCATGGGAATCTTGGAATTTACACTGTGAAGGCTGGTTATGATCAGCTTCTCCCAGAGCCTCCCCCGCATTTATTTCCGGTTCATGACTGGAAGAAAATCGGCATTCCAAGTCTCTGGCCGAAAGTGAACTTCTTTGTCTGGCAGTTTATGCATAATGGCATCCTCACCTACGATAATCTCAGAAGCAGAGGAATTATTGGTCCTTCTCAGTGTATTTTGTGTCGTAAGCATGAAGAGACTGCTGACCATTTGATGTTCGAATGTTCCTTCACTGGGCAGATCTGGAATCGATGGTTCTCTCTTTTTAATCTCCAGGGTAATGGTGCTCTGACTCGGAATAATATCTGGCAAAAATGGAAGAAAGTTAGATTTAAATCAAAAGCCCTTCGATTGGGGTGGGAGCTTGGTCTCTTCTTCATCTAGTGGCAAGTGTGGCTGGAAAGGAACGCTCGAATTTTCGAGAGAGACCTTCTCCTCTCTTGATGGAATTTGGCGAGGTTATACGGAGCAAAGTCAACGAGACGGTTGCCTTACATCTTTGAAGAAGATATTACGGTTGAGTTGGGTCCACGGGAAGAGAGAGTTGCTTGCTCACGTTAGAGAAAACATGGTTAGTTGGAAACCCCCCCCGGTTGGCTGGATCAAAATTAACACGGACGGAGCTGCAAAGGGCAATCTGGGCAATGCTGGAATCGGTGTTGTGTGCCGTGATCATACTGGATCTGTTCTTTATTGGGAACTCCAAGGTATGGGAAGAGCCACCAATAACGAAGCCGAAGCTTTTGCCATCAAAGTTGCTTCTTTCTGGGCTGTCACTCAGGGATACGAGAAAGATAATCCTTGAGGCCGATTCTCAAATTTTGGTTGGCGCTCTTGATTGTATGAGAAATTTTGCTTTGAAAGCGTGGAGGATTCAGATCTTAGTCTCTCAAATCAAGGTCCTTTGGAGGGAACTTGAGGATGTGATCCCTATCCATGTGAATCGGGATTCAAATTCGGCGGCCGATTTCCTTGCCAAGTTGGGTGCGGAAAAGGAGGTTGGAGTTCAGCTGCACAGTAACATGCCTGTGGAAAATGTTGTGATTAGACAAGGTCTTGCAAAATTTTTGAGCAAATGATTAATTCTGTCTTGGGAGTTTTTCGTCGCGTTTTCGTGACCTGCTGTGTTATCGCGACCCTCGGTGGCAACCTGTCGCGATATCGCGACAGGTTTTGTCGCCACGGCCTTTGGAGACTTCCTGTCGCGATATCGCGACACTTCTGGCGCATTGGTGGCATTTGGAATTTGCGTAGCGATATCGCGACAATTCTGAGGACTGTTTGCTTTGTGATGTTTCCGTCGCGATATCGCGACATCTTTTGTGGTCGGGAGCAGCTGGACTTGGTCGTCGCGATTTTGCGACATGTCACGATTTTGCGACATGTCGCGAAATCGTGACACTTTTGGTGCAAAGGTGGCAACTGGAAAATGCGTCGCGATATCGCGACAATTCTGAGGATTGACTGCTTGGTGATGTTTCTGTCGCGATATCGCGACATCTTTCGTGGTCGGGGGCTGCTGGCTTTGGCCGTCGCGATTTTGCGACATGTCGCGATTTCGCGACATGTCGCCAAATCGCGACACTTCTGGCGCATTGGTGGTATTTGGTTGATTCGTCGCGATATCGCGACAATTCTGTGGACTGACTGCTTTGTGTTGGTTCGGTCGCGATATCGCGACATTTTTTGCGGTCGGGGGCTGCTGGCTTTGGCTGTCGCGAATTCGCGACATGTCGCGATTTCGCGACATGTCGCGTTTTCGCGGCCGGTTGTGCGGTTGTGACCTCGGCCGGCTTGTCTGTCGCGATATCGCGACATGTCGCGATTTCGCGCCTTGTTTGTCTCTAGTGCTTAGTGTTGGTTTGTGCTGCCCTCTCGCTCTCTGCTGAGGTCTTGTGTCTCTGGGTTCTTGGTTGGGATGTTCTTGCTCCCTCTTGTACTTGCTCTTTGTTTTAATACAAGATTTTCAATTTTTTTCAAAAAAAAAAATGATTCGAGGAGACACCCTAGCCACCAGATTTTCTACTAGAGGAAGGAAATCTAATCAAAAGGTAAGAACAAAACAAACAAATATAGGGATTCAAAAAAAAGCATAGACAACTTTAGACTTTAACAAGGCTAAGAAGCCACTTAAGCAATAAAAGTTCTATCATGGAATGAAAGGGGAGTGGGTAGTCCCTTGAAAAAACTACCTAAGTCAATTAATAGCCCAACAAAAGTCAATAGTTATTTGCATTTAAGAAACTAAATTGATAGTTAGCAAGAATAGAAAGGAAACATATATAAAGATCCTCGGATCTAGAAGCAATAGATTTGTCAGGTGCCTCAAGGGGCTTCTCCTTGCATGGGATCCATAGGACCTGATATGTATTATTAAAACAATATACTCAAACTAGATAGCAATCTCTTTCTCCTCTCCACAAGGATAGACTTGGATCATAGTCAATTTTTATGGACCAAATAACTTAGTCTTAAAACAAGAGGCTTGGAAAAGTCTTCAACATTGGATTCGTCAAGAAAGACCCCCAAATTTAATTATATCAAGGGACTTAAATGTGACTTTAGCCCAATGGGAAAAAAATGAGGCATTCCCTCAAAAAACCCTTCTAAGGACCTGGTTATGCAAATTATAATTGGAGAGAAACTTTAGGACATAATCCCCAAAAATGGAAAGTTTGCATGGACAAATAGAAGAGTTGGGGTTAAATTGATTGCAAAAAGATTAGATAGATTCTTGATACAAGAAGATATACTATTCAATTATCCACTTTTATCAAGTGGCATAATTCAAAGTTTGGTCTCAGATCATAAGCCTATCTATTTGGATAAGGGTGATAATGCTCTTGGAAAAAGGAAGATTCCTTTCAAATACAATCCAAAATGGATGGAGCATGAGGATTTTGCACCATTAGTAGAAAGTATCTAGAAGCAATAGAGGTGTGGAAAATGAAAATTTCTAATCTCAAGAAAGCCATTAGGGACTAAATTTCCAACAAGACTAAAGTTCAAAATAGGTCAATCATGTTGCTACAACAAATGGAGGAAGCAAAGTAAGAGATACGTGACTAGCCTCCAATCCCTTAATAAGAAGAGAAGACTTCAGTTGAATCAAGATATAGATCAAACTTTCAAAGAAGAAGAGGCACACTAGATACTTCAATCAAGAATTATCTGGCTCAAGAAAAGATACAGAAACACAAATTAGTTTCATCTAAAAACAATGTAGCACTACCAATGAAACACAATCGGAGAAATTCACAAAACTAAAGAAATTTATTTTGATCAGGCAATCATAAAGGAACTAGCAAGAGATCATCACTCGACCCTTATCATAGAGAAAACAATAAATTAGCAGACTTAAGCCACTCGCTTGAACAACATTTCCTCCTTTGTTAAAAAATAGAGACAAAGAAGATCTCTCTTCAACAATAACCAAAGAAGAGTTTGAAGAAGTTATATGTTCACTACCCAAGGGCAAAGGTCCAGGACCAAATGGCTTCACCAACCATTTTTATGAACAATTTTATGAAATTGTAGGAGATGACCTGTTAACAATGATAAAAGAGACAACGATAAGAGTTAAGTTATCTGGAGCAATCAACTCCACTTTCTTAGCTTTAATTTCAAAAGAAAATAATATAATTACTTTTAATATATATAATAAAAATAAAAAATATATATATTTATATAAAAAAACCATGTTTTTGTTTTTATTTTGTTAGTGTGAGAAACCCCTACGACCAATGCACAAGGTTGGGTAGGCTCCCCAACCATGACCCCTCCTAAAGTTGAGAGCTATGCCTATCAATAGGGAATTTAACACACACCCACTCCTCACACTCACCCACATCACGATTTCACACACTCGCCAAAGCCACGATTTGAACCTTGGACCAAAACCATGTTTTTTTTAGTTATAGTTGATTAAAAGTTAAAGAATTAAAACTGTTTATACCAAATGCTACGATTTGTATTCAATATTTCTTGACCATAGACCAAACCTTATAAAAGAACTCTTTTGAAAAATTACAAACTATTTTGACAATTAAAATACAATGATTCCTTCTCACACTATCACATAACTCTCACATTACTTCTAACACCTTTCCAATATAATCCCTTGACCTTTAACCAACTATAACTAAAAAAACATGGATCCTTTTTTTTAAATAAATATCTTTTTAAATTATATATATATATATATATATATATATATATATATATATATATATATATATATATATATATTCTTTTTAGTAAACATGAATTTTTTGCCATTTTAATAAGCTTACTAGACATAGCTATGACAATAAACATCACAACAAGCTCAAGGCAAGCAAAAAAATAGGCATTTATATTTAAAAGAGCTCAACTAAAAACTTGAGTTTTTTGGATGATTGAAAATTGCAAGCAAACCCAAGAAAATAAGAAAAAACTTATCAATATTTTTAAAAAGTGGGTCCCCAATCCATGCAGAGGGGTGTGTTGTGCAAGTGCAACAACACATACCTCTTCCTTAAGTACTATAAAATCTTGAAGTGGTATATTTATTTTTTTTGTTATTGATAAAAACAAGGTTTTGAAAGGGTCTCGTACCCTTTTATAGAATAGATGCATTAGCATACTTTGCATCACATAAGTGGTATACTTATAAATGAGATATAAAATGCTCATTTTAATGGATACTCTCCTTTGAGGTGTTAATAGTTTCTTACAATCATCAAAAGGGAAGTTGAGATAATAAGTTGTAATTTCATCATAAATTCTTTTCATTTCTTTAGACTCATTTCTTAGAACTTCTAGTTTGGAAGAAAATTTCTAGATAAATGGAATTTTTAATTAAAATCATGATAATGAATTTCTAAATATTCTCAAAAGGAAATTTATTATTTGCAAAACAAACTTTAATTCAAACATCTATATAATCTATTTAATAAACATCGAGCTAATGAAGCTTTCCAACTTATATATTACTTAAACTCAAATTTTTTTATTAATAAAAAAGAAACGTATATTTGTACAAAAACTACCAACACATTACAAAAGTTTAAGTAAATTGTCCCATCATGTAATATTTATAAAACCAAAAATTATTATTCCTTTTCAATACAAGAGAAAGTAGTTTATAACATCCACAAGGTCATAGGCCACATAGGATGATCCTCATAGAACATGTTTACCCAGTAAGTGTGTATCCAACCAAACTCTAGCTACTAGAACATGGTGCTCCTAATTGGAGTTCCAAAGTCTTATCATCAGGCCTATTCAAGTCGTATTAAAGTGTCAAATTCATGTATGTAGTAATTACTATAACCTAATCATAACAATAATTATGAGTACAAATTATTTTAATGGCTCAATAACTTGGGTGAGAGTTCATAGTGGACCTATACAATATTTTCTAAAATTTGGCTTCTATATTAAAAACTCACTTTTATAGCTTCTCAAGAAAGGAAAATATCAAAGGAGAAATAGGCTTAACTGCCTAGCCTCCTCCAATCCCAATAAGAAATCTAAACATACTTTGGTCATTCCAAATAGAAAATATATTACCAATAGAAGGAAACATGCATCTAACAATTTTTGTGGATGAATAAAACAACACTATTACCATAACATACTTAAATTATCAAATGATGGATTGGATCATATTGAAGATCCCATCTATTTTAGTTAAACCCTTTTCTTCAAGGACTTACCTCAACTCCTCGGTGCAATTTCAAGGGAGCTCATCTTGACCCTCGTAATTATTTCTTAAAGCAAAGAAGGTAGATTTCTAGACATTTGTTGATAATCTCAGTTTGGCCATATGTTTGTGGATGATAAGTTGAACTCATCTTGAGCTGATTTCCCTGCAACTTAAAACAATTTTTGCCAAAAATTACTAGTGAAGGTCGGGTCACGACCAAACACAATGGATGCGGGCATGCCATGAAGGCGAAAGATAAAATCAAGAAAATTTTGGGCAATTGTGGAGGTTGTCTAAGGATGGGAGAGGGAACAAAAATGAGCATACTTCGAAAGATGATCCACTACCACGAAAATAATTGATTTGCCTCCCGACTTAGGTAACCCTTTAATAAAGTCCATGTAAATATATGTCCAAACATGTTCGGGAATAGGCAAGGGTTGTAGATTTTCTGGAGAGTGCATCATTTTGCCTTTCATCTGTAAATAGGTGTCATATGATGCCACAAAATTATGAATATCCTTTTTCATACCTTCCTATAAAAAGGTATGCTTAATCCTTTCACATGTTTTGAGGAAACCAAAATGGCCTACATAGAGTGATGCATGCATTTCCTTCATGAGAATTTCTCAGAGTGGAGACGTGTGAGAAACAACAGGGCACTGGTGGTAGCATAAATCTTGTCCATCCCAAGTGTATCCAGGATATGTGGTGGGCTTTGTTGGAAGGGAGGCAACCAAAGTTTGCAAGTCGAAATCCTTAAGTACCTCCTCACGTAAAGAATTAATCCATTGTGGAATGGGGGAAGAAATAGCACATAGCATACTATGAGCCTCAAATTGGCGAGAGAAGGTGTCTACCACAATGTTCTCCTTGCCCTTTTATAAGTAATATTATAATCATAGCCCATGAGCTTAAAGACCCGTTTTTGTTGTCCAAGGATGGAAACCCATTGCTCTAGAAAATATTTGAGACTTTGATAATTTGTTTTAATGGAGAAATGATGCCCAATGAGATAAGTTCATCAATGGGTGACCGCATGCAAAATTGTAAGCATTTCCTTAGCATAAGTTGATTTTCCTAGATTGTGACTAGAGAGCGCTTTACTAGTGAAGGCCAAGGGTCATCCTTCTTGCATCAACACTATGCCAATACCACTACCTAAAGCATCACTTTCAATGACAAAAGGCTTGGAAAAAGTAGGCATGGCTAAGACCGAGGTGGTTGTCATAGCGTGCTTCAACTCAAGGAAAGCTTGTTCAACTAGTCTGGTCCAAGTAAAAGAATCATTTTTTAACATGGATGTTAAGGGAGCAGTAATTTTACCATAATTATGGACAAATTTGTAGTAATAGCATATAAGCCCCAAAAATCCACGATAGAGTGTGAGGTTTCAGCCATTCTTAAACCGCTTGGTCTTCCTAGGATCAACTTTAACTCCATATTTGGTGACAATGTGTCCCAAATACTCCACTTTTGTCAACCCAAAAGAACACTTGGACCACTTAGCATATAGTTGGTGTTGTGCCAAATTTCTAAAGTTTGATCCACATGGGCGAGGTGCTCTTCCCACAAGCAAATATAAACCAAAATTCCATTAAATAAAACGAGGATTAATTTACAAAGAAATGGACAAAAAATGTAGTTCATGAGGCTTTGAAATGTGGAAGGAGCATCGATCAAGCCAAATGGCATCACCAAGAACTCATAATAACCCTCATGAGTACGAAATGTGGTTTTGGGAATATCTTCATCCTTGAGCCAGATCTGATGGTACTTGGAGCGAAGATCTAATTTGGAGAAAAACATAGTCTCATACAACTCATCCAGTAATTCATCCACCACAATAATAGGAAACTTATCCTTAATTGTGAGCTTATTGAGCTCATGAAAATTCATACATAAGCTCCAAAATCCATCTTTCTTTTGCACTAATAAAATTGGAGAAGAGTAAGGATTGTTACTCGATCGAATGACTCCAGCTTTAACAATTCCTATACTAACTTTTTTATCTCTGACTTAAGGGCATGAGGATATTAGGATGACCTAATGTTAGGTGGTACACTATCAAGTACCAATGGAATAGCATGGTCATGTGAGCAATGAGGTGGCAAGTCTAATGGTTCAGCAAAATCTGCATTGTGCTTTGTCAAAACAAGTTCTAAATCTTTGGGAACTTGGTCCACATCTGAAGTGGGTGGTTGGATTGCAAATATTTGAGTGATGACCCCATGAGAAGATTTTTTCAACTTCTTCATACGGTTTGAGCTGATAATCTGAGGAGGCCCTGCTTGTGAACCCCAAAGAGTATAAGACTATCCATTTTTGGGAAAATTGCATCCATAGCTTTGCAAAGTTCCATGAGATGGTTCCCAATGTACCTAATCATTGAGCTCCCAATACAATATCACATTCCCCTAATTGTAAAGTAGACATATCTACTTTGAGCTCATAATCCTCTATTTTATTTTAACATTTCGATATTTACCTTTGCGAGGCAAAGTCCCTCCATTGACCATCATAAACTCAAAGGAATTGCATGTGTATATGTAACAATTGGCCTGCTTGACAAGTTGTGGATCAATAAAGTTGTATAACACCATAATCGATAAGGATCATAAGACTTTGGCCTTTGAAAATAGCCATGACATTCATGGTTTGTGGAGTAGTAATCCCAGCAAGAGCATTGATAAAAAAATTCGCATTTGGTTCGTGTATGTCTTCCTCATTTTGAGGCGGTTCCTCTACTGGTTTTGTGTCATCATCACTTTGGTCACTGTTGATTGGCTTGTCAACATCTATGAGAAACAAATTCTTTTGGGTGCACCAATGTCCTCGAACATATTTTTCATCATAATTGTAGTACAAACCTTGAGCACATCGAGCATCCATTTCTTCTATAGTCAAGCATTTGGGGGAAACATTTTTATTTTTAGTATGAGTGGGAAACTTGGGAGGAAAAGAGGGTCTAGTTTGTGGAAATCTAGATGTCCTACTTTGAGCTAAAATTTTGGATTTGGCCAACCATGCCAAGCTTCTAGCTTGCATCATTATTTGCAGTTTGAACATCTTGACCTTGGCTTGGAGATCATCCTTCAAGCCACTAACAAAATAGCTCATAAAAACCCTTCATTCAACCCCCTAGTTTTGTTACCCAATTTCTCAAATTGGGTTTGGTAAGCCCGAACTATAGAGGTTTGTTTCAACTTTGTCAGTGCTCCTATAAAGTCGTAATATTCACTAGGGCCAAATCGAGTGAAAAATTGGGACTCAAATTCTTCCCAATAAGGATCAAGAGTGGTGTTTTGAAATCACTGGTACCATTGTAAAGCTTCAGATTCCAAGTTGAAGGATTTCATCTAGACCCAGTAATATATAGGGACATTATGGAGTTTAAAAAAATTATCAACATGACATAACCACCCATCTGCGTCCTTCCTGTTGAACTTAGGAAAGTCCAATTTAGGCATCTTAAAGGTAGGATCACGATCAAAGAGAGGGTGCGAGTCTCCCCCTTGCTTTCCTTTTCCCCTACTTGATTTTTTGGTATGGTAATCAAACCCTTATTTTTGCCCACCTAGCATTTTGGACTCAACCTCGGCAAGTTGTTCTTCCAAGCAATTTTTGGAGTTAAGGTATTCACCTTTAAAGCATTGAATATCTTCCTTTATGACGTTATTGTCATGGAGAAGGCTATCAAGGCAGCTTTTATGGTTTTCAACATTGAAGTAGCTTGTTCTACCTCTTTTTGATGTCCACAAGTGCCACTAGTCATTTTGAGAAGTGTTGAACCTCTTTCATTGAATTATTAAAATAGAAGTGTGACTACAAGAGTTACTATTTTTATTAAGGATTCCCAAAAATTTCTTGGGTGTTATATATCAAATTGATTAGCTTGAAAACATGGTCACAATGAGCTATATATCCCAACACTAATTTTAGACACCCAAAACTTTTTTTTATCTGTTATTTTGACGAGTCTATTAATGTGGTCAGTTTTTGCTTTGGAGGTTGGATTCAAAATTTAGGTACTACGTTAGCCAACTCTTCCATGTTTGTCTATGCCTACTAGTGTGGTCAATTTTTGTGGGATGGATTTTGGTTGCAGGTTACAGATTCAGCAAAACATAAAGGCTTTATTTTCTTTTTGCAAATTAATTTTTTTATAGTACTAGGATAAGTTAGGCAAAGGTGTATGTAATATCCATAGGCCCTCTATTATAGCGCAGTGACGAACAATAGTGTTCGAACCAATATTTCAAGCCACTACCTAAGGAGGATTCCACACATACCCTTGAGCACACTACCTACCTCTTTGATAGTACGAGAGGGTAATCTTTTGGGATGTTCTGTCCCGTGTGCTACAGATAATATAAGATTGAAAAAGCTTCCTATCACTAAAGGTTTGTTTAATCCTAGATGGTCTCCCTAAATACCCAAAGATACGTTGGAGCTCGATTCCATGTGCAGGTGTTGTCTAAGGCCTGGGTATTGAAGCTTGATTGCCCCTCACTTCACTAGATGTTTTATGTGCTATCTAGCTTAGCTAATAATGATAGCTCCTCCACGATATTTTAAAACCTTCGGTACAGTGTTTCTAACCTACACAACTACTATAGAAAAAGAAATGATTGTATTTTTGCTAGCTTTTGCTCTTTTTTTAAATATAAGACAAACAAAAAAATGAAAACACAAGAAAATTATATCTAATAGTTGGAATGGATGGGCAAGAATTATCGCAATCACAGCAAAATTCGAACCTACTATTAAAAAACATACTCACTCACACAAAATACTAAATTTAAACAGAGATTCATACATTAACACTATCACAATGCTAAAAGTAAATGCAGAATTAACCACTCTCACAATAGACACAAAATCGTAGGTCTCTTCGAAAAGGCAACCTCTTTCAATATTTCATTAATTGGAAAAATATACATTCGTACATGGCTCCATGTCTTTTAAAGAAAAACTTCATGCAACCCTAACCTAAAGCTCAAGAATTGGCTTACATGCAAAATGTCACTCGAGCTAGAATCTTCTACCAAACATCGGTTACATTCTTGATAATGGTTACATGAAATGGCCCCACTTGTCTAGGTGTCTTACTTGCCACATAACATTACAAAGTATTACAAATTAACATTATAGATGAGGTCCCCATGTTGGAAGTGGGTCATTACATAATCAATGAAAATTACAAAAATAATGTTATGATGGGGTCCTAACATATAATTTCTCTATTTTATCATAAAATGAGAAAGAGGAATAACAATGGCCATCTAGAAAAGGAGAAGATCCATCAGATCCTTAATCAGAAGATGAAGTGGAGGAAACTCGGGCTACCAAAGAAAACCTTCAAGAAGAGGAGATTGAAGAAATAGAAGAGACTTGGTTAGCAACAACAATGATTCGAGGAGACACCCTAGCCACCAGATTTTCTACTAGAGGAAGGAAATCTAATCAAAAGGTAAGAACAAAACAAACAATTATAGGGATTCAAAAAAAAGCATAGACAACTTTAGACTTTAACAAGGCTAAGAAGCCACTTAAGCAATAAAAGTTCTATCATGGAATGAAAGGGGAGTGGGTAGTCCCTTGAAAAAACTACCTAAGTCGATTAATAGCCCAACAAAAGTCAATAGTTATTTGCATTTAAGAAACTAAATTGATAGTTAGCAAGAATAGAAAGGAAAAATATATAAAGATCCTCGGATCTAGAAGCAATAGATTTGTCAGGTGCCTCAAGGGGCTTCTCCTTGCATGGGATCGATAGGCCCTGATATGTATTAATAAAACAATATACCCAAACTGGATAGCAATCTGTTTCTCCTCTCCACAAGGATAGACTTGGATCATAGTCAATTTTTATGGACCAAATAACTTAGTCTTAAAACAAGAGGCTTGGAAAAGTCTTCAACATTGGATTCGTCAAGAAAGACCCCCAAATTTAATTATATCAAGGGACTTAAATGTGACTTTAGCCCAATGGGAAAAAAATGAGGCATTCCCTCAAAAAACCCTTCTAAGGACCTGGTTATGCAAATTATAATTGAGTAGAAACTTTAGGACATAATCCCCAAAAATGGAAAATTTGCATGGACAAATAGAAGAGTTGGGGTTAAATTCATTGCAAAAAGATTAGATAGATTCTTGATACAAGAAGATATACTATTCAAGTATCCACTTTTATCAAGTGGCATAATTCAAAGTTTGGTCTCAGATCATAAGCCTATCTATTTGGATATGGGTGATAATGCTCTTGGAAAAAGGAAGATTCCTTTCAAATACAATCCAAAATGGATGGAGCATGAGGATTTTGCAATATTAGTAGAAAGTATCTAGAAACAATAGAGGTGTGGAAAATGAAAATTTCTAATCTCAAGAAAGCCATTAGGGACTAAATTTCCAACAAGACTAAAGTTCAAAATAGGTCAATCATGTTGCTACAACAAATGGAGGAAGCAAAGTAAGAGATACGTGACTAGCCTCCAATCCCTTAATAAGAAGAGAAGACTTCAGTTGAATCAAGATATAGATCAAACTTTCAAAGAAGAAGAGACACACTAGATACTTCAATCAAGAATTATCTGGCTCAAGAAAAGAGACAGAAACACAAATTAATTTCATCTAAAAACAATGTAGCACTACCAATGAAACACAATCGGAGAAATTCACAAAACTAAAGAAATTTATTTTGATCAAGCAATCATAAAGGAACTAGCAAGAGATCATTACTCGACCCTTCTCATAAAGAAAACAATAAATTAGCAAACTTAAGCCACTCGCTTGAACAACATTTCCTCCTTTGTTAAAAAATAGAGACAAAGAATATCTCTCTTCAACAATAACCAAAGAAGAGTTAGAAGAAGTTATATGTTCACTACCCAAGGACAAAGCTCCAAGACCATATGGCTTCACCAACCATTTTTATCAACAGTTTTATGAAATTGTAGGAGATGACCTGTTAACAATGATAGAAGAGACAACGATAAGAGTTAAGTTATCTGGAGCAATCAACTCCACTTTCTTAGCTTTAATTTTAAAAGAAAATAATATAATTACTTTTAATATATAATAAAAATAATATATATATATATATATATATATATATATATATATTAAAAAAACCATGTTTTTTTTTTATTTTGTTAGTGTGAGAAACCCCTACGACCAACGCACAAGGTTGGGTAGGCTCCCCAACCATGACCCCTCCTAAAGTTGAGAGCTATGCTTATCAATAGGGAATTTAACACACACCCACCCCTCACACTCACCCACATCATAATTTCACACACTCGCCAACGCCACAATTTGAACCTTGACCAAAACCATGTTTTTTTTAGTTATAGTTGATTAAAAGTTAAAGAATTAAAATTGTTTATACCAAATGCTACGATTTGTATACAGTGCTTCTTGACCATAGACCAAACCTTATAAAAGAACTCTTTTAAAAAATTACAAACTATTTTGAAAATTAAAATACAATGATTCCTTCTCACACTATCACATAACTCTCACATTACTTCTAACACCTTTCCAATATAATCCCTTAACCTTTAACCAACTATAACTAAAAAAACATAGATCCTTTTTTTAAATAAATATCTTTTTAAATTATATATATATATATATATTATAATTTAAAAAGATATATATATATATTCTTTTTAATTATAAAAATAAAGGTTCGAGGTGTAGATCAATTGGTTTGACCAAATCCTATAAGGAGGGCGAAGGTCCAAGGTTCAAATCTCAAGTCTCGTCGGACCAAACGCGACGTAAAAGGTTTAAAATGATTATGGCAAAGTGGTTATAAGGGCGGGTTCCACGAAGAACTGTGTTACAGCTTTCAAGGCGAACTAAACAAAATAATGTGATGATCATAAAAGTCAAACAGCCTGCTTATTGATTCCACCAAATAAGATGTTTTTAATAGGTTTTGACTCTTACTCCTTAAAAAAAAGCATTCCTCTCTTTTATAATATATAATTATAAAATTAATTGTTTTTAATGGGTTTTAATTGGAAAGGTGTTAGAGGTAATGTAATAATTGTTTTTAATGGGTTTTATTGGAAAGGTGTTAGAGGTTTCGGTAATGTGAAAGTTATGATAGCGTGGAAATGAATTATTGTATATTAGTTGTTAAAATAGTTTATATAGGGTCAAAAAAATCTTTTAAATAATTAATTTATAATAAAAATATTATTTACAAATCAAACATGTGCTTTAGCACACTCACAACATTTAATATAAACAACTTTAATTCTTTAACTTTTATTTAATATAAACAACTTTAATTCTTTAACTTTTAATCAACTATAATTTAAAAAAACATGACCTTCTTTTTCAAATAAATATTTTTTTCATTTTATTATTATTTAAATTATATATATATATACTTTTCTACTTTTTTGTTATAAAAATAAGATGTTCTTATCGGGTTTTGACCCTTAACTCCTAATTAAAAAACATTCCTCTCTTTTTTTATTAAAAATAAATAAATAAATATTATTTTTTTTATTTTTTATATATATTTAATTATAAAAATAAGATGTTCTTAATGGGTTTTGACCCTTAACTCCTACTTAAGAAGATGTTTTTTAATCCATTTTAAAATAATGCATTTATTCTTCAAATTGCCAAAACCATTAGCTTGGAATGACTTCAGAGTTGCCATGACACCAATGCCACTATTCACCTTTGAGTGTTTTGAAAACTCCGATTATGCTATCACGTCCCCGGGCTGACTTTGCTGCATGAAGTCCGCCGCCTGCCCTGTGTACTCGCGTCCGTATTATGCGTGTACCTCAAGCAACACATTGATTTCAGGAGACACTCTCATCCATTCCTTCTGCAATTCTCCTGCAACCTGCTCTCAGAAAATGTAGCTGCTCTCGGAGTGTGAGTCATCTGATCCCGGAGTCTGAGCGACCTCGCAGGCAAAAGCCCAATAGTAGTCCTCGTGCCGGAAATTTTGCAGTAGCCCAACCACACGCAGTTCCACTGCAAGGAATCGTGACCCTCCACATTTCAGAGCTCTCAAATTGTCACTGTAAATATTGTTCAGGGTTTTGCCAGAGAAAAGATATACATTTCCAGACATAAAGAAAAAAAGATATGCTTGAAAGAGAGAAAGCAATTAATGGTGGAAATGGTGCGTTATCTAGCGAGGGCACAGAAGAACATGCACAGGTAGAGGGCAATGAGAAAATAGGGGACTTTGTTGTGGCTCTAATATTTTAAGAGCACTCCAAACAGGCATGTATTCTTGCCAACCCTCCATGACAACTTAAGGTGTTTAAGAGAGCACGCGGTCGAAAAAAAAAATCGAGGAGGATGCTGGTGGCAACCGTCGTTGACGGATTTTCAGCCATCGAACTCTGCTTGCAATTTGACAATGACCTCTTCTGGACTTCTCGCTAGGACCTTGCAAAAACTTTATAAGCAACATTCAAAAGAGCAATGGCATAGCAGCCACCTATCTTGTCTCTTTTAGAGTCCTAGGGGATGATTCCGCCATTAATACCCTTTCAACGACTTTGTATCCAAGGCTGCTTCACACATCTGGAAAAGATTCAAACAATGGCGTCTTATACGTGTTTGTAAATTCCTCCAGATCCACCGAATATCTTCCTGCCCAGAGGAGCGAATGGGAGGGGGAAACAAGAAGGGACTGTCAAAATTCCGTTTGCTATTACAAATAGTCTATTGTCATGTTCAAGAACAAGCATTTGAAAATATCCACCTCTTCCATTCTATTGATACAAATTTCTTTGATGGAGATGGGATCCTCTGGAATTTTTACTTCAAGACTACAGGTCAAAAATGCACATACATCTAAACGCTACTTTATTTGTGCATAGAACTGTTAATCTAAACACTTATTCAAAGGAATCAACATTTTTGAATGAGGCCCTTATGATGGAGCCTGAGCAGTAGATTTATCTCAATTATTTGTACAGATCATGAGAAAAAATGTGTGAGTCAATCAAAGGCATACTCACCATACACATGATGTTTAACCCAAATATTAAATGCTAGCATTGCTATGCTCACAGTTCAGTGTCAATTATGGTTTTTATTGTTTCATTAGGAAGCAGACCTTCAGCTCGAATGGCAGGTCTCGTAGGATCTGGGCTGATAAAAAGTATAGTGGGAAGCCCACGGATCTGAAATCCACAGTTGAGGACAAAGTTAAACAAATAATTGCATTTAGAAATAATTTCTAAACGATCCTAATTTCCAGGACATAAATAACCTGTAACACAGCCTTATATTTGCATGCCATATATCAAAAACACAACATGAAATTACCTGCAATTGATTTGATAGTTCATATTCTTCATCAGTGTCTATCTTGATAATTTGCAGAGAGTCACCATATTCCACTGCAAGCTGTAACAAATAATAAGAACGACAACTGATCTTCAGCACAGGCAGAAGTAATGATGACAATTAAAGGAGAAATCACCCAATGGAAAAAGTTTCTTATAAATGTTAATGTTTATTATGTAAGTATGAAATTGAATGAACTAAAATTATAATACTTGTACTACATCTATGGTTCTTAGAGTATCTATAGAGATGCTTTAAGCTACAACCCTCCATTTGCACCAACTATTATCAATAGCAGATTATTTCCCACATATAGCCATAAGGTGAAATGGGAATTTCGTAACACAGCTGCATAATTTATAACGCTTTCAATTTTGCTCCAAATCATGGTTTTATCAGCATGGTTCTCTTATTGTCCACAAACCCCTACTAGCAATCCAATGCTTTCAATTTTGTACACTATAGATGTCTTGCCATCCAAGTCCAACTTGTACTATTACATTCCAACCTTTTACAATGTTCATTCTATCTTTCAGATGGTAAGTGATCTGTAATTTCTACTAATGAAATCTAGAACAGATCCTTTTGAACACTTGAAGTGCTCCTTGACTTGATGTCACTTGGACTATGGCAATACTTGTCACTAGTCACTATTGAACACCTCTATGTTGGCATCAAATATACTGTTCTATATGAATAATCATAAAGAGTTTGATGTAATGTTAACAAAGCTTGAAACCCATGGTGAATGCAATGGTATGCTGCTGCATTTAATTATTTCTCACATCTCCTAAAAAGTTGCTAGTTTCCAAACATGAAAACACATCAAACTATGCAAATTCCATAAAATAAAGCGAAATGCAACTAAACTTATGAAATACTGAAAAAAAAAACATAAACAGTAAAGACAGTTATCAAATGGCATCAGCTCAACCAGTTAAATTCCTCGATATTCAAGGACAAGACCCAGGTTCAAATCTTTCCAAATGATACATGCATAATAGCCAAGCTGTTGTAATACCACTATGTGGTCATGATGTAATATGGGTGGGACACATTTCAATCCCTTAACCAATTGAAAAAAAAAAAGGCAGTAAAGACATTGATTTGGAATGGGAAAAATCCTCTTGTGGAAGAAAACCCATGGACCAATCAGTCAAGCTTCATCTTCCGTGCAAAATGGAGATATTACAAGATTCTTTGCCACCAACTTGGCCCTTTGCTAAGACATACAACTACTGTGCACTTGTTTGCAGCCTCACCTAGTGACTCTCAATGGTTTTTTTTATGTCCTTTCCCTGGAACTTGCTTGCCCCTGTTCCTGGCTCTTCAAAATTATCTTTTCCTTATCTTGGCCCAAAATAAGCCTCATCTAGTCCTTTTATCTTCCAAAACCAGAAGTACAACTGATGTTTCTTTGTTTCTGAAGCTCTTCCAAGTGTGTATAGGCACAGATGTGATATGTCATGCTTCCCCTTCCTTGCATATATTCACCTTGACACTTTTCCAGTTCACTTTTAGGCCACCTTGCGAATGCTACCTGAGTCCATTCCCACCCAGCTTGTTGGCTGGATTGTTTTTTTCGCTGTCTGAAAATTTTGTACACACATGTGCAATGACGTAAAGAACCATCAGTATTAAATTTCCCTTATTTGGAGCTTGCAAAAGAGAGAATCACCATTTTGGAGAGCTGAATGGATGTACCTTAAGCTGAAATTCATCTCATGTGTAGTCTCTAAGTCCTCTTTCACCTTGAAAAAAGTATCACCCAAATTGGACATCATTTGGTTGACTTATGCCCAAACTCACTAGTCTTGACATCTTTCATTTATTTTAGGGGTTAAATGATAGATATATGAGCCCAAATTAATTCTGAGCATTTCTTCTGATATCAGAATATCTTGTTGAAGTTTCCTTCAATTCCAACTTTATTTAGAGGAGTTATGGCCAAAAGATGATACTGCGCTCTTTTAGAAGCTTGCTAGGTCACCATCACTTGGTCGTTCATTCTTAACATCATCTTGTCACGTTTCTAAGTGATCTGTTATGGATCCATTTGGATCAAATAACTGATAATGATGTGAACATAGTACCAGCACAAATAGCAAGATTTGCATTTATGTCAAACAAATTGCAAGAAGAAAGTTGAATCACACAAGGCATAAGTTGGCAGAAACTCAAATGGGATATAATGACAGAAGGTTACCAATTCCCCTATGTAACCCAAAAAAACATGGGGGCGAGATAAAATGAATAATAAAATATCCTAAACTGTATTGACAATAAAAGAACTCTGCTTACATATCAAACATAGCCTGTTGTGCATAAAAGAATAAGAGCACATATGCAAAGGGAAGACCTTCACAAGCTTAAGCCACCTTATGCAACTGTTCGTTCACTCAAGATGTCCTAATTAGTGGTTAGAAATCTAGTTCACAGTTACTACTATAAAAATCATAAGCATTTCATTAATTTAGGAAAATATATATTTTTATTATCTATGTTGCATGGGAACTGATGCATATTGTATCCAATAAGGACACCATATTGGATACAAATATAGCAAATTATCAAGACCCCTTAATATGGATACGGTTGGATACAACATTGTAAAACATATATACTTTATACATTAAAAAAAAAACATAGAACACAAAAATGTTTACACAAATATAAGTTTTAAATAGGATATTTTCATTAACTAAGAAATTGTCATTGTTTTAAACTTAAAAATTTATTTTCTAAAAATTTGTGTTTTCTTCTTTTAATCTTTATCTCATGGATACACTCTAGATGTGGCTAGGCCATATCTAGATGTATTAGATATAGATCACAGATGGACATGTATTCTGATATGTTTGGATATGGTTTCCACGCATTCAAATGCATTTGGATACATATCCAAGAAGTGTCGTATCAGTATCCATGTATGATACACAAATATGGATAACCAAGCAAAAGTGTCAGATATGCTAACTGTTTATTACATGGTATGATGATCTAACTGTGAAGTCCTCATCATTTCATCCCTTTTTGAAGGAAACTGTTCCAAATTTCTAGTTGGATTTAGAAGTTGGATTTAACTTGCACAAGCAAGATTGTTGTGATAGCTCTAGCACTGATATTTGCAAGAAATAACACAACGAAAACAAACATATGGAAGATATTAAATATGGTGCTCCCCTAAGAACTTAGTCCTCCTTTAGAGCTAAAGTTATTCAAAACACTAGGATAAGTTTCATGGTCATCTCAGAAATTTTCATTGAAGAAGCTGTAAGAAGAACGTATTTTCCCATGATCTCTGCATTCTATAATATTTCTGGAGGAGTGATTCACCTTATGCATCTACAGCATTATTCTCATCAAAGTCAAGTGTCGTTTTTACTTTGAGCCCCAAGGCCTCCTAAATAAGGGTAGGCATTAAGCACTCAACATGCAATGGTGCCAAACTTCTTTACATCCCTTAAATAAATTTTTCCTCGGTACTCCATCACCTTATAACTTTGCTTAAAAAACTATCACAATTTAAAAGCACTTATATTTTCAATCCAAGAAACATATGAGAGTGCATCATGTAGGTGAGGCTCTCAACAACATATAAATAGGAAGCATCACAATTTGTGACCCCTGTATAGACATTGGAGGTCATCCTCTTCCTTTGGTAATAAATATTAAAAACAAGATTATTTCCAAAGAAAGATCATAAAGTATTATGCTCACAATGTCATTCTTCTCAAAAATAAGTTGAACAGAACTTATTCATCATTTTGATCATCCAGCCCTATCTCACGCATGCATCAAAATACAGCCCAAATCCCATATGATCCATGGACAATAACATAGCATAAAACATCTCATAATCCATGCCAACAATAAGCATCTTTATACACATCATAACATTGCACTGAGGAGCCTGATTCATCAATTCATCAACAACATCATTTTCATACACAAAGGTTTAGAAAAAAAAAGAACGAGCATACCAAACCAATAGAAGATTAGGAAAGCCAGCCTTCATTCTATTTCTGGAATGCCAAAAGCTAGTTTTGGAAGTAGAAGGAGGGAAACTACCACTTCCAAATTTTTGTCATCTATTTGTAACAGTTGCATGCCATATTTGTGATTTACTTCTAAAAAATTCTATAGGCAGGATGACTCCTTTTCGAGGGTTCGCTATAGCTGTGCTTCCCAAATTTGCAAGCCCCTCATTTTTACAGCAGTCATTCACAACTTCTGCAGATTGTCCCACTTAGAGAACCATTGCAAGAATTAAGAGTCATCTCTTCAATTCAAAATTGGGACTTTCTTTTTAATACTTGTGTTCCCCACTTCCCATAACATCAAGTTATGAATCATTGAATTTATTCATAAAATTTGACCACATTCCACTAGATAATAAAGGAGATCTATATAAGCTATGTTGCATGGAAACAAATACGATATCTGATACAGGTATGGTATCAGATACAGATACGGACAATTTGTGAGACCTCCTAATATGGATATGGCTGGATACAACATTATAAAAAGCATATATGTTTTATATATGAAAAGAAAAAAGATATAACACAAAAATGTTTACACATATAAGTTTTGAATAGGATATTTTCATTAACTAAGAAGATGATTGTCATTGATTTTTTAATTTTATATTTATTTTTTTTAAATTGCATATTCTTCTTTTAATCTCATGTTGTGAATACAACACTAGATATGCCTAGGCCATTCCAAGATATAACCAAATAGGGGCATGTATTCAGATACATCTAAATATGGTACCCATGTATTATGTTAAAAAGTTGGGTAACATTTATGGTCCAGGAGCATTACACGTATCAAACCACCCTATACTCCTAGGACCCACTATGCATGAGAGGGAACACTCATGTTGTGCTATCTTCCTAGGGGCATACATGCCCTACCCCCCTTTGGATTCAAACCTTGGACCTCCTATCTGGAGTACCTAAGCCCTCATCATTAATACCACTCAAGCTGCATTGGGATACATCTAGATACAGTGACCATGTGTGTTTGAATAATATGGATACAATATCCAAGAAGTACAGTATCAGTATTTGTATCTGATACACAGATATGAGTATCCAAGCAAGAGAATTGTTGGATGCAATAACTATGTCTATAAGTTGATATATTTGTAACATCCAGATCTCTGATACGAAATTTGCTGAAATAGAGGAAATCCAATCTTAATATCACTGCATTCGTCTTCCTTAAGCAATGAAAAATCTAGAAGCCTCTGATACAAAATTTGCTGGAATAGAGAAGAACTGGTCTTAATATTAGAGTACTTGTCTTCTTTACATAACCAAAATGTTCTAGAAGCTTCCACGTTTGAATCACTTACCAACATCCCAATTTTTGGACATTAAAGTGAGTAAAGCCTACACTGTTTTCAGGTCTGTAATGAAAATGTGTCATAAAAACGCACTAATGTTATGAAACAAATAAATGAGTTTCAGGAGGATGTTATGCCTCTATACACATCGATATGTATCAAATGGGATAAATTAAATTTCCTAAAATCTGCATGCATGTGGTCTACTGGCAAGGACACCACTTGCATTATCAGTTGTGAGACCCGGGTTCAACCCCCATGGCAGATGTGTATAAGAAGTATTGATCCAAAAATAAATAAAAAATAAATTGCTTAGAAGTTACTAGATGGCCCTACTTCATTTTCCTGATAAAAAATGTAAGGGTACACAAGGGTCCATGAGGTATGGGTATGAAGCATACAGAGGTGCTGGGGTATGTAAGATAGAAGAGTGCAAGGGGTAGCCAGGTTGAGAACTAAGAAAGTTGGATACATTGTAGTAAAATAAAGTTGAAACATAAGATCACCATAAAACTGAGTAAACCAGCTGAATAAATTGAATTCAAATATGAGTTGCAAAGGCCTTTTGCAGGAGTTAAGAGCAGAGTTTCCCAACAACTTGGAAAGGACTGATGGATAAGTTTTCTTTCTCCTTTTTCTTTCGATTTCCCCTCCCTTTTATTGTTGGGTTTGACTTGGATTTATTGTCCCAATGAGGGTCAACGCACAAGTTGAACCAAGGACTCACCACCCTGCATCGTGTGCACCACAGTTGCAGAAGGGGTGTGTTTTGCACCCAGCCCTGTCTAAGCACGATGGGTGCATGTGGGTCTCACATGCAAGACAATATAGTTGGGGTATATGCACGCAGACAATACACTTCCCAATGGATTCAACCAAAGGCAATGAGATCCTATTTAATTGGACTTTAAGGCCTTTTATGTGGCTTCTTGACTCCTTTATGCAGATTTTTCACAATTGCATGGCTTCAGATTCTTGTATCCAAGATACTTTGTATGGGCTGGTTTCCTGCAACTGGCTAAAATTTCATGAAAAAAAACAAACTAAACAAAAATATCAGTTTGTCAAATTTTACATAGAATACTAATAAATTTTATTTTTTTTACATCAATTAATAGCATACAACACATATACTTTGTATTATTTGAAATGAAAAGATTTGCCTTCCATTCTATACTAATAAAAAAATTCTCGTCCCTTCAATTTTCCATGGTCCTATCCAGGCTGTCACGGACCATTTTAAATGCTATTCAAACAAATCAAGTACCAATTTGACTACATGTTACTCATTTATCATTTTTAAAGCCAGGTAACCTGCTGAAGAGAGACCATATTAGCAATAACTCACAGAATCCCTCTGAAATCTGCTCATTCAATACGGTATAGATGAAGCATATATTTACCATGGGTAATATGGTTCATGTTATTCTCTGATAAAATCAAGTTAGTTCTGAGAAACAAAAACAATATCTTGCTCGCTCAAACAAAGGGAGAAAAAAAAAAAAGGATACAATCAGGTATAGATGAAGCATATATTTACCATGGGTAATATGGTTCATGTTATTCTCTGATAAAATCAAGTTAGTTCTGAGAAACAAAAACAATATCTTGCTCGCTCAAACGAAGGGAGAAAAAAAAAAGGGATACAAAAGGAGCCTCCTAAGATGTGTGCAACCTAGCTAATCAATTGGAGCAGAGAAAGAAGCAGGCTCTTGAAGAGAAGATAGGGAATCCACGATCCCTACTTGGTGTTTTAAGTAGAAACAATATTAAAAGGGGTAAGGCATTGCTAGTGATGAAACTTTGAATGCCCATGTGTCTTCAAAATTACCATAATGATTCAGAATCTACTCATTCCGATCTTATGTACGCTTAAATCAAGAATATATTAAGGTGTTTCAATAGCAAAAGACAATATGTTTCAACACCGGTGCAAATCCACATTACCAAAGGAGTTAGAGATGATAAGGTGTTTCAATAGCAAAAGAAATATGTTTCAACACCGGTGCATATTCACATTACCAAAGGAGTTACAGATGATAATGGCTTTGGTCTTCAATAAGTGTTGGCAGAATTTAAAAAAGAGATAAAAAGTCATTACGCTAGCAAAGCAATCGTGGCTAAAAAAATCTATCATGTGCATGGTCCAAATGCAGAAAAAAAACTCTTATTATAGCTGAGTATGTTGCTTCGGTCAAGATAATACTCCCACCAAAGGTGGCAAGATAGACATAGCTGATAAGGATGCTACTTTGAAGCCAGCTACAATTCCTACTGCAGATAATGACAATAGTAAAGCTGATAGAGTGTGTTATGGATTCAAAGATATTAGTTATATGAAGCAAGTTTTGTTGCGGTCTGGCTTTAGTTATGACTTCCTTTAAAGAGTTTTAAGCATGCAGATAATGATAATAAGCATGACAGAGACAATAAATTAAAGGTTTAAGGGAACTGGAACTGCAGGGCTCTCATGGGTAAGCCTTTCATCGTCAACTTCCGAGATGTCCTCACAACAGACTCCTACAAACTGAAAGCTAAGCTTTTCTCTAGAGTTAGCAAATGCAGAGCAGCGGGGCCTTGTCCTCTAGATACTTTACTCACCATCCAGATTTAAAAAAAATTGTCCACTTTCAGACAGGATGTATTCTATGCTTGACACCAAGAGCTATGCAATGCATAATAAACTAAATTTTCTCGATGACAAGAATGAGCATCAAGTCTCATATTTAAAGATACATATGAGGCGGTGGAAGCCTCTCAATATTTGTTACAGTAAATCTAGAAACATCCATAAAGTAGATCTACAGTAAATCTAGAAGCATGCATAAAGTAAATCTGCAGTAACAAAGGATAAGAAAGTTGTAAGTGGGGTCTTATTTCCTTTCACGTGGAACAATGTCTACCACTCAACAACTGTACAAAATATTTAATATTGTCCTAATCCATAATAATAATGGATTTGACATATTCCCTACGGTGACCGCCTGCACGCTTGACAGTTTGAAATTTCTTCTTGTAACCGCGTTGTAAGCTCATCAGGGTTTGTAACCTCTGGTTGACTATCTGGCATTTCAATGTCTTGAACATTGAAAGATTCTGGTACATTTCTTCTTGGAGGGAATGTTGGTTGTATAACTTCGTCCACATAAGTTTTGATGGCGGGATATTCTGTCAAATTAATTTGATTTATGCATGTTCCCATATTTTCTTGCCAAGACAAATTTCTGCAAAGGTTAGCAAAGAAAGTTGTAAAACATACACTTGGTTCCCCTAAGCGTCGAAGAAGGATAATGTCATCCAATTTTCCTCGAAGGAAAATGTGTTCAATCATACTTGTTGTAGCTTGGCTCCAGGAGGCTGAATTTACCAGAACATTAATTCTCCCTGCAGAATTATAAACAAAATCAAGATATGGAAAATAATTAAAAGCAATATGATCAGCATCAGGAAAATACTGCCTGATTCTTCTGCAGAAATTCTAGCAATCTTGTGGATTGTTAAGTGACCAATATTTCCACCCAAAAGAAGGAGATTCAAACATTTTGATCTGAGCCATTTCTCTGGTTAATGCATCAGGAAGAGCATTTTCTTTGCCCGGAATATATTCAACTATAAACTGATATTATGTCATAATTGCTTGTCACCAAGCATACCTTCTTCTGCAGAGTTGGGCTGAAATATTTTTTAACATAAACCATTTAAAATTTTTGCTATCTGTTCAAATTAAAAATGGTTCAGGAAGAAGAATTGTTCTCCCTTAATGATAGTAAAAATTTCTTTTTCAGCAGACCAATAATTTAATTCATGTTTTTTTAACTCCCCTGATTTATAAGCAACAATTTTTTCTGCATTTCCTCTTTTGACCAAGAGAATACAAGCCCAAAATTCCTTACTTGCATTTGTTTGAAAAATGCAAGGTCCTGCAAAAGCAGGCTCCAAAGGTGGTAAGTCTGAACAATAAACTTTGAATTCTTTAACAGCTTTTGTGGCATTTAGGGACCAATTAAATTTATCTCCTTTTATTGCTTCCTTGATAGGTTTTGTAATTTTTGCCAAACTGGGAATATAATCATGAAATAATTCAAGCATCCCAAAAACCTCTGTGCTTGTTCCTTATTACCCAATTTATCAGGAAAGTTCTTGATTTTCTCTAAGACATGCGGTTGCATAACAATTTGCCCATCTTTCAAAATAACACCCAAAAATTCTATTTCTATTTTTGAAATTTGGAACTTTTTACTATCACCTGATAAACCAATACCATGTTTTGTAACAAGTTCATTAAACTGCTGCACGTGATGTTGATGTTCTTGTAAAGTTTGAGAATAGACAACAAACTCATCAATATAATTGGCAATGAATTCATGAAATGGAGAAAAAATCTTGTCTATCCTCATTTGAAACTGTGTCGGGGCATTTTTTAGACCAAATGGCATTACTAGTCATTCCAAAAAACTGACTAGTGTCAAGAAAGTTGTTTTGCAGATATCTTTTTCTGCAATTTTAATCTGATGATATCCTGAAATGCAATCAAATTTTGAAAATATCTTTCCTGCACCAACTCTATCAATTAATTGTTTTTTGTGAGGTAATGGCCATTTTATATCTTGTGTAATAACATTCAATGGAATGTAGTTTATGACCATTCTTGCCTTACCTCTTTTTAATTAAGAATGTTTTCTGACAATGAATGCAAAACAAGAATAATTAGATTCAAATGGCTTGATTAATCCTTTTTGGAGTAACTCATTTACTTGTTTGCTTGCTTCTTCATCATCCTGCTTGCTGAGAATAATATTTTTCCCTTGAACAGGAAGATCATGATTGTGGAAATCATGGCTTGGGGAGAATCCACAGACCATTTATCCAATGGATGTTCAACACAACATTTCCTCATTAACTGCTCCAATTTAACTACTACTGCAAGATTAATTGTCAGAAAAATCTGTGAACAATTCTGCATTGTTTTGTGTTGGAATTTGGCTTTTTCCCACTTGGCTTCATTCATAATAATGTCTTCTATGTTGGGGTCTGTCCATTGTGCTTTAAGTTTTTTAGCATGGAAAACATTAGGAATTCTAGGAACTGCAATTTTTTCATTTTCAACATTTAGTACCAAGCAGTGACTTCCAATGGTGTATGGACCAAATTGATCCAAGAAAGGATTGTCTAATCCCATATCATATCCTCCATCATTCATTTGCACAAAATTTGTATAAACTATTTTGTTGCCAATTTGCAGAGGAACATCAAACGCAAAATATTTTATCTGTACATCTCCATTCATTGTAGATATTGAATAAGATTTTGTAGATTCTCCAATTTTAAAGGAGATTTCCTACTGCAAAATTTATATTGGCCCCTGTATCGATGAAAACAGTAACTTAGTTAAATACAAGTTTACCATCAACTGCTATTCTGATTGGACACAATACTGAACTATAATCTACTACCAATTTTTTGATTTGTGCTTGTTGAATTTTGGAAGCAAGAGGATATTTATAGAACTGAAAAGAATCCTTTTGAGGCAATGTAATATTTTTCTTGAAAGGAATTAATGCCTTAGGATCTTATAAATTTTTTTCTTTCTTAGGCAATTCCTCTATATCAGAAAATTCTTCAATGTCTATGTCAAAATCAGAAATCTGGAGAGCAAAACAATCATTTGAAATATATCATAATCATAACAAGTTTTGGAAAACTTGTTTCTATTATATAATGCTTCTTTTTCAACCTCTTGTAATTCTGCTTCTTCATCTGTAATATTTTCGAATTCTAGCATATTTGGATCTTCAAAAAAAGGCTGGAACATTAAGATTTGATTGATGCTCTTAAATTCTTCAGATCACAATCAAATAGATCTTCATCAAATAAGGGTTCATGATCATCAATCTCATCTATTTCAAAAATGTCTATTTTTTCTTGCCATAGTTGGAAATGACATTCATTTTCACACATTTCCCAATAATCTGAAATTTTAGGATTTGCAAAACACAGTTTAACATGCTTTGGAGCTCGTTTGTTGCATGAATATACATAATGACCTTTTTGCAAGGTTACACGAGCCTGGGGGACGGGGGGACAGGTTTCCAGGGACGACGGGGGACGGCAGGCCGATTTTAGGGGACGGCTCGGGGACGGCTGGTATAATACTATAAAAAATGAAATTTTTTAGAAATTTAGAATAATCTACACATTCAGAATTCTACACCCAACAAAAATGCAGCCATTCATATTCAGATTAGTTACTAACACATAAGTGCAGCCATAATTGAGTCATTTAACATTTTCATATTCATATTAGTTACTAATTTGCAGCCATTTAATTGTTTCAAGTTCAACAACTATAACTTGAAGGTTCAGCCAAGGATATCAAGTGCAAACAATGTTCAAACAGTCATCATTTTAAGTAATAACAGTCATCATTTTTTCAGCCACCAATGTTCAAACAAAGACTGTCATGTTTAAAAATTTTCAGTCACTAACTGTTCAAATATGACAGCAATAAGAAATCTGAAATAGTCATAGTATCAATGCTCATTTACAACAAAAAGACTCAAAACTAAAATAGTAAAAGAGTATACAATGTAATAGAACTCCTATGGAACTTTTGTTGGGCTATCACTATCAAAATCTGTATCACTATTTGATGAGCTGCCCTCATCATCTAAGTGAAGATCCTCCAATGAAACTCCAACCAACCCCTCATGACTCTCATCCTCATCAATCTGTCCTGCATCCTCTGGATCAACATCCCATCGTGTAGTCGGAGATTGCTTGTACTCTGGCTTAACTCTCTCACGAAGACGAAGAGAGCTATGCACTGCAACTAGCTTCTCCGCTCTGCGAGAGGTAAGCCTATTCCTCCTCACATTGTGGATAAAGTCGTATGTAGACCAATTCCTCTCAGCGGCAGAGGAACTAGCAACCTGTGAAAGAACCCTAATTGCAAAATGTTTCAAGTTAGGTGTGTTGTCCCCATATAGCTGCCACCATCCAATGGGATTTCTTTGGGCAATGGTAGCCCTATCCTCCCTACACTCTGGGTGGCTGAAGCGAGGGCCCTCGAGATTAGCAAATTTGAGCCACTCATCTCTAAGATTTGAGCTCTCCTCCCTCGCATATATCTTTCTAATGGCTTCCAAAAACCCTTCTCTCACCTCTGGATCCTCATGGGGAGACACTCTCCCAAGCCTAGGCTCATACCACTTTGGGTTTACTGAATATGTTGCCATATGAAGGGGGGTGTTCATCCTATCCCACCTCCTCTGTATAATAGGCCTGATGTAGGCCTCATAGAATAATAGGGATGGATCTCTAGCAGAAATGACTTTTTTAATCTCCCCCAACATGCTGTCAAAAGTCTCATATATTTCTCCTAGACTAGGAGCATCTGTGTCAGCATATCTGATGACAGCAACAATAGGGGCAACAAAAGACACAATATACCTACAAGAAATCAAAAACAAAATTTAGAAACTTATATGTCACATTGTCATATGAGCACTCCAATTTGAAACAAACAATGAAAATTGAAAAATCATAAATGACATTTTGGTTTCTTACTTGGCTTGAGTCCACCAACTATCATCCAATGTTTTGTCTCTAATTTTTTTCCCCTCCTCTGTCCTTGATTCCGGCCACCTCTTCCACTCCGTGCATACTACCATGGATTGTAGAGCATCTTGCACCTCAATCATCCTCTCCAATAAAATGAAGTAGGTGGCGTATCTAGTGTCTCCCGGTTTGATGAACTCCTTCTTTGAGAAGGACCGAAAGAGGGCTAACGAAGTGTGATGGTTGCAAATGAACATTTGCATATCTCTGGCTTGTGCAACCATCTCCTTCACCCAATCTATCCTCCCAATGTCCTTCAATGCATTGTTCAATGCATGAACACAACACGGGGTCCAAAAAATATGTTTATATTCTTGTTCTATCATTTTCCCTGCACGCTGGCAAACAGGGGCTGCATCTGTAACTACTTGTAGTGTACAACAAAAAATTAAAATGGTCTCATTTAAGTTTTTAACAGCCATTTAGAATCTAGATTTGTAATTTTAAAATTTAAAGATTTTGATTTTCATAAAAAAATCTGAAAAACTTAAAACTTAAAAGTAAAACAGAAATTATCGAATTGATTACCTGTACAACATTGGAGGCTCCAACCTCCTCAATAGCCTCCTTCAACTGAAGGAACTGGAACTCAACATCCTTTTTTTCCCCGTGCAATCAATGGCTTTGAGAAAATAGGGACCTGCTTTACATGTGACAATGATATTGATGAGTGGACGTTGACGAATGTCAATCCACCCATCCATGATGATAGAACATCCATGAGTCAACCATGTGTTCCTCATCTGCTCCATAACCACACTGCATTTGGAATAGTGTTTGTCTAAAAGAGAGGTACGCAGCCTAGTTTCTCCAGGCGGTAGATATGAAGTCCCTGCCTTGGCTATTTCTCTTACTGCGTCCTTGAAGTAGGGGGAGCGTGCAATATGGAAAGGAAGCCCATGTGCAAAAAATAATTTTGCTATAGCATCATCTGTTGATTCTCTTCCTTGCACATTAAACATCTCATTTACGGTTCCCTTTTTCTTTGAGGGCAGCGGTGGCATACTGGATGTTTGGGTTGATTCTTGTGGCTGTTCTGAGGAGGCCCCAATGTCCTCTCTAAATGATTGGCTAGTTGTAGGTAAAGACAAGCCAGAATTTTTAAATCTAGACTCTTGCACAATCTTATGGACTTCATTAACTTGTGCCCGGGTCATTTTTTGGCAAGCCCTAACCCTTGTTCTTGCCTTATCCGTCAGATGAGACTCAACCCTAGTATAGCTGCCCTTAAATGAAGTTTTGCAAAAATTACACAGCCATGTTCTTGAGCCCCCATAATTTTTTTCCCTTGGTCATAGTTAGTTACAAATTGCAGCAGTGGTTTTTTTATATTAAATGGACCCCTGGCATATTCTTTTAGTAACAAAGATGGGCAGTCAAAACTGGGTTGAGAAGCAGTGCTATCCCCTTTGGAAGTTTGGGGTTGGATGGTAGAGGATGAATCCCTAACAGCAGCAGTATTCATGTTTATGTTTTGATTTTCAGTTTGGTTTCCCTCCTCCAAATCAACCTCAAAAGAACCTGATGCACTGCTGGCCATGTTTTGTGTTGAAATTAAAATATAAAATTTCAATTTGAAAACACTAACAGCTTGGAAGAGGTAAAAAAAATTGAAAACCTAGTGTTGTTGTTGTTGTTATTTCTGCTGTTGCTTGTTGCTGCTATGCTGCCCTTGCTGCCTACTGTTGCTGCTATGCTGCCCTTGCTGCCTTTGCTGCTGCTATGCTGCCCTTGTTGCCCTTGCTGCCTCCTTTTGCTCTCCAGCTCTCTTTTTCTTCTTCTCTCTTGAAAAATGAAAGATGAGTGTAAGTGTTTTTTTGTTTTCACTTTATATAACATACTTTTAGGTTTAGGGTTTTGTGGGGGGGGGGTGAGACTCAAAATGGGTCCCACCCCTTACCTTTTTTAAAGTTAAATTTCTTTTTTTTTTTTTTTGATTTCCCCTTGGGTGGGGACGCCCAGCCGTGGGGGACGGTTGGGCCCCATGGGGACGCCCCAAAAAAGGGGACATCCAGGGGACGGGAGGCCACAGGCCTCAGCTGTCCCGGGGACGTTTCCCAGTCATACCCCAAAAAGGGGGAGGGGGGGAAACGTCCCCCTTGCCGTCCTCCGGTGCTGGGGGACGCATCCCCCAGGGAGGGCAACGCGTCCCCATGGAACACTGCCTTTTTTTCTACATGAAAAACAAGTTACATCTTTGGCAGGTTTTGTATTTTCTTTCTCCTAAAATATTTGTATGGCTTGAATTGTTTAGGATTTGCTTTCTTAAAAGGTTTTCTTTTATTTATTTCTTTGCAGTATGTGTCTGCTCCATCAATAGCAGCACATTCCTTTTTTGTTACTATGGAGTTTTTTCTAACCGCTTTCTCTTGCAGGCACAGATATCGGATTTTTTGCCTGACTACTTCAATTATTTCAGCAAAATACAGAGTATTCAAATCTATTCCTTGCTCAGTAAATTTTCCCAAAACTAACTGACCAATACCTTTAGGAAGAGAAGATAAATATTGGACTTTGATAAACATTTCTCTGTGCAAATTCAAACTATATACAGTCTGCATATACTGTTTTGAATATTCTTCAAATCTAGCCAAATCCCCTAACTTTCTGATGGCTAAGGCTAATTGGTCTTCTTTATCAAAATTTATATGTTGTGGCACAAATTTTGTAATCAATGTTATATACAAATCATCCAATCCATTTGTGTAGACTTCAGCCTTTGATTCAGTGCTTGCATGAGTCCACCAATTTAAAACTATCCCTGTCATATGTCTTGCAGCTAATTCAATGACAGTAAGTTATCCAGAGTATGGATTGATTGCAGAGATCTATAATGATTTATCCAAATAGTGATAACTTCTTTTGGATTTACTAGATTATCAATATCTAGTAATAAAGCACCTTCTTTGATATTAAAAGATCTGCTTACTAGATTCTCCTTTAAAAACTGTTCTAAACATTTTGGCCTCTGGACCCTTAGATGATTTTCCCAACTGTTTTTGGATTTTTTGGAATGCAGTGCGGACTATATTCATGGTTTTGCCTATACTGCCTAAATTAATTTGTTTTTTATCCTTTTTTGCTTCCTTTGCTTGCTCTTGTTTTTCTATTTGTTGTGTTTGCATGAACTGTTTCATTGTTTCCATATTTTCGTTGATACTTTTGATTTCTGCAAAAACTTCCTCTAGACATGACTCCATATTTTCAATATGATTTTCTGCATATCTAATCCAATTATTTATGTAGTTTAACTGTCTGATTTCTTCTTTCTGATCCTGTGTATCAGACAAATCATGCTCTATGACACAGCTAACATCAGCTCTAGAATCAATTTTTTCTGCATCATCTTCAAGAGATATGTGATGCTTGGATTTTGGAGGCCAAGATCCACCATGTATGAAAGCTTTTCCTTGTTTTGAAAACAAAAAAGATGTTTTGAAACCAGGAATAGCCTTTTATGGTGAACTAGCTTGGAACATTTTCACTTGGGACTTTTGCTGGATATAATAGAAACAAGTTTTACAAAACTTGTTATGATTCTGATAATTTGTTATATTTCAAATGATTGTTCTGCTCCCCAAATTTCTGATTTTGACATTCACATAGAAGAATTTTTTGATATAGAGGAATTGCCTAAGAAAGAAAAAAATTCTATAAGATCCTAAGGCATTAATTTCTTTCAAGAAAAATATTACACTGCCTTAAAAAGATTCTTTTCAGTTCCATAAATATACTCTTGCTTCCAAAATTCAACAAGCACAAATCAAAAAATTGGTAGCAGATTATAGTTCAGTATTGTGTCCAATTAGAATAGCAGTTGATGGTAAACTTGCATTTAAAATAGTTACTGCTTTCATTGATACAGGGGCCAATATAAATTTTGCGGTAGGAAATCTCCTTAAAAATTGGGTAGAATCTACAAATTCTTATTCGGTGTCTACAATGAATGGAGATGTACAGATAAAATATTTTGTGTTTGATGTTCCTCTGCAAATTGGCAACAAAATAGTTTATATGAATTTTGTGCAAATGAATGATGGAGGATATGATATGGGATTAGGCAGTCCTTTCTTGGATCACTTTGGTCCATACGCCATTGGAAGTCACTGCTTGGTACTAAATATTGAAAATGAAAAAATTGCAATTCCTAGAATTCCTAATGTTTTCCAAGCTAAAAAACTCAAAGCACAATGGAAAACATTATTATAAATGAAGCCAAGTGGGAAAAAGCCAAACTCCAACACAAAACAATGCAGAATTGTTCACAGATTTTTCTGACAATGAATCCTGCAGTAGTAGTTGAAGTGGAGCAGTTGATGAGGAAATGTTGTGTTGAACATCCATTGGATAAATGGTCTGTGGATTCTCCCCAAGCCATGATTCCCACAATCATGATCTTCCTGTTCAAGGGAAAAATATTATTCTCAGCAAGTAGGATGATGAAGAAGCACGCAAACAAGTAAATAAATTACTCCAAAAATGATTAATCAAGCCATCTGAATCTAATTATTCTTGTTCTGCATTCATTGTCAAAAAACATTCTTAATTAAAAATAGGTAAGGCAAGAATGGTCATAAACTACATTTCATTGAATGTTATTACACAAGATATAAAATGGCCATTACCTCACAAAAAACAATTAATTGATAGAGTTGGTGCAGGAAAGATATTTTCAAAATTTGATTGCATTTCAGGATATCATCAGATTAAAATTGCAGAAAAAGATATCTGCAAAACAACTTTCTTGACACTAGTCAGTTTTTTGGAATGACTAGTAATGCCATTTGGTCTAAAAAATGCCCCGACACAGTTTCAAATGAGGATAGACAAGATTTTTTCTCCATTTCATGAATTCATTGCCAATTATATTGATGAGTTTGTTGTCTATTCTCAAACTTTACAAGAACATCAACATCACGTGCAGCAGTTTAATGAACTTGTTACAAAACATGGTATTGGTTTATCAGGTGATAGTAAAAAGTTCCAAATTTCAAAAACATAAATAGAATTTTTGGGTGTTATTTTGAAAGATGGGCAAATTGTTATGCACCCGCATGTCTTAGAGAAAATCAAGAACTTTCTTGATAAATTGGGTAATAAGGAACAAGCACAGAGGTTTTTGGGATGCTTGAATTATCTTCATGATTATATTCCCAATTTGGCAAAAATTACAAAACCTATCAGGGAAGCAATAAAAGGAGATGAATTTAATTGGTCCCTAAATGCCACAGAAGTTGTTAAAGAATTCAAAGTTTATTGTTCAAACTTACCACCTTTGGAGCCTGTTTTTGAAGGACCTTACATTTTACAAACAAATGCAAGTAAGGAATTTTGAGCTTGTATTCTCTTGGTCAAAAGAGGAAATGCAGAAAAAATTGTTGCTTATAAATCAAGGAAGTTAAAAAAAACATGAATTAAATTATTAGCCTGCTGAAAAAAAAATTCTTGCTATCATTAAGGGAGTTGAAAAATTCAGAACAATTCTTCTTCCCGAACCATTTTTAATTTGAACAAATAGCAAAAATTTTAAATGGTTTATGTCAAAAAATATTTCAGCCCAGCTCTGGAGAAGAAGGTATGCTTGGTGGCAAGCAATTCTGACACAATATCAGTTTACAGTTGAATATATTCCTGGCAAAGAAAATGCTCTTCCTGAAGCATTAACCAGAGCAATGGCTCAGATGCTCGGTTTGATGCTTGGGGAGCTCGCCCACGTTCTCCTCGCCGAGATGATGGTTGGGGGACCCACTCGCCCTCTCCCAACCAAGATGATGATTGGAACGGCGGCAATGATGAAGGCAGTAACGACTGGAGCATGGGCATTGATGACGGTATAAATGCAAATACATGATGGATCATTCCCACTCAACCTGCAGTTATTGAGGCGCGGGCAAATCCAACCCACTCAAATTGGCACAAGGTTTATGACACGCTTCCAGGGCCAGGCTGGAGCACTTCACTCCCTAGTAACGTCTAGAAACACAATGAGGAGGCAGAGGCGGCGGATCCTCCCGATGATGGGGTGCAGAATAATTAATGGCTGCTATTATGATTCTCTTTATATTTTGATCAATGTGTTTTGATTTAATACTTTAGTTAATCCCACCAGTCGGTGGTTGTTTGGCGGAGGTACTTTGAACTTTGTCTTGGCTGCCTCGTCAATCGATTTGATTTGCGTACGGAGTGTGAAGTGTCTGTCCACCCACCCTTTTGTATGATTAGGCCTTTATACTTAATATAGTGCTTTTTCACTCAAAAAATGTTTGGATCTCCTTCTTTTGGGTGTTGCCAGAATTTCTACAGAAGAATCAAGAAGAATTTTCCTGCTGTTGATCAGATTGCTTGTAATTATTTTCCATATCTTGATTTTGTTTATAATTCTGCAGGGAGAATTAATGTTCTGGTAAATTCAGCCTCCTGGAGCCAAGCTACAACAAGTATGATCGAACACATATTCCTTTGAGGAAAATTGGATGACATTATCCTTCTTCGACGCTTAGGGGAACCAAGTGCATGCTTTACAGCTTTCTTTGCAGCACAGGGGCAGTAGAGACAGAGGAACACTTCATCTATAAATGCCCGAGTTTTTCAGATATCCGTGACAAATACAAAGAAACACTTGGGAACGGGTTTATGGCAGATTTATTTGAAGCAGTAAAATAAAAAAAGTTGGAGAATTGCTAACCCAAATCAGCAGGAGAAGGAACAACCTTCTCAAAGATATTAAAGATCATATGATATGATTTGAGTAATTGTACTTCCATATTTGAGGTCCCATAGACCATATTTAGGTCTCGCGGACGTAATTAAAATCTTTCATTTCATTTGCTAACCTTTGCAGAAATTTGTCTTGGCAGGAAAATATGGGAACATGCATAATTCAAATTAATTTGACAAAATATCCCGCCATCAGAATATATGTGGACAAAGTTATACAACCAGCATTCCCTCCAAGAAGAAAATGTACCAGAATCTTCCAATGTTCAAGACACTGAAATGCCAAACAGTCAACCAAAGGTTACAAACCCTGATGAGCTTACAGCGTGGGTACAAGAAGAAATTTCAAACTGTCAACCGTGCAGGCGATCACCATAGGGAATATGTCAAATCCATTATTATTATGGATTAGGATAATATTAAATATTTGTACAGTTGTTAAGTGGTAGACACTGTTCCACGTGAAAGGAAATAAGACCCCACTTACAACTTTCTTATCCTTTGTTACTGTAGATTTACTTTATGCGTGCTTCTAGATTTACTATAGATCTACTTTATGGATGTTTCTAGATAAACTGTACCAAATATCAAGAGGCTTCCACCGCCTCATATGTATCTATAAATATGAGACTCGATGCTCATTCTTGTCATCAAGAAAATTTAGTTTCTTATGCATTGCATAGCTCTTGGTATCGAGCATAGAATACACCCTGTCTGCGAGTAGACAATTTTTTTTAAATCTAGATGGTGAGTAAAGTATCTAGAGGACAAGGCCCCGCTGCCCTAAATTTGCTAACTCTGAAGAAAAGCTTAGCTTTCGGTCTGTAGGAGTTTGTTGTGAGGACATCCCGGAAGTTGGCGCCAAAAGGCTTACTCATGAGAGCCCTGCAGTTCCAGAGACAATTTTTATAGTATGCAAAAATGGTCTTGAATCATAATGTTTTGAATCTCTGCGGTTACACAGTATCCTTTGTAAAAAACTAGTTGCAGATATTTTTAGGTAGGTAGTAGTGGAGCCTCAATCTATTAAACTTAATAGGCTTGTTTTTAGCATGGAATAAGTCAAATCTATTTTGGTTCAATTTTGAAATGCGTATTTGATCTATACTTTACTAAGGTTTATATGTTGTTAATGTAAATATTTTAATTGTCAGGACAATGAAGGCATAAGTCAAGAAAAAATAAAGCATGATGACCACAAGCAGCAGTCTAACTAAAGCCTGAGGCTTTAAATATTGGCTTAGAACCAAACTGCCCTGGTTCATCAATAAAAAAACCCACATATCTGATTTCTTTTTATGAGGCTAAAAAAATTATTAATATCTAGAACTTACCGTGGGCCGTACAGATTCAGGACAATTAAGTGGAAAAAATCCTCATAACATTTTTTTATCCAGAAAACAAATCTAAGCACATGACAATAAGCTTGAACACCGAATTTTCAAGCAAACTTAACAATTGAAGTGGTAACAGCAATCAAAAACAAACTGAAAGAAGCAAGATGAGAAGTTATTCCTCATCATCAACTTTGGGGAACTATGAAATCCTACATATCATGCTCATACATATTTAATGTCAAAACTGAAAACTCTACATTTACCACACATTTTGCAAATTGTAACTTAACCATATTTAATCCCTTCCTCACCTGATAATAGCTTCTCCAGAAAGTCACAAATGATGCTCTTAGTGGTCGATGGTATTTCAAAAGAAGATTATCGTAGAAAATCTCAGTATTTTGCCTGATAACTCGGTCAATTCCCAAACACATTGTTTACTGGATTTTTGATCAACTCTTTTACAATTTGAACTTAACTCACAATGTTTTGCAATTTTGAATCTTTACATAATTTACCTATCAAATTATCCTGTTCTACACCAAAATCCTGACCATAATGCTCCCCACGTTCAGCAAAAGAAAACAACTCTGTACAATCTACTTGAATACCCATGCAAACAATGTAGGTGGCCAATGTTGCGTACCATTTCCAATTGTTGTGCAAGTAAAACACAAGGACCACACCATGTTGCATACAAGTCCACCACTAAAGGAATCGTTCTTTCAGAATCCAACAGCTTGCCTAATTCCTTGCCAGTCACCTTTTTCTGTTCCACAAAGCAACATAATCAGAGACATGACCACTTCATTCTTAAATGAACAATGAATTACATGCAATATCAACTCTGCTGAGTTGTATTATCTACAGCAGACAAGAAGGAAACATAGCAGTTACCTTTAACAAAGCTTGAAGATAATCATTGTTAGCATGGCTCCACATATGATTGGGGGTTAAATTTCCCCTATAAACATTTACAACATATCACTAGAGTGGGATCTTGTATTGTAAGAGCACATTACGGCACCATGATATTAAACTAGCAAGAAATTATTGCCATTAAATAATTAATGGGCCACAGGTCCATCCTTACATTGGACAACTACCTCAGTGCTATATACTTTAAGTTTCACCAGCTGACTGACATTCTTCAGATGGAACATAAACTATCAGAGAGCTAAATCAAAATATATAATTTTGTTTGGATATGTTTATTTTGGCCAGCCATTTGTTGCAAGTCAGAAATGAACAAAGAAATGACAATTTTTTGAGATATGGATTTTGAAACAATGACAGCCCTCGGGTGTTCCATTCCTGGTAACATATTAAGTCCTCATTCCAACCACCTACTTATGCAATATATTATCGTTCTAGGTCTGTGATGGAGCTTAATACTTTTGGCATGGGTTTCTATTGAATCCTTTGGCCAATGACCTAATATAGTCCCAAATTAGAGTCATATCTACCAATAATTTTAAAATTAGATGCTTGACTTCATTGATAGAATGTAAAAATAAAATAAAATGAAATGAAAATAACATGACCAAACTGGTCCATTAAGACCAATCAATATACAACCACCCACTCAACCAAAACTCCATAGTACAAACCTCTAACCCATAAGCCCACTTACCTAAGAACACATACTAAACTGACACACAGACATCCCCAAATCCCAAAGGACACAAGCATGATCTAGAACATGGTTAGAAAAATTGTTGGGAACCCATGATTTCTTGCGAAAATTGCGAGAAATTGCAAGCGGCACTTTTTTTTTAATTTCTTGGTGTCGAAAAACTCACTGACTCGCGGAAAAATTTCACAAAAACATTTGCCGATTTTTCTTGAGAAAATTGGCTGCGGATGCAAAAACAGAGGAAAACACGAGATTTGCTTTTAAAAAGCCAATTTTTGTCATTTGCTCATTTTTCCTTCTCTCCGGCTGTGTGAAAATTTTTCTAAGGGGTGACAACGATAATTGTAAGTTAGTTTTCCGGATCACATCAAAGATTGGACACCATTTCAAGGAGATTTGACATTGTCTCTATAGATTTTCACAGTTAATTCTTTTCCCCAAAAAAAAGCAGGGCTTTTCCATTTTTTTTTTTGTTCTTTTCAAGCATGTAGGCTAGGCCCTAAGGCATCCGACTAATTACTTATATTCCCCCCTTCCTATTTGGAAATATAGATGGATTCTTCGGGTGAGGTCCCTAGAACCGCCACAGGCAGCAATGATCCACCTTCAAGTGCAACCCAACTGACTCCTTTAACTGTAGCCCCAAGTCCAAGCCCAGGAAGAGACCCAATGTTGAAGCATGGGGTTAAGAGAAACTTGTCAAATCAAGTGTTTTGTAAATGCTGCGGCAAGGGCAATTGAGAAGGCATCCATCGCCTCAAATACCATTTGCTTGGGCAGCCCAAGCATGATTTTGACCCATCCCCTAAAGCAGATGATTTGATTAGAAATGAGATGAAGGCTTGGTTGTGCACCAAAGAGACCAAAAAAATCGAGCACAAAAGGACAAGAGCTGCAGTGGGACATGGAATAGGGCCTTGGGGCTCTTTTTATAGGGATGAGGCCAAACTGGAGGATGTCAACGCCGCAGCCGAAGAATCTGTTGTTAGCCCTCTCATTCGACGAGGTAGGACTAGTGAGAGTGGGAGTAGTGAAAGACGAGGCTCCAACACAAGACAAACCACAATTCATAATATTGCATGGGGGAGGGACAAGGCAAAGGATGCAAGGACAATTACAGTCAATTTTTTGTATTATTGCAACATTCCTTCAATTGTGCGAACAACCCCTATTGGGATGCCCTAGTGCGAGCATCGAGCAAGTTTGGCAAAGGGGTTACGACACCTTCAACAAAAGATTTAAGTGGACCATGCTTGGAGAAGTGTGTCATCAACATATATACTCTTGTGTAAGAGCAAAGGAATACATGAAGGACAAGGGGCTGCAGCATTCTTTCTGATGGATGGATGGATGCAACAAACCGCACACTCTTAAACTTCACAATGGCTTCAGGTGGCTCCATGGTCTTCCTGAAGTTAGTTGATGCCTCGCGAGAGGTGAAGAATGCACAATTGTTATTCAATTTGTTGGAGGAGGTCGGACTAGAAATAAGAGTGGAGAACGTTGTCCAAGTAGTGACAAAAAAATGCAACATATGTATCTACGGGTAGACTTCTTGAGGAGAAGTACCCCTCTATTTTTTGGAGCCCATGTGTTTCCCATTGCATTGACCTCATGCTTGAGGATATTGGCGAAATCTCATTGGTGAAGACCGTGGTAGAAGAGCCAAAGAGAATTACAAAGTTTATCTATAACCACACATGGGTGCTCAGTTTGATGAGGGAGCTCAATGACAAGAGGGACATTCTTCGTCTAGGGATCACTTGATTTGCCTCTAAGTCCATTGCCTTGCAAAGCCTTCTAACGGCATCCCCCGCTTTTTAGTGGGTGTTTGTGAGTAAGGAATGGTATGCCTCACTGTTTCATTCAAAAGAGGAGGGGCAACAGATTTGGAGGCAAATGTTTAATGATTCATTTTGGGTAGGCATCCAAGAAATTCTCAAGGTAATTGCTTGTTGAGTTCAAATTTAAATTTTAAAATCTTATTTTATACTTTAGTATTATTTTTTCTAAATTTTCAGTATTTATTGTTTAATTGCAGGTGATAGAACCCTTGGTAAGGGTTCTTCGCCTTGTAGATGGTGAAAAATTGGCAATGGGTTATCTATATGAGGCAATGGATAGAGCCAAAGAGGCCATTGAACACTATTACGGTGGCAACCAGCACAAGTATGAACCAATTTGACGCATCATTGATAAGATATGGACAAGGCAACTCCATCAACCTATTCATGTCGCAAGCGTCTTGAACCCCAAATTCTTTTACACTAGCAGTTTTAGCAATGATGAAGAGGTCCCGCAGGGTTCTATACTTGCACAAAGAGGATGATAGATAATTCTACCGAACATCGCCTTATCCTTGTTGAGTTGCAACTTTATAAGGTTGCAGGAGGGAGCTTGTTTGCATCCTCCTTTGATAAGTTCAACATTCTTTTAATCTTTTTTGTAGTTTACAAATGTAAATTAATACTTTGAATTTGAAAATTATCATTTTGTAGATTTATGGTGGGAGGACGATGGTTCCAAAACACCTACTCTGGAGAGGATGGCTATCCGCATCTTGAGTCAGCCTTGTAGCGCTTCTAGGTGTGTGCGCAATTGATCTCTATTTGAGGCCGTACACACCAAGAAGTGCAATAGGTTGACTCAAGAACACTTCAATGACCTTGTGTTTGTACAATACAATCTTTGGCTTTGTACAAGACAAGTGGAGGCTAGTGAATCTGTTATGAATCCCTATTCCTAGGTACCATAGCAAAATCCTTTGAGGCAATCGAATTGGATTAGCTAGATCCATTATGTGATTAGATTGTTGAGAGTCACGTGGATACATAGATTACCACAGAGGGCATTGAGGCACTTGATAAGGAAGCGATACATTTAGGAGGATTGGAAGAGATATACTATGATGATAATTCGACCATACCATGATGACCTGTTCAGAGCCAAAGCCACCCATCTAGTTTGAGGGGGAGGAAGGGAAAACAAAAAGCAGTTTAAAAACTGCTTCATACTTTGAAATGTTGCATTTCTATGATGTATTTGGTTGGATTTGATGATCATGAACTGTAATTGTACTCTTTTTAATGAATATCTAATATAAAATCAACTTTCTAGCTTTCTAATTGTTGTTTAAAATGTTTTTTTTCATTTGAAAAAAAAAAATTGGTTTTTAACTTTTTTTTTTTTTTGGCTGAAATTTTGCTGAGTTTTCCCAAGTTGCCGAAAAAATCTCCAAAATTGGGCTGCCGAGTAGCAAGTTGTGAGTTTTCCAACTATGATCTAGAAGACCCTTAAAGAATCTATGGCAAGGCAAGCTCCCTACACGATGCCTTAGGTTCACATTCTTCCACATCACGGGCATTGACATTGTCTCTTTCATTTTAATTCTGATCCATGTGGCAGATGTAAACTCAATAATATGAAACAAGGAGCATTACATTAAGCTGTTCAGGGTGGAAAAGTCACAATGACTATTCACCTTCTCGATTCAAGTCAAAGAACATCCTATATAAATTAATTACTCACAAGAAAAAAGATCGGTCAGATTCACCCCAACATCTTTCTTTCCATCTTTCTGTGCATGTCTTTTCATTTCTGCAGTTGGGTTTTCTATTATTCTTTTAGGCATATATTTGATATGAAGAAAAGATATTTCATTATCTCTCTTTACATCTTTCTGTGCATGTCTTTTCATTTCTGCAGTTGGGTTTTCTATTATTCTTTTAGGCATATATTTGATATGAAGAAAAGATATTTCATTTGTCTATGCAGCATAATTAATCTGGGGAGAAACTACTTTAAATTTAGAGCATGGAAAAGAACGTTTTTTTGCCAAATCTAGATCAGTTTGGTATTACAGTCAGACAAAGGCAAAAGAAAAGGTAGCTAGTGAAACCTAAGAGCCAAAGCACAGGGTACCGGGACAGCAGTGCTTGAAGAGCTGGAGACTAGAGCCAGAGCTGAAAGAGCTGAAGACTAAAGCCAGAGCTTGGAGAGGTGGAGCATAGAGCAGGCGCCAGGAAGAACCTGACCCTTGAGGAGAAGCTTGAAGAGCCATAACCTAGAGCAGAAGCTTGGAAAGCCGAAACCAAAAGTCAGAGCAAAAAGAGGTTGAACAGATAGTGAAATTAAAAAAGGAGATTTTGAAGACCAAAACTTCCAAAACAAGTGAGGTCTGATCTGTGTGGCGGGCATAAAATCGATAATATAAAATAAGGGGCTTCACATTAACCTCTTCTCGGAAAGGAACAAGCATCACTGTTCAAACGTTTTTAACTTTTTTATATAAATGAAATACTCACTTCAAAGAAGATAGGCTGGATACCCTCAGATCTCTCTTTTTCATCTCTCTGTACATTTCGTACATTTCTTTTCATTTCTGCGATTAGGTTTTCTTTTAATTTCTGCATTTCTGCAAGATATATATTTCCTTTGTCTCTGCAACATAATTAACATGGGGCAAACTTCCTTGAACTTGGTGCATGAAAAAGGATTTTCTGTCGAAAATCCAAATCAAATTCCATTGCGCTTGGGCTACCAACCTCTGGTAGGAAAAATGAAAACACTTCTAAACAAAAAGACACTACAACTAATTCTACAATATATGAATCTAAACAACACCAATAAACATTCATTCATCCAGACTAAATCATGTTCACCTGTAAAGAGACACTCACTTTGACCAATTAAATCCAATACTAGAGGAATACCAAGTTTAGTGAAGTCATTCCCTCGAAACTAGACAATGTCCCTCTAGTCTCAGGTCCGTATACATGCATAACATAATACTAATAATAATAAAGAAGAAATCAGTGAAGTGGGTGTAGAAGAGGAGGAGAGCTTACCACTAGATAGTTTGATGACTCGGAGTTGTCAGATGCAGAGATCGCAGACAGCTTGAACTGTTGTTGCTGTGTATGTCGTTGCTTCTTGTGGGGCACAAAATGTCTGGTAGAGAATCCCTTGCATGAACAACTGGTCCTGCATAATATTTGAGGTTTTAGCGGTAATGGGAATAGAGCTGTGTGTAGACGTGGTGTAACATGGATGGAGGTGGACATGGAGGCCGCCATTTTTCTTTGGGTTGGGTTTTCTTTAACTATAGCGTGAGATGGATACGCACATCTGTGGTGGGTTTTTATTGCAGTGAGCATGTACGAACATTTTATAGTAATATCTGGAGAAGACCAAGTATAAACCATGTTGGATATTTTTCACAGTTGTAGATACCTGTGTGGGAGCAATTTTTTTCTTTTTTATCTTTAATTAGAAGGCATAGGGTCTATGGAAAAGCTCAAAAATTAGAAAGGGATGAAACGTTGGGAAATCAAAATAAATGAATGTTCAAATTTTAACAAAGATATAAAATAAAAAGTTTAGAAGTGGAATGTGAAAAAATGCAAGCAGGAAAAGACAATATTATATAGCAAAGTTTAATCAACATATGATCACAAGGAAAAAACATATATAGACGTTGAAATCAAGTGGAAGGAAAAAATCCTCATTGCTCAGATAAGGACTAGCTCTCATATGCTTAGATGTGAAACAAGGAGATGGACAACACCCAAAGAACAATGTGAAAAAAGGATATGCACTTTATGCAGCACAGGGGCAGTAGAGACAGAGGAACACTTCATCTAAAAGTGCCCGAGTTTTTCAGACATTCGTAGAAAATAAAAAGAAACACTTGGAACCGGGTCTATGAGAGAGTTATTTGAAGACAGTAAAATAAAAAAAGTTGAGGAATTGCTAACCCAAATCAACTGGAGAAGGAACAGCATTCTCAAAGATATTAAAGATCATATGATATGATTTGAGCAGTTGTACTTCCATATTTGAGGTCCCATAGACCATATTTGGGTCTTGCAGATGTAATTAAAATCTTTCATTTCATTTCAAAATATTTTTAAAAATTATTATATATATCTCAATTTAGAGGGAGGTAGCCAACTTTTGTTGAACATTAAATTTAAAAAAAAAAAAACAAATTGTTAATATTTCAATATATAACTAGGTAGCCAACTTTGGTTGAATATCTTTTTTGGAATGTTAAATTGAGTTTACGAGGAGCACTATGAAATGAAAGATTTTAATTACGTCTGCTAGACCCAAATATGGTGTATAGGACCTCAAATATGGAAGTACAATTACTCAAATCATATCATATGATCTTTAATATCTTTGAGAATGTTGTTCCTTCTCCTGCTGATTTGGGTTAGTAATTCCCCAACTTTTTTTATTTTACTGTCTTCAAATAAATCTGCCATAAACTCGTTCCCAAGTGTTTCTTTATATTTGTCACGAATATCTGAAAAACTCGGGCATTTATAGATGAAGTGTTCCTTTGGCTCTACCGCCCCTGTGCTGCATAAAGTATATATCCTTTCTTCCCATTGTTCTTTAGGCGTTGTCCATCTCCTGTTTCACATCTAAGCCTATGAGAGCTAGTCCTTATATGAGCAATGAGTATTTTTCCTTCCACTTGATTTCAGTGCCTATATACATTTTTTCATTGTGGTCATACGTTGGGTTAAAATTTGCAATATAATATTGTCTTTTCCTGCTTGCATTTTTCCACATTCCACGTCTGAACTTTTCATTCACATAATTTTTTGTCTTTGTTGACATTTTGGCATTCATTTATGTTGATTTCCCAACGTTTCATCCATTTTTTATTTTGTTTCATTCATGTATTATTTCGCCTATGCAACTCTTCGTCCCTAGCTGTCCTAGGCCATCTATCATTTGTCATGTTTTTTGTTTTTTTCAAGTAACATAACAACTTGGTCATAGCAATTGCTTCTAAAGGGAACATTCCAGTTTCAGCTAGAATAATTTCATAAGGGGTTGTGGCCTTAATTTTGAGAAAGTTTGTGATTATATATTTTTGAATCCTTTCTATTTACCTCCATTTTGCATTTGTTGTGCCACTAGTCCACACCTCGCAACCATACAACAGAACCGGTGTAACAAGTAGGCCAAATAGGACCTTGGTGGTCTTCCAGTCCCACAACTCGGCATTCCTACACCTGTTTTGAAGTGCACATAGTGCTCTCCAACCACTTTGAGTTATTTTCATCCTACATGTATTCCAATTAAGTTTTTCATGAAATTCTATGCCCAGGTATTTGTATTCTACTACTACATCAAGCGGTTCTACTGCAAACTGAAATTTGAGTTGTTGCTTCTTCTTTTTTGTTGAAAAAATCATAATTTTTGTTTTGCTCGTGTTCACCTGCATCCCAACTTCTTTACAAAATATTTCTAGAGCTTGAAGGTGATCTTCTAGATCTTTGGCTATTTTGGCCACAAGAATTACATCATCTGCATACATGAGGAGTTTTACCACATATTTGGCTAAATGCACACCCTCTCCCCCAAATTTGTTTATACGTTCTTCTAACTTGTCAATGTACAACCCAAATAAGGTCAGGGATAGAGGGCAACCTTGTTTGACACCTATGTCACTACCAAAACATTCAGATAACCCTTCATGTGTTCTGATTCTAGCCTTTACTTGCTCATATAGTCTGTGAACTGCTGCCTTGTAGTGAATTGAAACCTCTAGCTCTTCCATTCTACTCCATAATTTTTTTTTGGCACTGTGTCAAATGCCCTTTTTAAGTCTACAAAACAACAAAAAGCCTCTCTTTTTTGTCCCATATTTTTTCCACTATGTGTCTGAGCGTGATACAGTGATCAATAGTTGAGTGCTTGGGCCTAAAACCCGCTTGCCCCTTTGCTCTCTTTCCCTTTTCTTCTGCCCATATGTTGATCCTACACTCTATCATACTCCCAAACAACTTTGCAAAGAGAGGGTTGATCATGATAGTTTGATAGTTCGAGGGATTATTTACATCTTCACTTTTAAACAAAAGAATGGTCAAGCTAGTTGTCCACTCACTAGAGGAACTCAAATTCTAAATAATTTATTTTTTTGGAAAATAAAAGGGAAGTTGGTTACATTCATATTATTTTTAGTAATAGTCAAGTGCAAGTTTAAAGTATAGGGTTGCTTCCAACAATCTTATACCACCTTGTTGTTGACTCGATGTGAGGGGACCATCCGTTGCTTAAGATTCATACTGTCATCGTCGATCTGACGCGCACTCAAAAACCTTAAATAATTTTAGTTCAAACATTTCAGTGGTTACTTTGTAAAGACCCAGCTTTTAAAGTATTTATCATTGATGTATACATATTTTATGTTAAAATTTAATTTTTTAATAAATTAGGTCAAGCTAGTTGTCCACTCACTAGAGGAACTCAAATTCTAAATAATTTATTTTTTTGGAAAATAAAAGGAAAGTTGGTTACATTCATATTATTTTTAGTAATAGTCAAGTGCAAGTTTAAAGTATAGGGTTGCTTCCAACAAGCTTATACCACCTTGTTGTTGACTCGATGTGAGGGGACCATCCGTTTCTTAAGATTCATACTGTCATCGTCGATCTGACGCGCACTCAAAAACCTTAAATAATTTTAGTTCAAACATTTCAGTGGTTACTTTGTAAAGACCCAGCTTTTAAAGTATTTATCATCGATGTATACATATTTTAAGTTAAAATTTAATTTTTTAATAAATTATATGTAATTTTTATTAAGAATTTATTTTAACAATAAAAATAATTACAATTAAGATATATAGATGTTTTTAATTTGTCTTTTTTTTCATACTTACACATTTTGTTTTGTTTTTTATACAATTTTTAGTAAGAAAAAAAAAATCTTGTTAAATTATCTTTTAAAATTTGAATGATTTTAAGACTAAGATGGACTTACGATTGGTTAAAGTATTAACCACCTTATTTTCTTATATATATAGATATATGAAGGGGAGATGGAGAGGGAAGAAAGTAGAGAGGGGAGGGCTCTGGTCCCTCCCCTGCTCCCCCTCCCATGGCTCCTGGTTCCTGCCCAGTCCCTGGCTCAACCCAGGTCATCCCTCCCGGGGAGTGGTTGTTTGCGAGATGATCTCCGGGGGGAGATCCTTCTCCACTATCTGCGCCCCTCCCGGCCGGCTAGGGTTTCCTTGGTTGTTTTTTCGGATCGGTGCTTCCCAGGGATCCCTGTTTGGTTGGGGATCCCTTTCCTTTTCCCTCGGGCTTCCCCCTGGGGTTTTTTTGCAGGTTATTCGCGTGGATCTGGTCCCCTGCGTTTCTCGGTGCGGTGGAGGTGACGATTTAGGGTTTGGACAGCTTCCCCCTTTTTCTTGTGAATCCTCGGCGGGCTCTGTGCTTGGACGGGATTCTTGGTCCCTCGACGGGCTCTGTGCTTGGACGGGATTCTTGGTCCCTACTGCTAGGATCCTCTTTTGTTTTCCCGAGGCGGGTTCCTTATGGTGCAACTCTCTGGTCACTTCTTGATGGGCTGGATCCTCTCTGTGCTGGCTGTCGGCTTCCTACAGGATGGCTCTCGCTGAACTGAATGTTTTACCGGTGGGCGGGATGGTTTCTCCACAAGGCGAGATCCGCCAAATCCGCCGATTTTCCTGCGAGGCGGGATCCTTTCTTTTCTGCTGGTTTCTCGGATGGCGGGATTTCCCTGTTGCTTCCCGGTAGGCAGGACTGTTTGTGGTGGTTTTGATTGCTTCCCATGAGGCGGGATTTTATTGTAACGGTTTTTTTGTGCTTCCTACTAGGTGGGATCTTCTCGATGGTGGTTTTTGGCTACTCCCCGCTGGGCGGGATCTCCAAAACTACTTTCTTTCTTATTTGTTTGTTTCCCACTAAGAGGGATTGTTTCATGCTTACTGTTACCGTTGAGCAGGATTTCTGTTTTGGTGTTCAGTTTCAAGGGATTGATGCCCTAGGCCCATTGCTTATGTAATCAGGTTTTGGGATCCTTGTTAAAACCTGCTATAAATACAAACACATATATATATATAGATATATATATATATTAGCATTTCCAAGACACTTCCTCTAACAATATTGATGGATAAACAAGTATGTGAGCATAGAACGCGCCTCACCTTTTCTTATTCCAGATATCTAGGAAAACTTAGAAATAAAGGATTTTTTTAGTCTCAATGGTCGGGTGGATGGTTAAGTTTAGGAGCTTACCAAGAGGAGACCTAAGTTCAAACCTTGGAGGTAAAGTCTTTCTAGGGTAAATGTAGTAGACTGTCCTCACTCCACTAAGTGCACGCTAGCCTAATGACAATGGTTTCAATCTCAAGCCACCGATGGTCTCCCTCACAATGGGTCATTAATGACGAGGTGAGGTAAGGGTTATAGTGGCAGCTCTAAGGATTTGAACCTAGGTTGGGTAGTAGAAAATGAAGGGAAGTTATTGATTCCCCTATGTATAAAAAAAAGTATTTTTATGAGTAAAAGTTAGGATTAAATTTATGATAATCCTTTATGAAAGTAATAAATATTACATGGGATGTGATTATCAAGAATGAGATGATGGAATATAATATAGTAGTACTTAAAAGTAAAGGGTTAATATGTAAGTTTTTAAAATATATTTAAAATTTGATGAAATGGTGTTGGGGATTGAATTCAAATTACTTCATGACTTCTCTTTGAAAATGATTTTTTATCATCGTCTTCTTCAGTTCAAAATCAAGGACAAAATAAAGGGTGGTATCCCATGGTTTATAGATAGAAGATCTATATTTAAGACCATGGAGTGAGAATTTTTACGTGGAGATAAAAACCACAAAAGACTATGTGGGTAAGGTTTTTTTGGATTATCATACCAACTTATCAATGATGAGGTTTTGAAGAATATCAACAATACTTTAGGTGACTTCAGTAGGAAGGACTAACTACTCTTGGAATTTATTACATTATTTGGTACATGTCAATGTACCACCATGGGTACATATTTAAATTAGGAGTGTGTCTTTGATTAGGGTTTGAGTATTTACTTTATGCAATGTAATAAATGCACAAGTAATATTAGAATGTGCAAAGTATTCAATAATGTAAATGTGCATCATATTCCATGTACACATGAGTCCATAGAATAAGAAGGTGAAGAGTCATAGGAAGATGGAAGGCCAAGAGTCACATCCCATTATATATTGGCCTTGGTGTGAGCAAGTAGAAGAATCTTCTCCATATCATTTTATCATTGTCATAGGACAAAGTAGAGTAGAGTAGAATACAAGTTTGAAATAATGTATAACGTGTATGAAGAATGGAGAGTTTGAGATCTCCACATTTTGTATCAAGATCCTATTTTCGTGAGCTTTCATTAATGGCAGTTTTATTAGTTACTTCAAAAGCTTCTTATGAGTTTCACATGCTTAATATATTGTTATTATCATAGATTCAATATTGCCTGTTCATTTTATATCTTGTGGTTGATTTCTTATGAAGTATTTAGCATCAAATGGTAACAACTACTAAGAAACTAAAGGATATTGTACATACTAAGATATATGTTGCCATAAATATTTCAATACCTTTGTCATAATCCATGAAAATTAAATTCAAATTAAGAGAATGGGATCAAAAGGTGGATTATGAAAATATCACATTTTGATGCTTCAAATGTTACGAGAAGAAGATCATATTATAGTATAAATTGGATTACATCAAGGATTTCCAACTAAAAAAAGTGGCAAAAAAATCCCCTCTTCATCAAATGACAATGATGTCATAATTCACTCAAATCAACAATTAAGAAAAACAAAAAAGTATACAAGGGATGAGGCAGTACAATTTGCAAGCTTAAATGTATAAGGAATTAAAGGTGCAAAGAATATATAAAGGATCAAATAGGATGAGCTCAACGGGTCAAATACCTCAACTTTCAGGGGGGGACCCAAGTTTAAATATTATCAGGTGACGCATGCATGATTGCCAAAAATATTGTATTCAATGATGATATAATATGGGTAGGATCCATTTAAATATGTTATAACCAATTAAAAAGTGAAGATATAAAGGTAAATCTTAAAATAAAGAATTCAAACGGGTTAGACTTTATCAATGTAAATCATCTTTATCTTTCTGAAGTAGTGAAAAATCTTCTTGCAATGAACATAAAAGTTATAGAGTTTATTTCTTGCATTTTGCTGTTCGACGACATTATAATAAAAAAAAGGAGAATAGATGATACCCATGGCAATTTAGGGTTTTTATGGTAGCACCAGAATTAATTACTATAGTAAATAGTCCTTGTATTTTAGGGTTTCCAAGGCAACATAAAAATAAAATATTTTTTAGGCGTTCCCCTACATTTTAGGCTCTCTATGGCAACATAACCTTATAGATGACAATGATAAGTCTCATTATGGATAGTATGGAAAAATCAAAGAGATTGATGAAAATGAAAACTTTGGTGGAAATGGAAAAATGTGTGTGAGAGAGAGAGGAAATTAGAAGCGAATATCACAAATGGAAGTAAGAAACAAGGTTGAGCCAACAAATAAGAATAAAAAGCAATGATAAAGATGATATCTTGGATTACAATAGGTATGAATAAGACTTCTAAAAAATAGATTAAAAAATTAATAGGTTGTTATTGTCCTGAGTTTATTTTAATACAAGAAACAATAATTTGTGTAGTAGTTTGGATATTATCATTAAATTCCAACAAGGAAGTGGCCATGGAGGATAATGGAGAAGGAATTTTGCATCCTCAAGATCAATAATATAGATTAAAAAGTTGGGCAACTTTTAAAAATTTAGCTAAGTGCCCAAAGCATGATCAATTTGAAGGGGCAATTTGCTTAGACCAAAAGAGCAAATCATAACTTTGATGAAAGTATGAATCACTCTTTTCTGTAGACACTAAAATATGGTTAACCCGATTAAGCATCCACAAACAATGATCAAATTGACATCATATGGCCCCTTGGGCAGCCCTTAGAAGGCTCACAGTGGTTCTAGCCACTCCGAAAGAGGTTTTGGAGGCTTTCGGCCCAATTTTGGGAGGTTTTGGCCCAAAATTCACCATCGTCCCACCCTGGGATGGTGGCAGATTCCCATCATCCCACCCTGGGATGGTGGTGAGCCATCATCCCAGGGTGGGACGGTGAGCAAGTTTGACCAAGAAAAAGTCAAATCTGGGACAAATGGCACCCAAAAACTACCATTTACCCCACCAATTGAAGCATGCGGGTCAGAGGGCACTGAATCCTTATGACATGCTTCATAATGGAGGCTAAAAGGGGAGATTCTCTTCCCCATCCAATGCATGCCTCCTTTTTGACAAATGGCGCCTCCTGCCATGCATGCCCTTGCATGCCTTTTTGCACATAAGCCCCTTTGGGCTATAAAATGGATTCAATATCCACACAAAAACATGGAGAGGAGTTCTAGGATATGCAACGGAGTGTTGCTAAGATTTCCCCTCACTTTATTGTGCTCTCTTGCCCTCATAATCTCTTCTTAGCGAAGGAGGTTACCGGGTGACTTCAAGAGGGTCTTTTGGGCATAACTTTACCATCCGGGTGAATTTCTTCACCAAATTCAATGAAAATACCCCTTAGAGTGTTTAGGATCATTCCCCAGTGGGATTGGTAGCAAAAGGTGGGCAGAATTGGTGGGTATCCCCCCAGGGTGCCCTCCAATTAGTTGCAGTCACCACCGTCCCCCGGGATGAGGAAAAATCCTTGCACAATTTCTTTACTATTTTTTTTAGTATTATTCTAGACTATCATAGGATGCTACAGTTCAAATTTCATGCAATTTGGAGTTAAATTGGTCGAGATATCATATTTTTAAGTTTTTGTAGGTTCGTAGGGCCCATCCGGGCACCCCAATTGCATGCAGGTGGATATGCACCTCATTTTGAAAATATAACCACATGGGTTGTCTTAAAATGTTTATTTATGTATTCTTTCCAAGTTTCATGTGTTTTGGACATGTTTAGGGGCGGGAATTGCTTGTCTTGGTCTTCGTAGGTTGTAGACGGGAGGCGCAAAATCGAGGGGTCTACGGATGCAATTTCAGATCTATTTTTGGTGATATCCCTTAAAAACCTCCTATTTAACATCCCCATAAAGTTTCAAGTCATTCTGAGTTTATTTGATATATTTTTAATATATATGCCCTTTTGTGCTTGTGGGGATTGCATGTTTTCCTTCACACGCACTTGCTATTTGACCCTTTTTGCTTCCTTGTGTGTAGGTGTAGGTTCCTAGAAGGCATTGGGAAGGAATATCAGACATCAAAGATCAGAGATACAAGTAGCGGTGGCATTGGCCCGCCCACCTCGATTGTGGGTACGAGGAAAGACACTGGATGTGCACCCGGATTTCTTGAAGGATTTGATCCTTGGGCACCCAAAATTTGTAACAATTGTATCACCTTTGAGCCCTCAAGGGGACTACTGTGTAACCTTGGATCTGATCCACCAAATTAATAAGAAGGATACTTGTTTCATTTCATATCTTGTTGTTTGGTTTTTGCTTCCATTTCACATGCATGCTTTCGTTTGATGCTCATACGCTATAGAGGATAGATACATATATTTTTGCTCATAATTAGGTGCACTATTTTTCCCTACTTCAGTGGTGATCATGGTGGGACCCTTGTCCCTTGTGCTTTGGGTGAAAATTTGACTCCATTTTTGCCCTTTTTGTGTTGCAGGTGCTCCCCTCCCCACCCTGGAACGGTGGCAGAACCTTTATCTGGCTCACCCTGGGATGGTGGCTTCACCATCCCACCCTAGGATGGTGGTAGGGCTTCTAATAATCCCACCCTAGAGCGTTGAAGAACCAGAGAAATTTTTGCTCAAAAATCTAGAATTTGGAGGTCTCAAAACTGATAAGGTGAGTGCCTAAACCCTCTATTTTTCTGTTGCATTTTTAGAGACTGTAAAAATTGGTTTTTCTTGCATCATTTGTTTGCATAGAAAGGTTAAAATTCATATTTTTACTTTTCTTATAACATAAAGCAACAAAAGGAAGAAGAAAAATCGAAAGAAATTTGAAGTAGCAATGCATCTTTGTGGCTTGATTGCTTGTGGCTTACCCAATGGGTAAGTTAGCATTTAGGATTTGCATTCATAAGTTACATTTGTAGGTTCTTTATCCTAAATTTTTGAAAGTAAAATGCACTTATTTGCATGCATTTAGTGAATGATCATTGAATGCTTCTTTGCTTACTTTCTTGGGATTAAAAAGAACCACACACACCACGATCCACTTAAAATGCTAATGAGTTGGACTTCATCCCCAACCGTTGGTAGAGCGCAAGTGATGGTGGGTTTCATCTCCATCCACTTGGCTCAAATCCCATGAACCCGATCCATCTTGCCAAGGCTGGTTCCAAGATCCATCATAGCCCATGGGTTATAGCACGCATCACCCTTCGAGGAGGTGTATCGCAGACTACGGGTGAACTGGGTGAGGAACTGGTAGGACCTGTGCTCCCTGGCCATGTGTGGACCTCATCACCACACATTATAGGTGGGATAACGCAACCTAGAGTTCATAGCCAGGTTGACGAGCTGCAAGTATACAGGTGAAAGCCAATTAAACATTTGAGTACATCATCCAACAATATTTCAAATACGTGACACAAGGTCATTATTTACAAACAACACATCTAAAACACACAAAATAGTTTAGGGACTCACATCTAAAACTTAAAAGAGATAATCATCTGTCTGTTGGGTGTTTCCTTTTCTATTTGTTGTTTCATTAAAAATTTGTAAAGAAGATAATCACTTGGGGTATTGATAGAGGAGCACGATGGTGCACACCTGCAGCCAAGCCCAAACATGGGTGGAAGCTACAGAGAGTGGATTAGGAGACATGAATCATCTCTGATATAGCCCTAGGGACTTGGTTATACCTCCCTGGCGAGCTTCTACTCCACCTAGCCCCAAGATAGTAGGGCACGAGCCTCATCTCCGAAGGGATCCTCTATGAGACACCCCGAGGGATGATGAGCATTACTTGGGAGAGTGTTCTCGGTATGTAGATATTTCATAAGCCTTCCTTGGTGAAAGGCAACTACACATCGAGGCGCTAATAGATAGAGTGGTGCCATGCATCCACATACCCATCAGGGCTGACATGCCTAAGCATAGGTAGGAGTACGACTTCACACACTGGCCGAAGCAAGTCGATACGACTTTACCTCCGCATCACCTTGATAGGATACAACAACTCATGCAACCCGACGGGAATGACACTCGTCGGTCGGGGTGAGCCAATTCTGCCCTACCTTTCCTCGTCCAAGAGGGAAGACATGAGGAGATCCCAGATTTTCCTCAGGAACAATATTCCGTGCATGCCCGATGTGCCTCTGCGCCAGTTGAGTATAATGAACATATGTTCCAGCCTGAACCTCGAGTCAATGCGGTGAACCTCGAGAGAGGCAAGCACCCTATGGAGACCACAGAGTATCTTGAATGAGGTCGGCCCTAGGGTGAGATTCCTAGGCCCCCTAGGCCTCGCACTGAGGATCAAATTAGGCAAGTGATTGCAAGATATACAGAACGCCAAGCTCAGTTCAAGCAGCTTCGATGAGACAAAGAGCAATTAGACCGCTTGCACCAGCTTGAGAAAGAAAGGATTGAATGACAGACCAACGAGCTATTCCAGAAGACTTTACGAGAGAGGGTCCCTACCCCTAAGACACATAGGTAGGAAGTCCATCCGAGGCAACCCATGCTCATTCGAGAGAGGTCCCCAAGACCTTATCCAATGTTGCCTCCATGACCTCCTAGGCCAGATCGAGAGATGCCTCCCAGGCCAAACATAGGGCACCCACCACGGGTGGATACCCCCATTTATAGACCGACTCGAGAGACGCCTTACGGGGCCTATACTGAGCATGAGCTAGAAGTAGAGTATGTGGAGATGCCTTACCAAGGTAGGGGGTGATTTACCACCACCCCGTAATAGGTTGGAGGACCCTAGACCTCCACTGCAAGATGTGAACAAGGATGAGGAGATTAAGTCCTCAGGCTCGTATAAAGCATTGCTAGAATGCCTAGAGTCAGTTGAGAACAAGACCTCTGGGTCGGGATCTCAAAAGCCCACTATGCGCCAGTTGCATAGTCAACCCATCCATCCTTCAGTACCTGCACCTCCCTATCCAGAGCAATTTAAGTTGCCTCAATTGGCTACCTTCAAGGGAGAAGAGGATGCGCAAGAGCATGTCACTAGGTTCTTAGGCCAATGCTTTGGCATTCATGATGATGATGCTTTACTTTTGAGGACATTTGTGACTACCCTCATCGGCCCCACCTCCGAGTGGTTTTACCAACTCCCTAAGCATAGCATCCACAATCTGGATCAACTTGCGGATGCTTTCCTAGAGCGCTTTGCCTTCAATACCAAGAGGAAGGCAACATTGGCCGATGTAGCTAGGTTGAAATAGTATGATGATGAGTCAATAACAAATTATGGCAATAGATGGCGAACCCTACTCGCCAAGCTACCTTATCTTCTCCCCATGTCGGAGTTGACTCAGATGTTCTCCAAAAGTTACTTGAAGCCAATATCCTTGTTGTTGCAGTTGCAACAATACCCTACTCTTGAAGATGCCTTAGCACAAGCTAGGATCATCGAAGAAATCAAGATTCAAGAGGGTGAGATTGCAAAGCCTCGCAAGAAGGAATGGAACAAGAATGCTAAAAACACCCTAGTGCAACCAAAGTCAGCAACAGTAAATCAGGTTGCAATTAGTGTCCCGGGGCCAGCGCAAGCCGTGCCACCTCAAAAGCCTAATTATCAGGCCACTCCTGGGAACTATGCCAAGGACAACCAGAATGGTCAAGGGAAAAATCAATAGCATCGCCCCAAGCGACAATTCATGCCCATTGCAGAATCTATGGACTCATTGTTTGATCACCTCTTAGCGGCCAATGCGATCCATCTACCTGAGAGTCGACCTATCGACCCAAATGCATCGAAGCCCAAAGGATACAGAGAAGACCTATATTGCAAGTTTCATAGGCAAAATGGGCATGATGTGCAAATGTGCTACAAATTCAAACACTTGGTGCAAGACCTAATTGATAGGAATGCCCTCCAGGTAGACAACCCTATCACACCAAACAACCAATAGATGGAGGTCTTCAAGGACCCCTTGCCCACGTGGAGCAGGCCAAACCAGTGCCCCAGGTGAATGAGGTTCACCATGCCCCTCCTAAGCAAGGGTATGTTGGCATGGTCAGTATTGTGACAAGAAATAGGTGGTATCCAAGTCCAGCCGCACCACCTATGGCTCAGAATGATGTCCCTTCGACATCGTAGCCTATACCGCCTCTCGGGCCGAGCCTCCCACCTAAGCCTGTAGTCACCATTAAGAGTAAGCTCGCTCAGAGCTTAAGAACAACATCTACCCGACTCTCCATCTATGAGCTCATCCAACAATCACAACCTCATAGAGAAGCCTTGATGGAGATCCTTAAGGCAATTGAGCTTCAGCCCCAAGAGTCTAACTCCTTCAACAACTTTGTGGGGCATGTGCGGCAATGCACGGAACCGGTGATTACCTTTCGAGAAGATGAACTTAAATCGGTTCCGCATGATATGGTGGATCCCCCTTTGCACATCATCACATGTGTGAATGGAACACCTTACAAGAGAGTGTTGATAGACACTAGGTCTTCAAGCAACATCATAACTACAACAGCTCTCAAGCACCTGAAGCTCCCAACATCCCACATTGTTACATCTACCTACACCCTCCGAGCATTCAATGATGCCATATGCTCAATGGTTGGTACAATCATCCTACCTATCCAAGTAGGAGAAAATATCATCCCTACAATGTGCCACATCCTGGAGGGTGAGATGGCATACAATATCTTGTTAGGAAGACCATGGATCAGGGACATGAAGTGTGTCCCCTCCATCGCTCACCAGTGCCTCAAGTACACTCATGAAGGGCAAGTTCATGTCATCCCCATAGACCTAGAGCCCTTCAAGTACTGCAACATGGTGCAACAGTTACCCGAGTCGACCTTGCCATCAACGCATCTAGATTTTCAGCTGAATAAATCCAATCGAGGTTCGACCCCACCACTACCGAATACCATGCCATCCTCATCATCGGCTCCACCCCAGATGCCTAGTACACCAGTGGATCCTTTGCCTAGGAACCTAGAGAAGCGGCCCATTGATGAGGTCCAACCGACCATATCCACTATCTCTATAGAGGAGATACCTAGCTCGGATGATGAAGAGACACCACACGAGGCAAACGATGAGCCAGATCAAGTCTCACTCTCATCCCTCTTCTATCCGTAGCCCCAGGTTACAGTGCACCTAGCTTCTACCAGATTGGGAGAATACATGGTTAGGAATGTCACCACTACTCCTGCTATAGAGTCGGTGCAAGACATGGGTAGACCCCATCTTCCCATAGGCACTATCATGCCTCTTGGTATTCCCCCTAATCAAACAAATTTTATCTATGGGGGCCTTGACTATGGCATCAAACCTTACCAACAGTAGGAGGAGGATGAGGAGCCTTTTGGAGAAGACATTAACTACTTGTCTAACCCTAACTTCACCCTGAAGTACCTTGACCTATGCAACTGGCATGGTTATGGGTTAGGCCTGTATGAGCAAGGCACAAGAATCCCTTATCAACCATAATATCAAATGCCCTATGACAAGTCGAGAGTGGGACACAACAATCCCTTGCCTCTAGATGTCCTCATGGATGGCCTAGATCGCTTAACTATAGGCTATAGGGACAGGTTGGCTCAAGACCCTTATGCCAATCCCAATACTCCCTGGGGGACTACTTCCCACTACCATATGGGAACCCCATAATCCTCAGTGACATCCTTCCCCATTTTGAGAGAGGGGAAGGTTCGCGAAGTTGTCCCCATGTTTGTGATGAATCAGATCAAGGCACCTCATATGAATGGACCTCAGATGATGAGTCGGGTTACGAGGTGGCACCATATGACCCTTTTGAGTCGGATAGTGATCATTCACAAGTTGTTCCTATTGATGACCAATAGGAGGACCTCTTGCATATGTTCCCTTTCCCTGATCCTATCTGGTGGTAGCTCCTTCCTCCTGAAGAGCCGGTTCACCCACAAGAAGCTAGACCTCCTAGGGAGGGCACAATTAATTTACTTGAGCAGCTGGATCCTCGTGAGCCTGAGGCACTGCGAGGTGAGAATGAAGAAGTCCTCATCCATGACAATAATTATGAGGAATGAGCATATATGGGACCACACTTACCTGATCGCCCGATCCCAAGAGGCAACAATGAGATTCCCATATACGACAGTGACTATGAGGATGAAACAGAGAGGGCATACCTTGGTCCTCATTACTTGCATCATCATCATGAGCCCATCGACATAGAAGAAGTCTATCATCAGTTGCACGTTGGCCCATGCTTAAGGGCAAGGCCTATCAATTTAGGCTAGATTCACCATGAGGTCTTCCCTGACCCACCCACACACATGGAGCTCCTTGAGCCTAATGATCCCATCCTACAGTCTATTCCCAGATAGGATCCGATGATCCCCATTCCCCTAGAACCACATCTGGGGGTGGGAGATGATATCAATATACAATCACATGCCCGTGGTCCTGGAGAGCAGACACATTCCATCAATATGATCTCCATTGATTTGACCACACCACTTCACAACCCAGCCGATCCTTCCAAGCCATGCCATCTAGATCTAGATGCTATTGATTGGGATCACGTTGATTCACCCCCATCACCTTTTGAGTATTGGACTTGCGGTGGGTTGTTTCACTTCTCTATTGGGCCAACTCATGATGTCTTCCATGCTGAGGAGGAACCCGAGGTTCCCATCGAGGATTTAAATCCAGCTGATGACATCCATTTGATCCCTACTCCCCACCAATTGGAAGAGGGGTCGCATATGTCAATCGAGCCTACGGTTGACAAAGATATCAGCTCAGATCCTAAAAACCCGTAATGTATCAAGCTAGGGGAAAGCCTATCCCCCAAAGAGCAAGCCGATTACATAGCCCTTCTCACAAAGAAGAAGGCAGCTTTTGCATGGTCTTACAAAGACATGCCGAGACTAGATCCCAATCTGGTCACCCACAATCTAACGCTTGACCCCAAAGCCAAGCCTGTCAAGCAAAAGTTGAGAAAGATGCACCCAACAATGGCCTTGATGGTCAAATATGAGCTACAAAAACTGTTGGATGCCAAGTTTGTCATTTCTGTAGACTATCCACCATGGTTGTCCAACATGGTCCCCATCAAGAAGCCTGACGGGAGGATTCACATTTGCACTGATTTTTGAGACCTAAACAAAGCGAGTCCTAAGGATGATTTTCCTTTGCCAAGCATCGATGCCCTGGTAGATGCCACCGTAGGCCATGAAATGCTCTCCCTTATGGATGGCTTCTCTGGGTATAATCAGATTCGTATCAACCCTGAAGACCAGCTCAAAACGGCGTTCACAATGCCCTGGGGAACATTTTGTTACAAGGTCATGCCCTTTGGCCTTAAAAATATCGGTGCCACCTACCAACGTGCCATGACATATATCTTCCATGACTACATGCACAAGATTTTGGAAGATTACATGGATGACTTACTGGCTAAATATTTATTATGTCATGAGCACCTAGATGTCTTGCGCAAAGTCCTCGATCGCCTTATTGAACACAATGTGAGACTGAACCCCAAGAAGTGCATCTTTGGCGTCACATCTAGAAAGCTCTTGGGATTTATAGTTTCCAAATGAGGCATCGAAGTGGACCCTAACAAGGTCAAGGCAATCCTTGAAATGCCTCCCTCGACTACCATCAAGCAACTTCATAGCTTGTAGGGGAGGATTGCATCCATCAAACGCTTCATAGCACAATTGTCGGACAAGTGTCGACCCATGAACAAACTCTTGCACAAGGGGGTCGCATTCCACTGGGACGATGAGTGTCAGGATGCCTTTGATGCAATTAAACAATACCTGGCTTCGTCACCAATGTTAGCTCCACCTAGACCAGGGGTGTCATTTCGATTATATATCTCAGCTATTGAGACTGCATTGGGTGCCATGTTAGCCCAAAATAATGAATTGCACAAGGAACAGGCCACATACTATCTCAGTCGCACCCTGGTGAGCTATGAGATCAAGTACGCATACGTTGAAAAGTTATGTCTAGCGGTGGTTTTTGCTACCAAGAAGCTACGACACTATATGCTCAACCACACTACGTATGTTGTATCTAAAGAGAATCCATTGCGATACATGATGAGTCATACTTATCATAGTAGTCGCATGGTGAAATGGATCATGTTGTTGATAGAATTTGACCTGGAATTCATTGGACAAAAGTCAATCAAGGGCCAGGTCATTGTTGATCAACTTGCAGAGGCTCCTCTCTAGGATGATCAACCTCTTAGCATGGAGCTTCCCGATGATGGAGTCTTCCAAATATCAGAATCGCCTGATTCTGACGAGCCTGAGTCACAGGCAGATATGACTCTTTTCTTCGATGGCTCCAAATGCGAGCAAGGGGGTGGCATAGGGATCATGTTTTTCACACCGCATGGGGCTCCCATACCCCTATCATTTAAACTCGATTTCTCATGTACCAATAACAATGCCGAGTATGAAGCCTTGCTCATAGGTCTTCAAATGGCTATCACCATGAAAATAAACAAACTCAATATCTTTGGTGACTCCTTGCTTATAGTGAACCAGGTCAAGGGAATTTACCAGTGCAAGTGCCCAGTTTTGCAAGCCTACAAAGCCCTTGTGGATAAACTCCTGGTAAAGTTTGAATGGTATGACATCGAGGCACTCCCTCGATCATCTAATAATTTTGTGGATACAATGGCCTCCTTAGGGTCCTTGATCCCGCAAGACCCCACAGACGAGATGACAACCATTCAAGTCAAGATGCTATCGCAATCAGTGGTTGAGCGTGAGAGCACTCAAGCCATGCCAGAAGTCCACTTGATTCAAATAGAACCTCATCAAGAGAGATTCTCGCACATTCACGAGCGCTTGAATCATGCCACTTGGGGGACTTTGTTCCCCCAAACCCCTTTTGATAGCAGCATAGTGCTATTCTTACAAGTTCTTTCCCAATCAACATTTGCTCGGGATGAACTTCATGAGGGATAGGCAATTCATGCAATCGAGGCTTCCACACAACAAGACTGGTCCACACAAATTAGAGAGTACCTAAAGCTTGGTAATCTCCCTCCTGGATTATCGCACGCTGCCAAAAGGACATTTAAATGGAAGGCAGCAAAATTTGTCTTGTTAGGAGACATCCTATACCATCAGAGCTATGAAGGAATCCTCCTTCGTTGCTTAGAGTATCAAGAATCGACTTGGGCAATGGCCCAAGCACACGATGGTACTTGTGGTGGCCATTTTAGTGGCATGGCCATCGCAAAGTGCATTCTTCGCATGGGCTATTATTGGCCAACTTTAGAGAGAGATTGTTGCGCATATGTGAGGAAGTGCATGAAATGTCAACACCATGCTAACTTGACACATGTACCTTCTCAGGCCTTACAACCGATCCAATCGGCTTGGCCATTTTCACAATGGGGATTGGATTTAATCGAGAAAATCTCCCCTGCATCCTTGGGCCATCACACATTTATCATTACGGCTATCGAGTATTTTACAAAGTGGGTGGAAGCAATCCCCCTTACCACTACGATAGGACCCCGCATAGCGGAGTTCATATTGCATAATATCATTTGTCATTTTGGTATTCCATCCAAGATCATTTCGGATAATGGGACATCATTCAAGAATAAATATGTGCATGCTTTGACAACAAAATATAATATCCAACACAACTTTTCAACACCCTATTATCCGCAAGCAAATGGGCAAGTAGAAGCATCAAACAAGACATTAATTGCCATATTGAAGAAAATAGTCAAAGAGAATCATACCGATTGGCACACGCAAATGCCGCTTGCCCTATGGGCTTACCGCACTAGCATTCGGACGCCCACTGGGGCAACCCCATTTTCACTAGTGTATGGCGTTGAGGCAGTCATGCCTCTAGAGCTGGAAATCCCATCGCTACGCATATCCATGCAGGAGTTTATCGATGATGATACCGCATGACAAGCTCACCTAGATCAACTTACATTGTTGGATGAACATCGCATTAATGCTCTTGAGCATCTACGTGTGTATCAAGAGTGGCTCAAAAGAGCCTACAATATGAAAGTCCATCTTAGAGACTTTCAGGTTGGTGATCTCATCCTAAAAGAGAACCAACAGAACTCTAGCTTGCCGCCCCACCTACGAGACAAATTTATGATAAACTGGTTAGGTCCCTTTGTCATCACTAGTCAAATCAGGCCCGAAACTTATCGCCTAGCCTCCCTTGAAGGTGTCGAGGATCCTGAACCCTTGAACATCCTTCACTTATGATCATTTCATGCTTAGAGAGCACCACCAAAAGGCTCCTAGCGGTTTTTCACCATCTAGGTCAAATAAAAATGCTCCTAGACTATCTACGATCATCTAGGTCAACCCTAAAAGCCCCAAAGGCATCCATAAGCCCTTTGGTCACAACCAAATACCCCTAGGCAGTCGTAGACACTTTTTAAGTGCCGCTGACCATCTAGGTCACCCAAAAGGCTCCTAGCAATTTTTCACCATCTAGGTCAAATAAAAATGCTCCTAGACTATCTACGATCATCTAGGTCAACCCTAAAAGCCCCAAAGGCATCCATAAGCCCTTTGGTCACAACCAAATGCCCCTAGGTAGTCATAGACACTTTTTAAGTGTCATTGACCATCTAGGTCACCCAAAAGGCTCCTAGCGGTTTTTCACCATCTAGGTCAAATAAAAATGCTCCTAGACTATCTACGATCATCTAGGTCAACCCTAAAATCCCCAAAGGCATCCATAAGCCCTTTGGTCACAACCAAATGCCCCTAGGCAATCGTAGACACTTTTTAAGTGTCATTGACCATCTAGGTCACCCAAAAGGCTCCTAGCGGTTCTTCACCATCTAGGTCAAATAAAAATTCTCCTAGACTATCTACGATCATCTAGGTCAACCCTAAAAGCCCCAAAGGCATCCATAAGCCCTTTGGTCACAACCAAATGCCCCTAGGTAGTCATAGACACTTTTTAAGTGTCGTTGACCATCTAGGTCACCCAAAAGGCTCCTAGAGGTTTTTCACCATCTAGGTCAAATAAAAATGCTCCTAGACTATCTACGATCATCTAGGTCAACCCTAAAAGCCCCAAAGGCATCCATAAGCCCTTTGGTCACAACCAAATACCCCTAGGTAATCGTAGACACTTTTTAAGTGTCATTGACCGTCTAGGTCACCCAAAAGGCTCCTAGTAATTTTTCACCATCTAGGTCAAATAAAAATGCTCCTAGACTATCTACGATCATCTAGGTCAACCCTAAAATCCCCAAAGGCATCCATAAGCCCTTTGGTCACAACCAAATACCTCTAGGCAATCGTAGACACTTTTTAAGTGTCGTTGACCGTCTAGGTCACCCAAAAGGCTCCTAGCGGTTCTTCACCATCTAGGTCAAATAAAAATGCTCCTAGACTATCTACGATCATCTAGGTCAACCCTAAAAGCCCCAAAGGCATCCATAAGCCCTTTGGTCACAACCAAATGCCCCTAGGCAATCGTAGACACTTTTTAAGTGTCGTTGACCATCTAGGTCACCCAAAAGGCTCCTAGCAGTTTTTCACCATCTAGGTCAAATAAAAATGCTCCTAGACTATCTACGATCATCTAGGTCAACCCTAAAAGCCCCAAAGGCATCCATAAGCCCTTTGGTCACAACCAAATACCCCTAGGTAGTCATAGACACTTTTTAAGTGTCGTTGACCGTCTAGGTCACCCAAAAGGCTCCTAGCAGTTCTTCACCATCTAGGTCAAATAAAAATGCTCCTAGACTATCTACGATCATCTAGGTCAACCCTAAAATCCCCAAAGGCATCCATAAGCCCTTTGGTCACAACCAAATACCCCTAGGCAATCATAGACACTTTTTAAGTGTCGTTGACCATCTAGGTCACCCAAAAGGCTCCTAGCGGTTCTTCACCATCTAGGTCAAATAAAAATACTCCTAGACTATCTACGATCATCTAGGTCAACCCTAAAATCCCCAAAGGCATCCATAAGCCCTTTGGTCACAACCAAATACCCCTAGGTAGTCATAGACACTTTTTAAGTGTCATTGACCGTCTAGGTCACCCAAAAGGCTCCTAGCGGTTTTTCACCATCTAGGTCAAATAAAAATGCTCCTAGACTATCTACGATCATCTAGGTCAACCCTAAAATCCCCAAAGGCATCCATAAGCCCTTTGGTCACAACCAAATACCTCTAGGTAGTCTGTAACACTTTTTGAGTGTCATTGACCATCTAGGTCACCTAAAATGCTCCTAGGCGGTCAATAACCATCTAGGTCAAACAAAAATGCTCCAAGGGTGTCTACAACCCGCTTGGTCAACCTAAAATACCCCTAGACTATCCACAACCATCTAGGTCAACCCTAAAGGCTCCAAGGGTATCTACATATCACTTGGTCAACCTAGAAGGCTCCTAGGTGGTCTAGAACCATCTAGGTCACCCCAAAATGCTCCAAGGGTGCCTATATCCCGCTTGGTCAACCTAAATGCTCCTAGATGGTTTAGAACCATCTAGGTCAACCAAAAAGCCCCAAAGGCATCCATAAGCCCTTTGGTCCCCCCAAACACCCCAATGGCCCCCAAATAAGCCCGTTGGTCACATGTGTATACATATCAATCAAAAACTCAAAAACATCATTAAAGCATAAAAATACAAAAATATTGCACTCCCATCAAGTTGCATACCATTGCATTATCACTTTCATTAGGCATATTCTTCATCGCACATTGCATTTCTTTAGAATTGATCATACATGTCTAGCACTAAGATTGTACACTAGTCATAATTCACAATCAATGTTGTCAAGGTCATCACTCACCTCATTCCATAGTTACTTATCATTTCCATCTACATTTCCTACATCTCCATAGTCGTGTCTATTCCCTTCACTTAGCCATTTGTTTTAGAATGTCAGTAGGGTTTTCGGTCACTCAGCCATATCCAGTCTCTACTCAGATTTTGTAGAAGGCTAGCATGATTTTTAGGAGGTAGAATCTTGCTTAGATTATGCCTTGTGTACATCATATCCCAAACATAATTAATCATTAACAATCCAAGTTTTGCACAAAGACAGATGAAATCCATGAAGTGGTCTAGGTTACCTTACGTGAAAAGGTCATCCTGCTCATCCCCCTGTGCGAATGGTTCAAGAATGCTGAGAGTTGGCAAAAGGACAAGTTCTCCCCTACCCAATTCCCCCCACAACAATAAGTGGTTTTCCCCCTTTTTTTTGTCATCAAAATCCCACATTTTCACATATTTGCAATAGTCTAAATTTGCAAACCCCCACAAAGCAAAAATTCAAAGTACAAAAATACAAAAATCAAAAAGTGCACACATCAAAAAGCACAAGAAACAGTGATCCCCATCACTCAAAATTCAAATCCCTTGCTCAAGAGAAAAAGAAAAAACTCAAAATAAACAGTGATTATTATCACTAAAAAGAGAAAAATAAACAAGTGATTCTTATCACTCTATATGAGAGCAAGTATCCCAATAAAATTGAAGAAAGTAGGGAGTCGAACTTGAATCCCTAGAACTCTCAACATTTGGAAAACCATCAGGTGATCCTCATTACGGGTTTGGTGGATAGCCTATCCATCAATGGCGGTAGCCTCCCGCATGATGATATGTCTACCACATTAGCTTTTGGGCATATGTGTAGACCAATGTTTGCATGTGGATGAGCTAGCTTTGGTAACCTAGATTGCCTAGTGGTCTAGTCATACTTAGTATGAAACCTAGGATGGTGGCATTCATTGGGTGATCCTCAGTACAAGTTTGGTTGAGAGCCTACTTGGCACTGGCGGTATCCTTATGCATCTCACAAGAATGAACTCACTTGCACACACAGGGATATGAAGTACCTTGGTCATCCTAGCAGATTCATACCTTGTCAAAAAGTCTTGCATGGTTAGTATACAACTTTTGATCAGTTGACTAGAGTGTTTGAGCCTCGTGAAAACCTCATGGGCATTCTCTAAACATCATGTCATTCATATTACTTCACCTCATCCATTTCAGTTACACTATTCACAAATCCATTATATAAGTCTCATGACAACATTACATATGAGTTGGTGCAATATACATCGTCTATGGTGCTAGCATAATATGTCATATAGTCTACACATTTCATCCTCTAAATCAATAAATCATCCATCTCACCAACATCCAGAGACAAAATCAAATCAAATCAATTAAAAAAAAAGCACGGGGGGGGCCCCCCCCCCCCCCCTAAAAAAAAATTCATTTAATTATAAAAAAAAAAAAAAAAAAAAAAAAAAAAAAAAAAAAATATTTTTTTTTTTTATGGGTGGGGGGGGGGGGGGGGGGAAGGAGATGAGGTGGATAATCCCCCCCCGAAAAGGAGTCCTCAGACTTCACACTGCTAAAACATCCAAAAACACAAAAAGAGTCACGCGAGCCACTACCATGGTCACGCAAGACCGGTACTAGGACTCGCACTCCCACCTGCAGTTGGAGTCCTCTATGAACTCCCATACTTGCTACCACCTACCCTATTAGCTCTCTACCTAGACCCTAGTGCCTCCAGCCTAGAGGAGGACTACCTTGTCCTACTATGGTGACTCTGGTATGACCCACTGGTAACTGCATCATCCCGTAGATGCCCTCCAAGGTGCACTACCTCTATCTCTAGCTCATCCGCATAGGCCTACCCCCATCGACACCATGCCTAGTAAGTCTCCACCATAGAATGGAGTCGTGTCACCTCTACATGTAGCCTAGTCACCTCCCCACTACTAGAACCCTCCCGTGTAGGGCTTCGAGATCGCAACTATGCTCGAAGAGATGCTATCTTGGCCTGAGCCACCTGTACCTCGACTCGTTGTGCTGCTAGCTCCGCTTGTACATCATGCACCTATGTCCATAGGAGATCTCTCTCCTACCTAACCCTGAGTAGCTCATCTCGTAGCTCTACCTCTGTATCACCATGTGCCATCGATGGTGCCTGCACCTCCTCATCCTCGATAGCATCATCCCCAAAGTCACCTCGATCTCCTAAGTCTAGGAGAACTACCTGCTCCCCTACCATGTGTCTCGACCAATCGCCTGCCTCACCTTGGTCCTCATCAGAAACCTCCTGATGTGCCTCCCTAGCTGCACCCCTCCCTAGTGGCCCCTCTCCATGCCACTAGCCTATCACCCACCAAGCGTCATACTCTATTGTAGTCCCGACATCATCCACATCTGGAATGTCTACTATAGGATCTGTATCCCATGCCACTACCTCTACTACTAGCCATGCCAATGTCCTCTCATCCTCATGATGTCGATAAGGCACCAACTCACTAGGCACCCCTTGGCATAGCCCAAACTATCACATCACCTAAGAAAAATGGAAGTACTCCCACTCTATGCCATGTCGTCCAACAAGCCATCTACCTCGCCGCACCCTACAAAGCTATACAACAACATCTGCCCACTCTAGGAAATCTTTGTATGGCCTCCAGAACACCTAGCCTACCTCGAGTCATGAGAATAGATCTGCATAGTGAGCCACATCACCTACGAATCGCCGACTTTATCCCCTCTCCTGAGCCCTCTGCCATAGGATGCCATATCCTATCTCCTTGTCTACCAACTATGCCCGAGTCATCCATGGTAGCCCATGTGGTCGCCCCACAGCTATGTGCTACCATCCCCAACACTACAACAAAAAGTTACACCCCACACCCTTCCATCAATGATAGTGGATCTCGTACATCTCATCATAGAGTTGTGCCAGTAGTGTAGTACCCCATGCCATCACCAGTGGCTCCGCCATAGTGCACCTCACCAGCGCAAACACTATCTCCACTAGGTTCCATGGGAACCTCACTCCAAAAGAGTTAGGTAATAACATATTGGAGATGAGCATCATAAGTAGTGTATGCCTCACCCCCAATACCTTCACCTCATGCTAGAATCCTACCAACATACCCCCTTCAAGCAGTCCAGCTCTACCATCTCTAGATCATAACTGAAGTACCTCTCAAGCACTGCACGTCTCTGGTCTCGTGGCATCATACGAATCGGTCGCCCTTCTATCAAAATTTGAAGAATCCGATAGATATCCTCAAGCATCACCATCATCTCCCCATGGGTAGGTGGAAGGTATTGGTGCGCGGATCCCACAGATCAATCAGGGCAGTCAAATATGCACGGTCTCCTATCATAGGCTCTAACCGTGTCACCTGCTTGAGGCCGATGGCATCCAGCCATTCCCAGTCCTCTATGGTCAAGGTATCCCTCATGGAATCAAAGAGAGTAGGTACTCGATACCGACTCCTCACCACCTGACAGGGATAAGCAACTCAATAATACAACTCCAAAATGGCCTCAAATGGCCCCAAAAACATTCAAAAGAAAAGACTCAAAATGGCCCCTCTTTGAGGTCGGTTGTGGCCATTCCCCCTAGGGATGGCCCCCAACCCTAATACCATCCCACCAAGGGATGGCCCATGATCAGCCCACACTAGCCATCCCACCTAGGGATGACTCCAACAAATTGGGCTCAAAAAGGCCTTTCAGGCCATCAAAAATAGCAAAAACAAGGCAAAATTGGACCCATAAAATGCAATCTAATTGCACAAAAACATGGATAAAACACAAAATTTGGTACATATCTCATAAATTAGGTATAATTACCTACAATCCAATGTGATATGCTTCCAAACCAAAAACATGCCATAAAAGCAAAAAAATCAACTCCTAACATTAGGAAAATGCAATAAGAAAGACTTGGCATACCCGTCTCGCACCGGCTCCTCCACTGGCTGAGTCTGCCCACTGGCTCATGGTGACTATGGGATGAATTTGATAGCGCTCCACTACTCATAATCACTCTCCTACTCCTCACCTCTCAAAACTGCAAAAAGAAGCATGCACAAATGAGCCTAGCCCTCATATTTTGGGTTTATATAGAGATACAGGGGTCACCACCATCCCAGGGTGGGATGAGCACACATTTGGCCACCCATCCCACCCTGGGATGGTGGTAGAACATGCCCTCATCCCACCCTGGGATGGTGGTAGCAAAAATAGGCCAAAACAACCAAAAATGACCCAAAATAGGTCCAAAACTGCACCAAAACAGCTCAAATTGGGTCCAAATTTCACATGAATCAAAATGCAATCATGAGGATCCTAGGAGAGATGGAAAATTTGTTAACTAATGCCCTAATAAGGACATTATTTCTGGACCATCCCCTGGGCATACAATTTTTAGCTCCTTTCCTCCAGGAAAACTCAACAAAGTCACCAAAATCCTCTCCAAAATTGCCCTATTTTTCATAGGACAAAACTGAAGGTAAGCATAACACAAGTCAATTGGGTCAAGTGACTCATCACTTTTCTCATTGGTCATTCCCTCATCGACTCATCTCTTGAGGGGGTAGTCATACTCAGTCCAAATCAGCAAGCACACACTCAATTATGCAAATTGCGGTCGTTCAACGAATCTTTGAGAAAGACAATCACGCCCCTGCTTGGGGCAGCAAACAAGCACACAATATCACATCATAACGCTTGACATTACTGGCATCATGAAGTCATGGGCCCTATCCCTTCATGACAAACAATTTTTAAGCTTAGGCAAGCTCATTTAGCGAGTTAGAAACAAGGACTCAAGAACGCACGCCCTTTCCATGATTGGGGCATCTAAAGTTGGTTAGGTTATCAAGTAACCTTAATCATTCAACATTTTAGTCATCTATTTTTGCTCAGCATTGTGCTGCACACAACGCATCTCAAAAAGGGGCATCTATAGACACTAAAATATGGTTAACCCGATTAAGCATCCACAAACAATGATCAAATTGACATCATATGGCCCCTTGGGCAGCCCTTAGAAGGCTCACAATGGTTCTAGCCACTCCGAAAGAGGTTTTGGAGGCTTCTGGCCCAATTTTGGGAGGTTTTGGCCCAAAATTCACCATCATCCCACCCTGGGATGGTGGCAGATTCCCACCCCCCCCGGGGGGGGGGGGGCCATCGTCCCAGGGGTGGGACGGTGAGCAAGTTTGACCAAGAAAAAGTCAAATCTGGGACAAATGGCACCCAAAAACTGCCATTTACCCCACCAATTGAAGCATGCGGGTCAGAGGGCACTTAATCCTTATGACATGCTTCATAATGGAGGCTAAAAGGGGATATTCTCTTCCCCATCCAATGCATGCCTCCTTTTTGACAAATGGCGCCTCTTGCCATGCATGCCCTTGCATGCCTTTTTGCACATAAGCCCCTTTGGGCTATAAAATGGATTCAATATCCACACAAAAATATGGATAGGAGTTCTAGGATATGCAATGGAGTGCTACCAATATTTCCCCTCACTTTATTGTGCTCTCTTGCCCTCAAAATCTCTTCTTAGCGACGGAGGTTACCGGGTGACTTCAAGAGGGTCTTTTGGGCATAACTTTACCATCCGGGTGAATTTCTTCACCAAATTCGATGAAAATACCCCTTAGAGTGTTTAGGATCATTCCCCAGTGGGATTGGTAGCAAAATGTGGGCAGAATTGGTGGGTATCCCCCCAGGGTGCCCTCCAATTAGTTGTAGTCACCATCGTCCCCCCAGATACGAGGACAAATCCTTGCACAATTTCTTTACTATTTTTTTTAGTATTATTCTATACTATCATAGGATATTGCAGTTCAAATTTCATGCAATTTGGAGTTAAATTGGCCGAGATATCGCATTTTTAAGTTTTTGCAGGTTCGTAGGGCCCATCCGGGCACCCCAGTTGCATGCAGGTGGATCTGCACCTCATTTTGAAAATATAACCACATGGGTTGTCTTAAAATGTTTATTTATGTATTCTTTCCAAGTTTCATGAGTTTTGGACATGTTTAGGGGTGGGAATTGCTTGTCTTGGTCTTCGTAGGTTGTAGATGGGTGACACAAAATCGAGGGGTCTACGGATGCAATTTCAGATATATTTTTGGTGATATCCCTTCAAAACCTCCTATTTAACATCCCCATAAAGTTTCAAGTCATTCTGAGTTGATTTGATATATTTTTAATATATATGCCCTTTTGTGCCTGTGGGGATTGCATGTTTTCCTTCACACACACTTGCTATTTGACCATTTTTGCTTCCTTGTGTGCAGGTGTAGGTTCCTAGAAGGCATTGGGAAGGAATATCATACATCAAATATCAGAGATACAAGCAGCGGTGGCATTTTCCCGCCCACCTCGATTGTGGGTACGAGGAAAGACACTGGATGTGCACCCATATTTCTTGAAGGATTTGATCCTTGGGCACCCAAAATTTGTAACAATTGTATCACCTTTGAGCCCTCAAGGGTACTTATGTGTAACCTTGGATCTGATCCACCAAATTAATAAGAAGGATACTTGTTTCATTTCATATCTTGTTGTTTGGTTTTTGCTTCCATTTCACATGCATGCTTCCGTTTGATGCTCATACGCTATAAGGGATAGATACATATATTGTTGCTCATAATTAGGTGCACCATTTTTCCCTACTTCACTTTCAAAAGAGAAAATAACTCTAAAAGCATAAGATCAAGTAAGGGTGGCAATAGATCTAGGGAAGTGACTAGAAAGCAATATTTTGTTCTCATATGGCAGTAATGGGGAGTTAGAAGGATGCTAATTGCATTTAAAGTCAATTTGGAGGCATGCAAATTTAATAATGCATCAATTATGCTAAATATTCCATTGAACTAGATGATTTACTAGGGGTAGAGAAGTTTTATTTCAAATTATTTTTAGGTCAAAATTTTGCTATAAATAGGAGCTAGGGACTCTATTGTAAACGTATTTTAGTCATTTGTGAAAATTAGAGGTACACTATGTGAGACCCAATTATACATATAAACTCATATTATCATTAATAGGAATATTGTGCATGATATTTATGAATTGATTGCGATGTTTGATATTTTGAGATGTGGATAAATAATGTTTATGGTATTGCCCTCTCACTTTCTATTGTCCTATATTCTATTATGGTTGATTATTCGCAAATTGGATCGCATTGCTGTTATTCAACCCCCCCCAAATGTGCTAATTTATCAACATTAATCTTGCTACAATCACAATCATATTTACATTGTTGTATTTACTTTATTTTCTCACATCCCTTTTCTTTCCAGATTTACTTTTATGCATTCAAATTAGTTTAGTTTATCTAGATTAGTGGAAAGCCTATCTAAATCTAAAGGTTAGAAAAAATACATCATTTCTTTCTAATTGTTGAAATGTGAGCTTATAGGTACATATCTTTATCTAAGTTCAATTAGTTATTAGCAAACTTGATGAGATCAAGGGCATGATTTCTATAGAGATCAAGCCTAGTGTAATGGATCAAATACAACCATGTTGACTATCTTTATTTTTATTTAGCTCAGGCCCTAGGTTTAGATTGTCATACCTTAAGGATTACGATTAGGGTTAATGATTGATTTAATCTATAAATATGATGATTTAGGTGGTAGTTGATATTATCTTTCATATTTGAATCTTGGTCATGTTTGTTGTGTATACGAGATTTTTCCCTTCCTAGGTGGCTAAGGATTTGCATTGATTTAAATCTAGAATTTGATTATTGCATATTTGAGTTTTTGACAATTGGATTTGAATTATTATTTTCATTTGGATATTGTACATTATTGGATTCGCTACTACTATTTCTATAATTTTGAAGTTGTTTCCTAGCGAGTGATAGTAAAGCTTCAATCTTGAATCCCTATGGGGTGTGAATTTGCAATAGAAAGGCACACAAACCATTCTAAATTTTTTTTTAAACATTATTGTTGTCTATTTCCTGGTAATATTTTCATAGTTTTTTCAGCCCATCTTCTAGTGCATTTATCTTCTATAATATTGTGAGTTTGTTGTTGTTACTTCATTTTCTTAAACCCAATTAAAAATAAAAAGTAGAGAACTATATCATTGTGATCATCTCTTCAATATGGTCAAAACAAGGGGTATCTCCAATAACACTTTTTTAGAATTTGAGTGCTTGAGGACCCTTGTTGGAGACCTATCTATTTGTAATCATCTCTTCAAGGTTATCAAAGTAAGAGGTATTTTTCACGATACTTTTTACAGTAGCGTTCCAAGTAATTTATGGGTTTTTCAATTGCCTTTAGTGCATGAATAAAACTGCTACCATTACTTGTTAGGCATGAGTCAATGGTCAATTATAGCATACTACTCATTCAAATGATGTATCTATGAGCAAAAAGAAGCACCAACCCTATAATCCTAATAACCAGCATAACACATTCCCAAATATCAATAGTTTTGACCATCTTCTTTCTTTCTTAAATGCCATGGATTTGTCGCCTCCTAACACCTCATGTTATTTCTCTCCTCCCAATAACCCTCCCTTTGTCACCCCTCCTACCCATAAATTTGGCAATCCTATTCCTTATAATATTGATCCTAATTTGCATGCATATCTTTTGAATTAAGAACAAATAATTACTTTCATTATTAAGTCCTTAAGTAATCAATACCGAATGATTACTTCCAATGCCAAGTCCTTGGATAACATCTAAAGAGTATTAAAAATATTCATTGTTATACCTCCTCTTATACAAGGATGATAACAAACCATGGTGCAACATCCTTTGATCATACGTCAAACACCAAATACTAGCATTCTTCCATAATTGCAACATAGTCATAATCCTCCAAATTCCTATGAAAGTCACTTAACTCCTTATGCTACCCAAGGTTCTCCTCTAGTTATAAGTGCTTGTAACCTAGGATTTGCTTTTGATTTAGATTCAATGACAATATGTGGTTTTAATTTCCTTAATTGGCCTCATGAAGTTCCTACTCCTCACGTCAACATGCCCACTTTTGAAGGTGTCGATCTATGATGGTGGTTGGCCAAGATGGATAACCTTATCCACTTGCACCATGCTCCTGAAGTATATCATGTTGGATTAAAAACTTCTATGTTGAGAAAAGATCATAAATGGTCATTGTGGCAACTTAGCCAATTTCAAGGTCCTCTTTTGTGGTCTAAATTCAAAAAATGATGTTCCTAAAGACTTGAAAAAGGATCTTTCATATCGTACGTTGTCCTTCTTATGCAAACAAAGAAACTAAGAATAGTGGAGGAGTATTGCTTTTATTTCACCAAAATTCTTATCTACAACCACTAATTGAATCCAATGGAGGTGGTCTTAGCCTTTTTCCATGGTCTTAAGGATAAAACTTGGTGGGAAGTTGACATGTACAATCCATGTACTCTCCATGATGCTCAACATATTGCTTTAGCAATAGAATAGAAGCTCCAAGATTCTAGTCTCCAACATAGACATTACTTAAAATCTCATCATACTTATCATAATAATGAGTGCTCTTATGGATTATTCTATTTCAAATATCATTTTCACCATCCCCAATATTAGGCCTATGAAGAACATCATAATTTTCAAGACACAACAATATATGAAAATGAAGTTTCATTATAACAAGAGCAATTGATAGAACTAGATGAGGCAAAATATGAGGATGATACTATGGATCTCTCTACTCATACTCTTATGTGGATCAAAACTCACCATACCAACAAGGTACAAGGATTTATTAAATGAAAATATGTCAATGTGTTGATTGATTTAGGTAGCACACATAACTTTAAAGAGATTAAAATCATTGGGCTTGTATATCAATACTTCAAAACAAGATAAATTTCAATTCTTAGTTGCAAATGGGGGTTTCGATCAATGTGTGGATCAAACAGATAAAGTTAACATCTAAATGGTGGACTATACTTGGTCTTTCAATCCCTTTGTCATGAACTTAAGTAGTTCAAATGTCATCTAGGGAGCACAATGGATATCTTAGCTTGGTCATGTTACTATTAATCTACAATAATTATATATCAAATGAACAAATATGGGAAGAGCAATTTGTCTCCAAGGATTCTAACCCTCTCCCTCCAAGGTGGTTAGTTCACATAGCATAGAAAATGTATTGAAGAAATGGGGTTGTGTATTCTTTTACCAGGCCAATTGCATGAAGCTTCAATCTTCAAAATTACTTCTTCTAGCTCTTCCTTTGGATTTATAGAATTGTAACAAGAAAAATTGACTCATCAAAATGAGTCATTTTCCTCTTGGATCCTTAAGAAGTCACTAAAAATAGCTAAGTGTAAATTTGAACTTCTTTTTCCCCTTTTGTTTGGATTTTTCTCCTAGCCTCGTTGAATTCGTGGTCATACAAGACAAGGCATAAATTAGATAATTTTAGATTTTTCCTCTCAAAAACCCTAGACTTTAGCCGACTCTTGTGATGTCGACCCTAAACCAAGTTTGTGTTTTTGTTTTCCTATGTAAATCCCTTCAAACCTCCTATAAATAGAAGGATTAGACTCCCTTTTCATCTATCCATGATCTTCATGCTCATTATAGTTATCAATCTATGCTCTATTGTTCTACTTTTTGTGCTTCTTGTGTTTAATTGCTTTTGGTGAGCAAGTGGAGGAGCCTTGACAATAGATCGTGTACATCATTTATCTTCTAGAGAAGGAGAAAAGGTCTACCATTTTGGTTGTTTCCTTCACTCTTTCATTGATCCTTCCTTGCTCCACAAGTTTATCAAGTTTCTTTTGTGCATCATTAGCTTTTAGAACATTAATTTTATATTTTTCATTGCATTCTATGCATTGGTAGATTAGTTAAAAGCTCTCATGTGAATTCATGCCCCACCCTTATAGGGTGCAAATTCTATGAAACCATTGGTTTTTCCATTTTTGGTTCTATTTTTGAATTCACGAACACTAATTATGATGCATGAATTTGGTTACAATAGTTTGGGGAAAAACTTTTGCTCTCGAAACCCTAGTTTATTTCTTTCATGTTTGATTTTTGTTACATCTCCTCTATTTGCACTCTGTTTCATTGTTCTAAGTTTTATTTTAATGGGTTATATGGGATTGAAATGGGCCCCACTCGTATTACATCATCACCACATAATGTTATTACAACAAAGCTTAGATATTATCCATATATTGTTTGGTAAGATTCGAACCTGGGTCTCCTCCTTGAAATATTGAGGAATCTAACTAGTTGAGCTAATACCACTTGATTTTGTAATGAGTTTACACAAGTTTTTATAAGGGATCTTGGTCCCCTTGTATTTAGTGGGGTTTGAACCTAGGACCTCTCAAGGAGAGGCCAAATCCCTTACCACTACAGTAAGCTTACAACTAACTCTTCTATGTTGTTGCATCCTATTTTGCTTATTTCTCAAAAGTCACCAATGGCTTTTATTTTTGAACGAACAACTAAAAGGACCAAGGGGGATTGACTATTGTGCCTTCAAGCTTAGTCACATAGTGGCCTAAGCAAGCCCCCAAACACTGATTAAATTTCCAAGTTTTTGTTGTTCATTTTAAGGTTTGATCAAATTTATAATCAAGACTTTTGGAACACAAATTCGGCTAGGATCAATAATTGGATCAAGTAAGTGCTTTGATAGATCTCTTAGGATATATTATAAGTGTATATGATCATTTTTGTTGTCTGTGGTTAAAATAATAAACATAAATTTGATAAATTAGTTAAGAAAAAATTAAATTTTAGTTTTAGATCGCAAGAAAATGAAAGTGTTTCATCTTTAGACATCAAAAAAAGAAAAGCATATAGTTTGCATTTAGGCTAATTTTGTTTGTGCATTCTCTTGGATCCTTGATAAAAAGAAAATATTTTACATTTTTGCAAAGTTAGGAGTAGTCTTCATTAAAACTAAGAATCATTCTAGGATAGTGCTTTGTTTGCTTGCATCATTGTTTGCCCTACATTGTTCTTTATAGTATTGTTCTTTAGTTCTTTGTAGCTTAGATTTTAGTCAAGGCCAAACTTAGATGCTTTTCTCAATAAAAACATCAAAATTTTCATCTCGATCTTGGAGTGAGTCCTTAAAACACTCTTGATAAACCTTTAAATCCTGTAGCCTCCGAGTGTAGAGAACAATAGCCCCACGCTTACCTCAACTCCCAATGAATCCATCAAGAATTATCTACAATGCATATTTTCCTTGTTTACATATTTGGTGAACCCGACGTGAAACACATCCTTAGTAGCCATCTAGGAAGCCTTTTTTCTTTTCCCCTTTTGTTCTTTTTTTAAAACCATAAACAAGATCATTTAAATTTGTTTGCATAGATTAGAAAAATAAAAAACAAAAAACTTTAAAAAAAAATCCTTTTGTGTCTTTTGCATTAGTTTTTCGTCCCCCTTTTCTCCCTTTATCTTTGTCTTAATTTTATGACCCCAAACCTAAGGAGTAAGTGAAATATGATAGAGCCAGAATATAATCCTCTATACCATGAGGATAATCAGGTTGATAAAGAGAATCCCAATCTAGAGGAAGAAGAGGACATAAAGACTAGTGATGATTTTGATCCTATTGAAGGGCCTCATGGTCAAATCACCTTCAAATCACATAATCATTTCATGAAATTCTTCAGGTAAAATAGGTAAACCTTGAACGAAGCCTTGGATGAGACATCCACTTTGAAGAAGCTAGAATGTCTCATCATCAAATTATTTCTCCTTAAAATATTCACATCAATCCTTTGTTTCAATTATCTCATCATTTTAATTTGTACCATAAATCCACATATGCTACTACAACCACCAACATTGAGGGAATTTCACAACCTCCTCCAACTAGAAGTGCATCCCAAAAGAATATTCAATTTCCTTCTTTTTCCAACATCCCTCCTCTTAAAATTCCTTCTTCTATTCCATCAAATACAAATTTTATCCCACAACAAGATACTACACAAATCAACCCATACCATAACCCGTATTATAATAATGTTAATGTCTCCAGCATGAACTAAGTTCCCTTTCAACAACCCACCTATAATAGTTATAACCCACCTCTAGGGAATCTAGGGGTATTGCACAATAGCAATCTAGACATGCAAAGTATGACAACTAAAGTTAAACAATTGCCATTGAGAATGGGTACACTTCAAGCTCTAAGTTTCACTTATAACTATAAAGAAATGTGTAGTCAACCTTTGAATCCTATAGTCACCTCTAAGCCCTACCCCAAGTATTTTCCAATGCCAAATTTACCTATTTATAAGGGAACATCGGAGCTAATAGAACATTTAAGGATGTTTAAAACAACATGCCATGATATTGTATATGATGATCTATTGTTGCTAAAGACGTTTCCTAAAAGCCTTGGTGGTATGGCATTGGGATGGTATTATCAACTACCTCATCATTCTTTAAGAGACTTTGAGGATGATGAGTGTTAAAATCGTATGTATTTTGTGCAAGTTTAATCTATTTTCTATCCTTAAATCTATGAAAACAAATGTATTTTGATAATTATTTTGTCTTGATTGTATGATTTATAATGACGAAAATTATTTGTGCTTGTATTTTATGCAAAATGTCGAAGTTTTTGTGTGTTTTCGATAGGAGAACGTTGTAGGTGCTTCGCAGGAAATGATGCGGTAAGACACAAACCAGATGATAAGCATAAGCAAAATAGTCATGAGAATGGTGTACTAAGAAGACTCGTGGATGAATGCTATAGAAAGGTACTACAGAATATAGCTACAGAAAGAGCCTATTGAAAGGCATTACAGAAAGAATATTGACCAAGTCAAACTATCTAATACATTGTTATGCCACGTCTAGTGACAACGTAGCATCATCACGTAGCATATACAGTCAGCATAATTGACTGATATGCTGACATTGTACACAAGATTTTATATTTATTAAGTTGTTATACAAAGTTATTATTAGAAAGTTGTAAGATCGTTATGTTGATAAGATGCTTAGATTTAGATGCAAGCCTATTTTATCTTTTCCTGAAATGGAGGATAAATAAGTTGTATTGTTGCATCATTAGATTATTCAAATTAAGAGCTTTTGTTATGTTAGTTTGCCAATTGGACCATTGTGATTGTGACAAAGTCCAAGGTGGTTACGAAATAGTATTTAAATTATTATTGTTGTAAGGTTAGTATTCGAATCATCAAGCTAATAGAAACATGACAAAATACGTAGAAGAATTCCTTTGAAAATGTCCAAGCGACATCATAAAATACAAGAAAGAGACCTTTGAAAAGGTTTAATGTTCTAATGCTTTTGTATACAATTTTTGCTATTCTGAAGGCTTGATGTTCGAGATTCTGTACATTTGAATTTCATCAATAAAACAACAACACTTTTCTTCATGAATTTGGTAAATGTGTCATTGATTTCATTATTATTTATTTGCTTATGTAATATTTACTGTATTTCCCTGCATTCATGAATTAAAATAGTGTTAGTAGTTTTAATAAATATTAGAGACTGAAGTAAATTAGATTAGGGGAGGAGAGATTTCCACTGTCCTCTAGGAGGCAGGGCCCATTGTAACATCCAGTCCCTATTCTATCGCTCTTGAAATAGGTTAGGATTAGTTAGTACATAGGATTAATTTTAAATTATAAAATTAAACGAAATTACATCACTTTAGACTATAAGGTAAAAATAGATAGTTAAATTTATAATAGGGTGCACGTGGATCGACACCAATAAACATATACAACATCAAATTAGTATAAATCATAAATTTGTATTTTCTTTTCATTCAACACAATTTATTTTCCATCACTTTTATTTTTTGCAAACCTGAAACTAATAAAAACAAAATTAAGTCAGAGATTAATCATTATGGTATAATTTATATTGGATTATTGTTCTTTAAATCGTTCACCCTGGATTGATAATTAAGTATAGAGTTTACATTTAGAAATTTTGGCACCATTCTCCGGGAGAACAATATCGTAATTTTTAATCAAAGACCACTAGTTTGCGCAAGAAGAGAGGCTTACCTATAAGTGGAAAGAGGTATGAGTCCTTGGGGTGCATACGGGTCAAAGTGGCACAAGAAGTCCAAACAAGCCCCTTTGTTTGACGTTGCTAGGTTCTTTTTCTTAGGATCATTTTACTGCTTTCTTAGTTAATATTTAATTTCAAAAAAATTAAAAAACATTGGGTGGTTGTTGTTGCTTGATTAGGTATGGGTTCTCTGACTTATGGAAATAGGAAGTAGGTGTGATTGAGTGACACAATCATAGTGAAATTTTCCTTAAAATCAAGAAGTAACAACAATTTAACCTTTCAATTTCAGCATTTTATTTCTAGCAAAATTTACTTTTCAAGCAATATTTCATTTTATTTTACTGAACTAAGAATTAGTTGTAAAAATTCATTGACTATGAATTGCACCTGGTTTTAGTGGCAGTAAAGTGTTTTTAGAAATAGAAATTTTATTTTCTCCTATTGTGCTAAGATTGGATGTACAAATTTATTGATTGTGGATTGCACATGGTTTTAGTAAAAATAGGATTGTTTTAAAAATATAAATTTTATTTTTCTCCTGTTGTGCTAAGATTGGTTGTACAAATTCATTGGCTGTGAATTGCACCTAGTTTTAGTAACAGTAGGATTGTTTTAGAAATAGAAATTTTATTTTTTCTCTTATTGTACTAAGATTGGTTGTACAAATTCATTGGCTGTGAATTGCACCTAGTTTTAGTAACAATATGATTGTTTTAGAAATAGAGAATTTATTTTTCTCTTATTGTACTAAGATTGGTTGTACAAATTCATTGGTTGTGAATTACACCTAGTTTTAGTAACAATAGGATTAATTTAGAAATAGAAATTTTATTTCTCTTACTATACTAAGATTGGTTGTACAAATTGAGAGAGGGGAGGGCTCTGGTCCCTCCCCTGCTCCCCCTCCCATGGCTTCTGGTTCCTGCCCAGTCCCTGGCTCAACCCAGGTCATCCCTCCCGGGGAGTGGTTGTTTGCAGATGATCTCCTGGGGGGAGATCCTTCTCCACTATCTGTGCCCCTCCCGACCGGCTAGGGTTTCCTTGGTTGTTTTTTCGGACTGGTGCTTCCCAGGTATCCCTGTTTGGTTGGGGTTCCCTTCTCTTTTTCCCTCAGGCTTCCCCCTGGGGTTTTTTGTAGGTTATTCACGTGGATCTGGTCCCCTGCGTTTCTCGGTGTGGTGGAGGTGATGGTTTAGGGTTTGGACAACTTCCCCATTTTTCTTGTGAATCCTCGATGGGCTCTGTGCTTGGACGAGATTCTTGGTCCCTGCTGCTGGGATCCTCTTCTATTTTCCCGGGGCGGGTTCCTTGTGGTGCAACTCTCTGGTCACTTCCTGATGGGCTGGATCCTCTCTGTGCTGGCTGTCGGCTTCCTGCAGGATGGCTCTCGCTGAACGAAATGTTTTCCGGTGGGCGGGATGGTTTCTCCACAGGGCGGGATCCGCCAAATCCGTCGGTTTTCCCGCGAGGCGGATCCTTTCTTTTCTGTCGGTTCCCGGATGGCGGGATTTCCCTGTTGCTTCCCGCTAGGCGGGACTGTTTGTGGTGGTTTTGACTGCTTCTCGCGAGGCGGGATTTTATTGTAACGGTTTTTCTTTGCTTCCTACTGGGCGGGATCTTCTCGATGGTGGTTTTTGGCTACTCCTCGCTGGGCGGGATCTCCAAAACTACTTTCTTTCTTATTTGTTTGTTTCCTGCTGAGAGGGATTGTTTCATGCTTACTGTTATCGCTGGGCGGGATTTCTGTTTTGGTGTTCGGTTTCAAGGGATTGATGCCCTAGGCCCATTGCTTATGTAATCAGGTTTTTTTAGGGGTTACGATTTCTGTAATAGGCTTATACATAAAGTCAGGAGGCATGATGCAAGGCTGATTTTGTACATAAGGTTTTGGGATCCTCTATAAAAACCCTTTTTTAATCTTCTATAATAATTACCAAAAAAAAAAATATTGGTTGTACAAATTCATTGGTAGTGAATTACACCTAGTTTTAGTAAATAGTGGGATTGTTTTAGAAATAAGAAATTTTATTTTTCTCTTGTTGTGTTAAGGTTGGTTGTAAAAATTCATTGGTTGTGAATTGCAGATTGAGTCTTAACAATAGTAGGATTGTTTTAAATTATCAACAAAAACAAAATAAAATAGTAAAATGTGAAAAAAGAGTGAAGAACAAAAGAGAAGTAAAAACGTTGCTAAATGATAGAAAATTGCATCAAACAGTTTGCGTTGATTGACCTCAAAAAACTATTGCTAGAACAAGAAGTTAATCTCCTTTTCGATCAAAGACACAAAACATCTGGGAAAGAGTGGGAATATTTGTGTGAGCACCTTGATATTATAAAGGAAAGATCAAAAGAATTGGGTAAAATCAAAAGAGTAAAAATAACTAAAATTCTAGGGCCAGATTATCACTCACCCTACCTTGACCTTATAAGAAGTTGTGAATGATGGCTTGGATATAGGAGAGTGACAGTAAATTCAGTCACATACCCTTGAGATCATTATTTTGAGGACTCCCTCATCATTTACAGTTTTCTAGAAAAAATATAAGATAGGTAGGTGAGCCTAAAATATAACAAGAGATATCATAGGGCACCTAGAGTTGTATGCTTTGGAGAACTGTATCAAGACTTACGCAATAAATTACAGTTCGAAAGCCCTAACCCAATTCTAAAATAAAATTTTATTGTCCAATTTTTCTTCTTGTAACAAAAGACTTTAAATTTGAGGAGCATTATATGACTCTCGAACAACTAGATCCAATTAATGATATCCATAGGTTGTTCAAAGAATATTAGAAAAGTAAAAATTTGTTGCAAGAACCAAAGGACTTAGAAATTTCATGAACAGACCTAGAGATTTAAAAGGAATACTTATTAAGATCAACAAACTAGAAGCAAATTACCAAAGAAACTTTAGTAAGAAATTTGAAACTTCTGAGTTAAAAGAAACCAGAACTATAATCCAAACATCTACGGATTCTGCATCACCAATAAAACAAATTGAATTCCTAAAAAAAGATCCCAAAACATATCTACTATCCAAACCATAATTTGATGACCATATAGATCCCTTAACTATCTTTTTTGAACCTATACCTGGTCTAATTCTTAAAATCTTATATTCAGTCATGGTTGATCAAGCTAGTGAACATGGGGAGGTAAATGCAAACCAAAGAGAACAAAGGCAAAGGAATAATTATCATTAGGAAGTAGAAAATAAAAGGGGGAGTAGGCAAAGAAATACTTTTGTCTTCCCAATTTATTTTTTAGAAGATAGGCTAACAAGAGAACCAAAACCTAACTTTGTTGTTGTTTTGGCTACCTTCCATGGGAAACCCCATGAGGATCCTCATGCATTTCTATTCGAATTCGAAGTGGTATGCCAAGCCTACTTTTCCACCACTGATGAGAAAAAATTAAGACCGTTTCCTTCTACACTTAAGGATGCAACCTTAATATGGTTTATGGGTCTAGGAGAAAGTGTTGTAATCGATGAGACGAAGAACGTGGATTAAAAGACACATTCCTTAAAAGATACCAGGATTATTATAGAGGTAGAGATAAGAAATCTAAGTTGTTTTGCATGAATAAATAAGATGATGAATTCCTTGAAGATTATCTCAAGAGATTCCGGTTTGTGGGATCAAGAGTAAACATTGAGTTGGATGAATAAATTCAAAAACAATTATTTCTTAAAGGGCTAAAGGAAGACGTACTTGACATACTAAACCTTATGGCAAAGGGGGATATTCATCATATGGGACTGGAAGAAATTATAAATATTTGTAAGAATTATTCAAGAAACAAGCCATTAAGTAGTAATAGGTACCCATCATCAGGAGGGGGAGTAACAAGAGCTAAAATTGAAAATATGCTAGAAAGCTTCAAAACTGATCTATTGAGTACATTAACATCTCTCGACCTCATGGACAAGAAACCAAAAGAGAAAAACATTAATGAAATATATTGTCACAGATGTAAAAGGAAACACAACTTGAGGGAATGTCCTCTCAACATTACAAACATTTCCAACATCTCTTCTTGTTGTAAAATTTGTGACAAGAACCATAATACCAAAAATTGTAAATATATTTTTGCTATCAAAACTGCTATAAAAGAACCTGAGGTCAAAGAAGCAAAAGATGTTTAATTTATACATCAAAGAAGAAATGGTTCGTTTAATGGTCCACCTAATTTTTCAAACTCTAACAATTCCAACCAAAAAAGACCTAATTATTGGTCAAATACTCCAAGTTGGACAAATTGGAATCAATATAATAAAGATTGGAATATGCCTCCATGGGCTTAATTTATGACCAATCCATATGGAAATTCATCTCCATGGACTCAAGGGATGGCAGGGCAGAGTAAGAATGTGCCTAATTGGAATATGAGTGGCCAATATAATTGGGCAGGACCTAGCTAGTCTTAAGGTTAACCCCAACAACAAAATTTTCAAAATCAATTTAGGGGACAAGCACCTCAAAATAGATGCCTTCCACCTCCAAATAATGTAAATAATCCTCCTAAGAAACCATCTTTATCAGCTCAACCAGTGCCTAATCTTAATAATAACAAGAATGTTCAACAAGTCTATGAAACAAATGAGACATGTTCAATATATGTGGTACCTTGCCAACAGATTCAATTAAGATTCGAAAAAGTACTGGACAATACTAGAGCTACTCTCACAGAAATTGAAGAACCTACTCAAAATATGTTTGAAAAAGTAAATAGAGATGAAAAGCCTAAAGAAGATGTGGAAGCTTTACCAAAAGACATTCTAGTAAAACAAAAAGAGATCCAAATTTCTCAAAGGAAAGGAATGGAGATACCAATTTTTGAAAGGTTGGAAATACTAAAGGAACCATCTAAACCAACTTTCAATTTCCTTCAAGAATTAGAAAACGTCACCATTAAAATTCCTCTTTTGCAAGCTATCAAGGATATTCCTATTTATTCCAAATTAATCAAGAATATATGCACAAATTCAAGAAGGAAAAAGAAGAATGAAGCTCAAACCATTCAAGTTATTGGATAATTGTCTGAGATAATGACTGGAGGTAGGTTATTACCAAAATATACAAATCCTGGAATACCTATACTCACAGTTCACATTTGTAAAATAGCCTTGCATAATGTTTTGGTTGATTTATGAGTTGCTATTAATGTCATGACCAAGGAAACAATAGAATTTTTAGAAGTACACAAGCTACAACCAACTTCTATAGTACTCCAACTTGTAGATAAGTCTACTGTCAAACCAGAAGGAAAACAAAAAGATATTATAGTCTTTGTAAGTTCATGGGAATATATAGTACACTTTGTAGTCTTACAACCCAAGAAGAAGTTAGGGGGACATCCCTTAATTCTAGGATACTCATGGCTTGCAAAAACTGATGCCTATATTAGTTGTAGATCCGAAACATGACTATTTTGATGGCAAAAATACTAATGACCTTAGCGTATTTCCAGAATCAACATTAGATAGAGATTTTCCAAAACAACTATGGTATGATTTCCCTCATGATTTGGATGACATCCAAACCTTATCAATTAATGTACTGAGTGAACACCTATAATAAGAAATTAAGGGACCATTATCATTGCTACTAGATGATCAAAAGGAAGATCAAGGTCAAGACAATAGGTTAAGGTCAAGAAAAGGTTAATCCTTTGTATTTAACGAGTATGGATTTCTTTGTTTAGAAATAAAATATTTTTACTCTTACCTTAGGTATTGCACTTCTTTAGCTTGTTGAATTTGATACAAAAATAGATTGTCTGGATCATAACTGTTAAAACCAAAATTACTGGCCTAATAAATTATTTTCATCGATTTGGAAATGCTAAACCTTTAGGTCTTTTTGTAGGTATGTCTTTCCTACATTGTGGATGTTAGGAGAGGTACATGTCTTTATGTCCTCCTAGGGTCATTCAATTGGGCCCTCGTGGCCTAGCTCATTCTTTGAGGACATTACAAGACTATGTATTGGCCCTCTTGTGGTGATCGTCTGGTCCATTTTATTTTCATTATGATGCATGGAATCCTCATTCTTCAGCACCAACTTCTCTTATTCCTACTTTTTTTTTCCTGTTGTTTTTTATTTATTTTTGGATCTATCCAATAATAGGATTTTTATCTGAAGTTTTGAGAGAACTTATGTATCTTTTTCTGAGAAAATATTAACTTATATTTAAGTTTTAATTTGATATTCCATGAATATATATCTTTTAAAACTTATTTACATATAAAATTAAACCTAAAAATTAAAATCTTAAAATTAAAGTTTTTATTAAAATATAAATAAATAAAACAATAATAAAAACGTGATACACTATAACATATATTAAAAAAATTCTAATTAAAATTTAAGCTTTAATTTTTTTAAGAGTTCATACAATATATATATATTTTCTTCCACAAGGTGGTTACTTCCTTTCATGAGATTGTTTTGTTCTGTGCTACATGGCTTTGTATATAATCTTTTGTAGTGGGTTTGTTCTATTAGGTTCTACGTATCATTTTCGATGGTTTAACTTAGATTGTGTCTGCTGAAGTTTGAGTACATATCCCTAGTTTATTCATTTGTGGGTATTAGTATAGTTACTTTTAGTACATATCCCTAGTTTATTTTTTTTTTGAAAAATTTGAAAAAACTTGTATTAAAACAAAGATCAATTACAATATGGGAAGAGACTCTTCCCAGCCGAATTCAAAGAGAACACAAACTTACAATAGAAGAAGAAGACTTGCAATGGAGCCAAATCTCCTAAATCAATAACTAGCTAGTAGGGGATCGGCATGGACAGATGATGCAACTGGTCCCGAAAACATGACATGTCGCGATATTGCGACACCTCCTCGCCATTGGCCTTGAAAAAGAAACATGTCGTGATATCGCGATAACTTTCCTCCAGCGACCGTGACAGCGCAACATGTCGTGAAATCGCAACAACTTTCCACCAACGACCGCGAGGGCGCAACATGTCACGAAATCGCGACAACTTTCCTCCAACGACCGCGACGGCACAACATGTCACGATATCGCGACAAATTTTCTCCAGCGACTGCGACGGCGCAACATGTCGCGATATTGTGACAACTTTCCTCCAGCGACCGCGACGACGTAACATGTCGCGATATCGCGACAACTTTTCTCTAGTGATCGCAATGGCGCAACATGTCACAAAATCGTGACAACTTTATTCTAGTAATCGCGATGGCGCAACATGTCGCGATATCGTGACAACTTTCCTCCAGCAACCGTGATGGTGCAACATGTCGCGACATCGTGACAACTTTCCTCCAGCGACCGCGACGGCGCAAAATGTCACGATATCGCGACAACTTTCCACCAACGACCGTGACAGCGCAACACGTCGCGATATCGTGACAACTTTCCTCCAACGACCGCAACGACACAACACGTCGCGATATCGCGACAACTTCCCTCCAACGATCGTGATGGCGCAACATGTCACGATATTGCGACAACTTCCCTCCAACGACCGTGATGGCACAACATGTCGTGATATCGTGACAACTTCCCTCCAGCAACTGCAAAGGCGCAACATGTCGCGATATCACGACAACTTCCCTCCAGTGACTGCGACGACACAACATGTCACGATATTGCGACAACTTCCCTCCAGTGATCGTGACAACGCAACACGTCGTGATATCGCGACAACTTCCCTCCCTTTGCTTTTTCTTTGATCATTTGTTCAAGGACCTTTCCAGACCCTGCCTGATCACCTCATCCCCAATAGCCATATCACTGTGAAGCTGAACCCCTGCCTCCTTCTCAACACCCATCTTAGCCAGGAAGTCGACCGCATTGTTTAAATCTTGACTCACATAAATAGGGATCACATCATCTAATTCCTTCCATAATTCCTTAATTTGAGAGACAAGAATTCTCAACCTCCATTCTTTTAAAGCAAATTTGCTCATGCAATCAAGAGCTCCAACCATTATTTGAGAGTATGATTCAATAATGATCCTCCTGTGGCCCTGTTTCACTGCCCAAATAGAAGCGGATTTAATAGCTATGGCTTTTGCTTCATTGTTTGTGGCTCTTCCCAAGCGTTGCAATTCCCAATATAGCACTGATCCATCATGATTCTGGCAAACCACTCCAATTTTGACACTACCCGGATTGCCTTTTGCAGCTCCATCAGTATTAATTTTAATCCAGCCTTCTGGTGGTGGTTTCCAACTAGCTCTGTCCCTGTCCCTCTTGCTCTTCAACTCCCTCTTCCATTGGCCTAGTAACACCCTGAGTTTCCTCTATAGCATAGACAGCAACATTTTATGTAACCTTGCTCAAGATAATCTGCCAAACTCCATCTAATGAGGAAAAAATTTCTCTAAAAATTCTCGCATTTCTCTCCAGCCACACTTGCCACCAAATGAGGTTTAGTCCAAGATCCCAACCAATTCGAAGAGCTTTAGATCTAAATCTACCCCTCTTCCATGTTTTCCAGATATTAGTCCGATTCAAGTCACCATTAACTTGAATTTTATAGCAAGAAAGCCAATGCTTCCAAATCTGACGCGTGAAAGGGCACTCAAACATCAGGTGGTCAGCTGTTTCCTCGTTCTTATAGCATAAAACACATTGGGATGGACCGATGATTCCTCTACATCTGAGATTGTCAAAAGAGAGAATTTCGTTGTGCATAAACTGCCAGGCAAAAAAGTTTACTTTCGGCCAGCCCTTGGAGTGCCAAATCTTTTTACAATCCTCAATCGGGAATGAATGGGGGGAGGCTCTGGGAGGATCTTCTCATATCCGTCCTTCACTGTAAAGACACCAAGGCTCCCATAGCCCCAAGCTAATTCATCCTCATCATCTCTACCTGTGAGAAATATTTTAGACAAGATTTTAGTCATGATGGGTGCCAACTCTGAAGGGATTGAAATAGGCCACTCCTCTAGCTTCTTAAACTTCTTAAACTTATACTCCCCCAGCTGACTAGTGATGAAATAACTGTCAATGTGAACCCATCCTTTGGTTTCTATGGCAGTTTTTATTGGTTGCAATTCAAGAAATTCAACAATGATGGGTGGGTACTGATCCCAAGAGTCTGTCCAAAAACGAACCTTCTCCCCTCTTCCCACTTTCCAAAACAATAGATCTTTAACCACCTGAGATCCTAGCTTGAGAGCCTGCCACACTAAGGATCCAGGGCCATCCAAAGGGAAACGACCCACCTCGTTGGGGTTAACCTGACCCAAATATTTACTAGTTAGGATTCTGCTAAATAAGGAGGTTGGTTGGGAAATCCACCTCCAGTACAACTTTCCAGCCAAAGCTTTTGAACTTGGAACTCCTCAGTCCCAGCCCTCCTTTTACCTTGGGCTGGGTAACTTTATCCCAACCAACTAAGGCCCATTTCCTCTCTCCTTTTGCTCCTTCCCATAAAAATATTCTAGCCATATTGTCCAACTCTTTCCATATCTTATGAGGGGCAGCCAGGATAGAGAATTTGTAAATTGGCATGGCCTGAATGACTGACTGTAAAAAAGTTAATCTACCCCCATAACTTAACCATTTATGAGACCAATGATTCATTCTATCTTTGATACCATCCAAAATATCCTTCCAGATATCCATTTTTAGTTTTTTGAAATGCAAAGGAACCCCCAAGTAAACCACTGGAAGAGAAGTCCTTGTGAATCCCAAGATCTCTAAAACTCGTCCTGGAGCCTTTGATCAAGATTAAGAAAGACCACTTTGGATTTTTTATCATTGATGACCTGGTTTGAAGCCCTAAGGTAGACATTAAGAGTATCTCTCGATCACTCTTGCTTCCCCGAAGCCGGCCACTCCAACCAATCTCGTATCATCCACAAACTGTAAGTGAGTCAAAAATTCCTCACCCACCTTGATACCTGTTAGCAGACCTTGATGTCTCCTCCTCCAGAAAAGTCTACCTAATCCTTCAACCAAAATGAGGAAAAGATAGGGAGAGCAAGGATCCCCTTGACGAAGACCTCGAGAGGCTCCAAAAGGTTGCGAGGGAAGACCCTTGATTAATACTGAATAAGACAATGTTGATACACAACTCATGACCCAATCTATCCAGTCTCGAGAAAAACCAAAGGCCGCCATCATTTTTGACAAGAAACTCCACTCCACCCTATCATAAGCCTTTGACATATCTAATTTAATGAACATTCCTTTATTACCGGATTTTTGCATTGTATGGATTGCCTTCTGAGCAAGAACCACCCCATCCAAGATCTGCCTATACTCTACAAAACCCCCTTGCTCTGAGGAGATAATGTTATGTAAAAGGGGTTTTAGCCGTTCAGCCATTACCTTTTGATTATTTTATAAATCACATTGCATAAGGCAATAGGTTTATAATCTAAAATGTGAAACCCCTCCTCCCCTTTTGGAATTAAAGTGATGAAGGTATGATTTAATGCCTTAAGCATTCTTTTATTACCTCTGGACTCCTCTACGACAGCCAAAACATCCTCATCCAAAGTATCCCAAAAGGCGTGAAAAAACTCAATTGGAAAGCCATCTGGTCTTGGAGTTGAAGAAGAAAATCAGGCCCTTCTTAAACCCATTGGTAGAAGGGCCTGATTTTCTTCTTCAAAGATAACAGAGGGTATGACATTGATCACTTCATTTTGAGCCTCTACATATTGCTCCATACTTGCCTTAAAAAGTTTAGAAAAATAATCCATTGAATGGGAATGCATACCAGGAAGAGTATCAAAGGAATGTCCATTCTCATCTTGAAGAGCTTCCATGTTATTCATATGTCTCCTAGCATAGGCTAACCGATGGAAAAATTTGGTATTTCTATCACCTTCCAATCACCAAGTGGTTCTTGCTCTCTGTTTCTAGTAGGTCTCCTCTTGGTTATCAATGTCCTCAATCGCTTTATGTAAGGCATCATCCTCGGATTTGAGCTACTCTATAATTGTTCCTTCCCTAAAGTGTTTTTGAACCTCATCCCATCTGGCCACCAAAGGAGCTCTTTGGATCTAGAAGTCTGTCTTGTTAGCTTGCCTCCATTGTTTCAGTTGAGCTTTGACATAATGAAGCTATTTGTGGAATCTGAACATTGTTGTCCCAAAAGGTAGATGACCTTCCTCCCACCACTATGGAATTTTCTTTCGAAGATCCTCTTTTTGTAACCAAAAATTCTCAAATTTAAAGGGTTTGTGATGCTGCCCTGTCGTAATCCCTCCCTCCAACAAAATGGGAAAGTGATCTGAAATCGGGCCCTCCAAAATCTAGAATTTTGTATTCCATTTTACAAATGCCTCCTCTGAAACCAAAAAACGGTCTAGCTTTACCTTCCAGCTATGTGGCTCCCTCCTCTTGTTAGTCCAACTAAAGTTGGGTCCAGGGCCTTTAATATCCACTAGGTGAAAAGCCTAGACTTGGGCAATCAGAAGTCGATCCCCTGGGTCCAAAATTGGGGTTCCTCCTTCCTGATCTCTAGAAGATAATTTAGCATTAAAATTCCCAGCAATAATCCAGTCTAAATCTTCCCTTGAGGTCCTCATGTTATGCACAGCTTTCCATTGAAGCCTCTGGCCATCAAGGATTTGAGCCCCGTAAAAATTTGTGATTAAAACATGTTCAACTATGACATTATTCCTAAAATGAGATGTGAGGACACCCCTCCAGGCTATATGTTCTATTGTAGTCCATTCTAGAGAGTTCCAAAGAGTGAAAATCCCCCCTGAGGCACCTTGGGCCGCCACATCCATATGACCAGCACCCCTCCAAATTCTGTTAACTGTTTTACACATAAGATCTAACGACATTTTGGTCTCCTGGATAAGCAAAAAATTTGTTTTGCATTTTCCTAAGAGTCTTTGAACAACAGATTGATGGGTTCTACTGTTTAAACCCCTAATATTCCATGATTTAATAATCATTGAAAACCTTGAGAGCAGTAAGAATCAATTGTCCTCACCGATCCTCCAAGTGATCGCCTTGTCTCCTTGAACTGCTAGCAGGTCCTTATTTGATTTTCTGTCCGCTCCTTGAGAGTTGCTATTTTGGATCTCTTTTCCACCTGAGTTATCCCTAGGGCTAGCCTTTCTCTGTTCTTTTCTACAATTCCCATGCTGACATCCTTGATTATTGGCTGCGCTTGGGAGTGCACTATCAATGCCCCCGCATTCTCCGATCATGGTAACTCAGTGTACTCAATCACCTATTCTAAGATGGGGGGAGATGAAGGAGAAGCATGAGCGTGGATGTTATTGTCCTCAATATTCCCATCCACTTCTTCCATGACTTGATCCTCTTGGTCCACTAGTGTCTTAAAAATTTCATACCTATTGGTTGGCTTGAGTTGTGATTGCTCCTTACCATTTTTCTTTTGCTTTCTCCTTCTTTTGGGTCGTTCAAAGCCATATTTCTGAACATCATTACCCCGAGGAGTATTGGATGGTTCTTTGGTAAGAGTAGACTTACCCTCTCTGGGGCGATTTGGCATTCCAAGCGGGGCTCCATTTTTGTGTTCAAAATATTTGGACAAAACCGGGCCAAATGCCCATGCTTGTGGCAAACTCTGCATCTGAAGGGCAGAGCCTCATAATCTAGTTGTTGGATCCAAGATAGTCCTGCCAGTTCAAGTTCCACCTCTGTCGGTAGATGCTGGCTAATATCCATTTCCACACAAATTCTTGCAAAAATAGTTGTGTTTCCTTCTATGGTGTCTTTGGAGACGCTCAGATGTCTATCGAGGGAGTTACCGATCATTTCCAAAACCTGCTCACCCCAAAACTCCATTGGAAGAGCATACAACCGGATCCAAACCGGGACAGCCGTGGGTTCAATACGAGGATCGAAACCCACTCTCCAAGGTTGAACAAATAACCCTGTCGGACCGTGGTTCCTCTTTTCTGATTCAAAAGCCCTGTTTCTATCGACTAGAGAAGAAAAACTAATAATGAAATACCCATTGCTAATAAACCATAAGGAGTACTCACCATGAAGCTCCCAGTTTTGTTTGACCTAGGTATGCAAGAAATTCAGGGTACCCATGAATTTACAGATCAGATCATGGTTGGCTCTGTATATGATTGTGTCTTCGACCATCTTTGGCTCGATGACAATCTTGGGTCTTGAGGCAGATTGCGGAAGGCATCCATTAACTCGATGTGCTGTTGAGCTCTTTCCAGCGTTCTTGAAGAGCGTATGAAGAGTATTTCTCTGAGCTTCATCATTAGAAGACGAAGAATTTTCTTTTAACAATTCAGTGTAAGAGCTCTTTCTCCCAAAGAGAGGATCCGGAGGAGTCCCCATTGGGCCCTCCTGGGGCAGCAGACTTTCCTTCAGATCCACAGTAACCAGAAGAACACTACGACAACCCACCTGATGCCCTGGATTTTCCTTTGCTCCACAAACCCTAGAACATCGCCTATCGCCTGCTCAAAAATTTTCCCGCCTCACGAGTTATGATCTACATATCCCTAGTTTATTAATTTGTGGGTATTAGTATAGTTATTCTCCTTATGTTTACCGTATGTGATATAAAGTCTATCTCAACATCTAGGTAGAAAATAAACATAATCATATGATGCAGATTTAATAAAAATTAAAACATATTTTAAAATTTTGAATGTTAAAAACTTTGTAACGTCTAGGATTTTTGGCTTGTTTGGTTGCAAAGCCAAAAATGGAAATGTAATTTTTCATCATACAATATTTTCAAGGTTTTCATGTTGTTGTCGTATGTAATATGAAGGCATTTGCAAATTTACCTCCAACTTCATTGCTTTGCAAGATCTTATCATTTCATTGATTTGTTCAGCCTTTTTACAAGACTTGGCTGTGAATTGGAGAATTTGTTGAAATGGAAAAGCTTAGTCGCTGCCCGGCCAATTACACACCTCTGTCTCCTATAATATTTTTGGAGTGAGCAGGCAATGTGTACAAAGACTGCACATCAGTCATATATAGCTCTGTGCGGTTTACATGGACCGAGAATCTTGATCGTTGTTTATGCCCTCTCTTCTCTTAATATTTCAATTGGGGATGTTGTAAGTAGCTCTTTCCAAAAATATAAATTGCTAAACCTGTGGAGGTAGTGACTTCAATTATTGTGGTACAGGGAGAGTTGAATCGTCGATTATGCAAGGGAGCTTATCTTAGTATCGTTGTCTTACCCTTCTAAAAAATCTCGCCTTTCTTGTCTTGCTTTGAAAATTATAAATGACAATGTTTGTCTGTCCTATCAACCCTTCAACATGCTTATCCATTTGCATGTGTATAGACGAAGCCATACTTGAATTTGTCATGGAAGGATCATAGTGGTGATAATGTAGGTGGAATTTAGGTCCCTGTCTGGCCAGCATGCCTAATTGGCACATGAGGACCCCTTCGAGGTCACAAAAGAAGTTTTCACTTTACCTTATGTATTCTTCTGGTCAATACTAGTGGAAGGTTCTACCCTTCGGCCTTAAAACTGCCCCTACAATATTTCAGAAAACCATGAATGATTTATTTGCAGATTATAGAGACTTCATATGTGTTTACATTGATGACATCTTCATATTTTCCAAAACACCTGAAGATCATCTTCAGCATCTTCGACAGTTTTATGACATCTGCAAAAATAATGGTTTAGTTCTCTCTTTATCAAAATGTGACTTTTTTAAAGATTTTGTAAAATTGCTTGGTATTACTATAGAAGATGGTCAAATCAAACTTCAGGAGCATGTATTGAAAAAATATTACAATTTTTGGATCATCTTTCTGATAAGAAACACATTCAATAGTTTTTGGGTTGTATCAACTATATTGTTGGTTTTTATCACCACATTGTCGAAGATAGACTGATTCTAAATCAGTTTTTTAAAAAGGATACACCTGCCTAGTCCGCACACCACACTATAGTTGTCCTGAGAATTAAATAAACAGTTGTGTAGTCACCACCCTTGGCTTTGCCTAGTGTAGGCAAAAAGATTTTATATATTGATGCTTCTGCAAACACATGGGGTGTTGTCCTATGTGAAGAAAATCAGGGTAAAGAAAAAATATGTTGTTATGGTTCGGGATATTTTAAAGCAGCAGAACTTAGACATCCCAGTTGGCAATTTTTTTTTTTCCATTATCAAAGCCATTAAGATGTTTAAATTTTCTTTGGTCAGGCCTGGGGTTACTATTTTTTTAGTTATGTTGTTCAGTTTTGACTGCTCAGTATCCTAATGAAACCATCAGGGTTCCCTTGAAAGGTTAACCAGACCTGTACAAAAGATATCATCGATCTAATATCAATAGTGAGTATGCTCTTTGGCTATGTTGAATCAAAAAATATACCTAATCTAAGATCATATGCCATTTAACTCTTGCCACCTATACCCGTGTAAGACGTCCTTCCATAACATATTTTTAGGCAAGTGGTCATATTTAGGGTTTCTTGAGGCGCAGATAAGGGTTATAGTTGCCTGATCGAACATGGCATATTCATATTTTGATCCTATTGAAGATTTTGTTCCAGCAATTGAGGCACTTCACTCAAATTTCAATCATTTGGAAATTGAAGAAAATGATCCATCGCTAGAATGGAAACTTCTTGATATTATTATAGAGCAAATCTACAAACAGGTTCTTCCTTTTAAGTTCTGGTCTAAAAGTATTATAAATGTGGTTGAATGAAAGATTCCTCTCTGCTCTTCTAATGAAGAAATTATTATAGATATGCTTGATGATGAAGAAATTAAAAATGCATGCCACGAGGGAAATATCAATATTGCCATATTGGTGGTATTGTTTTTGGTTTACAACCCTTGTATAGAAAAGGAATTGATTCGTCTGCCATTGTTGGTTGTTTTGACCAACGTCATTTAGATTTTTTTGATTCTCTTCTTGGCCTGGTTAATGTTCCTTTAAATGATGAAATAGTTGCTACTACCATTTATCCCAATTTCTCTGTTTCATTGTCTTATCCACATCTTGACAAAGTTTTTAAGTTGAAGATTAAGGCCCAAGGAATTAATATGTTAGAAGGATCTCACAGTCTCAATCTTCATTGGAGACTTATCTTACGCATCACAAACACCCTTAATCTCACTGTCAAGATCCATTCCAAAAAGGGATCATCCCTCCTCTTAAAAACTGGACCTCATGGTCAGGCTATTGAACCAGAATACATTTCTTGGGAAAAACTATTTGTTCCGCAATCATGGACTTTATCCACGAGACCTCAGTTTCCTCCTGCTCCTATTTTCTCTACATCTCAATCCCTACGAAATCATGGTGATATTGTAGAGATCTATTTTTCCAATCCTTTCAGAAATCCAAGATTATCCAGATCCAATTCCTTTGTTCCAAGAACTTCTATGGATATTCCATCTACTCCTGGACACCTTTCAGTTGATCATGCTGAATATATAGAATTTCAAAAATGGCTCCAGAAAAAAGAACACAGAGACAAGAATAAGTCTATTTGTCCTCACCGAGATCTTCAACCTATTGCTGATCCCATGATGAATCATCTTCAGTGTACAGAATGCAAGGCTATCATAAAACATTTAAGTCAAAAGGAGATTCATATGTTCCATTCTTCTCCTAAAACCAACCATTCCCCATAAAAAAACATTGGGTCATAAAGAAGATTCGAAAAATAGAAATTTGGGAATTCACAGATCCCTCATTCAAACCAAAAGAGATCAATATGGAAAGTAGCTCAAAAGCTTCTAAAGAACATATCATCCAGACTCCTCAAGGAGATTTGAGCTACCATGAAGGAAGATTTCCCAAATATTCATAGTTTGAGAAATACTCTGTTGATGGTTCTACCCGCTCTCAATTCTGGCCACAAAGAATTTCTTCAAGAAATACTGAATAAGAAGAACCAGTAAAAATGTTAAACTGGACCAATCTTGCTTTAAATTGTTTGAACAACCAGGTTGCACAAGTCATAAAAATTGTTGAAGATATCCAGTCTAATGTTCATCATCATCATCAAATAATATCTGATGATTTAAACATAGTCAAGGATGGGATTCAAGATCTCAAAAGGTAATATTTTCTTCCTACCTCATTTGATCCTACTGCAAAGCCAACTAATTGGCTTGAATTTCAGAAAAAACAAAAGGAAGAAAAAGAAGAACGACTTAAGGCCTACTTTGACAAAGTCAAAAGTGGACAAATCAACATGATGCATACAGACCAACATGGAATCCCAAATACTGCCACATCTGAGATATTTTCCTCTGATCAGCCTTCAGGATCCAAACCTCTCCAAGGTATGGCCCGTGTACAAAATTTTCAGCCTTCTAATTTGAAGGTTCTAGTTTGTAGAAACCCCAAGAAATTTCATGAGTTAGCACAATATATTCTTGGTTGGGGTGATATTCAAAAATAATTCTTCCACAAAACAGATGCAAAGATAGTTTTTACAATTGTTGTTGGCTTTATTGATAATTTAAAACAATGGTATGATCAAATTTCTGCTGAAGTAAAAGAACGACTATCTGTCCAAGGACATAAAGCCTTAGCTCAAGCCATTGTTAAAGAATTTATGGGTAATCCTGTTGAATATCAGTTAGAAGCCAAAAATAAATTCATGAAAGCCAATCTCTGCAATATGAAATATTTTGATGATTATTTATGCTATATGGGTGAATTGTATTATCAGTCAGGGGAAGTCCATAATCCCCTTATGAAAACAAAGTTGATTGCTTCATTGCCCAAATGGTTCTAGAAGGAACTCAAATTAGTTCACCCAGATGGCCTTGAAGAACAATCGTTTGGAGAGATTGTTCAGGATTTGAAAAAATCTAGGGATCTTCTTTGTGACAAACTAGAAGAGAAAGATGAAGAAAAGAAGATTCAAAAACAAATGAGAAAATCTTGCAAATATAATACTGATCCATTCAACTGCACATTTGATGAAAATCCAAAAAAGAAAACCTCTAGCAGATTTCAAAAAGAGTGTAGTTGCCATTCAGACTTTAGAGGATCAAAGAAAAATAAAAAGAAATATCTTTTTAGAAAGAAAGATAAAATTCGTAAAGGATTTAAAAGGTTTTCTCCTAGATGCTACGTCTGTCAAAAGAAAGGACATTATGCTAATAAATGTCCTAATAAAAAATCCTTTAAAAAAATTAATCTTATTCCTTCTGTTGAGGAATATGTTTTCATATCTGATTCTGAATATGACAGTGAAGACATTTTATATTCAAAAATTGAAAATCAAATTAATCAATTTGATGATATCACTGATGAAGAAGAAGAAGCTTTTTCTAGCCGCTCTAGCAGTCAGGCAGAATCTGAAATAGATTTTCATATTAGATTCTCTTTTCAGTCTAGAGACCATCTTGTTGCAGAACTTGATAAAGTAGAAAAGGCCTATCATTCTGAGACTTGGGACACCACCAAGATCATGTATCTACAACAAAAGATTAAAAAACTTAAAGAGCAGATTTCCCAACTAGACTGGAATGAAAAAATATAGCCTAAAAGATAGAAATAATCATTCTCTTCTTCCAAAGGTCATCTTACACCTCCATCCTCATCAGCTACTCAACCAATACCTGCTACATCAAAGAAAGAATTGGGAAGCTCTTACCTCAAAGATCCTCCCAAAAAGGGTCCTGATCGCCACAAATGGCGTATGCAGAGATTAGAAGCTCTAGAAATCTACATCCCTAGAGCTCAAAAAGAATTTGAAGAACTCTCCAAAGAGCAAGCAGAATATGAGGCGAACAACGCCTATGAGGAAGACATTGCAGATACAGTTAAGCAACACCAGAGAGAATTAGAATACCAACAGTTTGATGAAACATATCCAGAAACAGAGGTCAATACAATTCATTATGTTGATTTGCCTGTTTGTGAGGTATAGATAAAATATAAGCATTTTTCACCTTACAAGATAGATGCCATCATTGACTCTGGTGCAACCACTAGCCTTTGTCACTATAAAACCCTCCCCCCTGATGTATGGCAGCATAATGAAAATATTCTCACATTTAATAAACAGAGACTGAGCTCAAAATTCTCTGCCATAGTTCCCCTGCTATTTGGCAATAAAATTTTGCATTGTGAATTCTTGTAGTTTGAAATGCCAAAATATGATATGCTCATCGACATAAATAATTTGAGACAGCTAATGCCAGTTACATTTCATGCAGATAAAATTGAAGTTCTTAAAAATGTAACTTTGCCATTAAAGTCTTCTTATGAGGTACAAGTTCCTCTTTGGAAACCTCATAAAGAAATTAATCATGTTTGGATTCAGAATAGAAAGAACAAAATACAGTCTGATATTGATTTAATTATTTCAAAGATAAAAAAAGATCTCTGTTATGATGATATTACCCAAAGAAAAAGAAATTTAATCTGTCGAATTCCTTTGGAACTCATTGTTGACCCTCTCACAGGTAAACAAAAAGAGCCCAAATTCAAGGCTCATCACAGTGGCATGAATCCTTCTCTAACAAAGGAATGTAAAGCAGAAATTGATGATCTCCTCCAGAAAGGACTCATTGAAAAATCCCAGAGCCCATGGGGATGTTCAACATTTTATGTTAACAAAAGGTCCGAACAAGTTCGAGGTAAGAAAATATTGGTTATAAATTTCAAGCCTCTAAATAAATTTGTGAAACCCATTCAACATCCTATTCCTTCAAGGGATGAATTTCTTAGAAGAATTTTTGGCAGCCATGTTTATTCCAAGTTTGATTTGAAATCTGGTTTTTGGCAGATTCAGGTACATCCTGATGACAGATATAAAACTGCTTTTATTGTTCCTTTTGGTCAATACCAGTGGAAGGTTCTACCCTTCGGCCTTAAAACTGCCCCTACAATATTTCAAGAAACCATGAATGATTTGTTTGTAGATTATAGAGACTTCATATGTGTTTACATTGATGACATCTTCATATTTTCTAAAACACCTGAAGATCATCTTCAACATCTTCGACAGTTTTATGATATCTGCAAAAATAATGGTTTAGTTCTCTCTTTATCAAAATCTAACTTTTTAGGAGAGAGGGGAGGGTCCCGATCCATTCCCTGCTCCCCCTCCCTTGGTTCCTGCCCAGTCCCTGGCTCATCCCAGGTCATCCCTCCCTGGGATTGTTTGTTGCAGATGATCTCCTTGAGGGAGATCCTTCTCCTCTTCTTGCACCTCTCCCAGTCGGTCAGGGTTCCCTTGTTTGAGTTTTTGGCCCGGTGCTTCCCAGGGTTCCTTGTTGTTTTCCTTTTTTTTCCCTCGGGCTTCCCCCTGGGGTTTTCTGAGTTTTTGGCGTGGATCTGGTTCCCTGCGGTTCTCTGGGTGCTGGGGGTGAGTGGTTGGGTTTTTTTACAGCTTCCTAGGGTTTCCTTTAAGGCCCTTACTGCTTTGGGGGTGGTCTGGGGGGGCCTCTTTCCCCCTTTTGCTAGTGAATCCTCTATGGGATCCTGTGGCTGCTGTTGGTCCCGTCCCTGTGGGGAGGGCCCTCTTTGAATTCCCGCTTGGAGGCTTCTTCGTGCTGGTTCTGCTCCTTGGTGGACACCTTGGCATTTTTTTGGCCTTTGGGGGGGCTTTTTCTCTGCCTAGGCTGTTCCCGACCTCGTCCCGTTCCCGAAGTTTCTCCTGTGCAAGGATGGGATTCTTGGCCCCTGCTGTTGGGGTTCTTTAGGTTCTGCTACATTCTTCAAATCATGGGGGGATCCGATCTATGCATGCAGACCCTGGATCCCCCAGGCTAGGCTCCTAGGGATCCCATCCTTGTGGTTGTTACCTCTTCCCGCCTGGGATCCCCACCCCGTATCCCTGGTCCCTTAACCTGTTGTCTTTTCCTGATGGTTGTCCTGGGGCGGGATTCTCTTGGTGGTGCTTTCTAGCTGCTTCCTGATGGGCGGGATCTCCTCTTTGCTAGTTTTTAGCTGCTTCCTTCTGGGCGGGATTCCCCCTTTTTTTTTTGTCAGGTTGGTTTCCTGCTGGGCGGGATGGTTTCCTGCGGGGTGGGATTCTCCAGAACCGCTGGGTTTCCTGCTGGGCGAGTTTTTCTCATTTCTTGCTAGTTTTCTCGGGAGGCAGGATTCACTTGGTAGAGGTTTTTGCTGCTTCCCGCTGGGTGAGATCTACATTGGGATGGATTTCAGCTACTTCCCGCTGGGTGGGATTCACTCTTTGGTGGTTTTTCGACTGCTTCCCGCTAGGCGAGATTTATATTATAATGGTTTTTTACTGCTTCCTACTGGGCGGGATTTACATGATGGCGATATTCAGCTGCTCCCCGTTGGGCGGGATCTTCAAACTTATCTTCCTTCGAAATTGGTGGTTTCCCGCTAGGCGGGATTGTTCAAATTTACTAGTTCCCGCTGGGCGGGTTTTTTGTTTGTTTTTCATTTTCAGGGTATTGGTGCCTTGGGCCCAGAATTTTGTTGTAATGGCTTATTCTCGGCATGTTATTTCCAACTCTTATGTAATCAGGTTTTGGGATCCTAGTTAAAACCCATTGTAAATACAATAGCTACTTATAAAAAAAAAAATCTAACTTTTTAAATATTTCTTAAAATTGCTTGGTATTACTATAGAATATGGTCAAATCAAACTTTAGGAACATGTCCTGAAAAAAATATTACAATTTTCAGATCATCTTTCTGATAAGAAACACGTTCAATATTTTTTGGGTTGTATCAACTATATTGTTGGTTTTTATCACCACATTGTTGAAGACAGACTGATTCTAAATCAGTTATTGAAAAAGGATGCACCTGCCTGGTCCCCACACCACACTATAGTTGTCCAGAGAATTAAACAAATAGTTGTCCAGTTACCACCCTTGGCTTTGCTTGGTGCAGGCAAAAAGGTTTTATATACCGATGCTTCTGCAAACACTTGGGGTGTTGTCCTATGTGAAGAAAAAATGGGTAAAGAAAAAATATGTCATTATGGTTCGAGATATTTTAAAGAAACATAACTTAGATATCCCAGTTGGCAGAAAGAAATTTTTGCCATTATCAAAGCCATTAAGATGTTTAAATTTTTCCTTGCCAGTGAAAAATTTCTAATCAGATTTGATCTCAAGCATTGGCGCAAACATCTTGACAATGTTGTCAATGATATGGTTGAAGGTAGTAGGTTGGTAAGATGGAATGTTTTTCTTGATAATTTTGAATTTGATACTGAACATATTGTAGGAAAGAAAAATGTCCTTGCAGATCTTCTAAGCCACCAACCCAAAGAAATCAATACATTCATATTTGAGGAAGAACATTGGGACCATTTCAAACCCTTTGTGTGGTGCCCTCGTGATCTCCTTAGGATGAAAGAAGAAACAAGGAGAACACTTGTTGAATAGGCAATTCAAGCCAAAGATGCTCTCATTTCCATGGAGCAAATTTACTGTGAAACTATTCCTCGGGATTCATTTTGTGATATTTAGCTTCGTTGTCAATCTCACAATTTCCTTGCTCTTGAAAATCCAGTCAATCATCTTGAATGGTTTGATAAGTTGTTTAGCTGGTCGGATTGGACTTTTCACATCCGACTTGCAAAAAATTGGATGTCACCTATAAGAGATCCTTTGAACATTGAATTTGAATTTCTTCTTGAATGCTATCTTCCAATCATCAAGAAGTATGCTCCTTCTGGTCAAGCCGCCTTCAACAGTGATCTCTATCAGAGTCTTCTTTACCAAAGATTTGTTCAAACTAAATTACCTTGGGAGATTCAAAACACATTTCATCATACCCAACTCCTAACCGAACTAGATGCACAAATTTATGCACCACGAGGAGGTATTCCATGGCCATATTACTATTTTTCCAGATGCTACAAAATTTGCTACAATGTCCCACCTCCTACTAATTATTCAGAATGAGAATTTACTCCTGAAGACTCCTCTACATATTCTGATTCTTCTTTTGATTCCCTTTCTCGTGGACAGTGATGCAGATTCATGGTGGGCTCATAACCCACAAGGTTTTCTTAAAATATCTTTGTAATGGTTCATAAGTGGTTAACCATAAACCGCTTACGGTTTCTCCTTGGGTCTTACCGACATAAGATTCCATTTTGTTTAGGTTTCACGTGGGCTATACCACAACAATATCCACTTTGTATAAAGTTTGATGTGATATTTCACTGTGAAAACCTTACACTTTTTTTTTTAGCCATTAGATTGATAACATGTGTCTATCCTAGAAAATGGATCTCAGTCGTCGCTTGGCTTGGAGTATTGTATAAATAAGACCTTCAACCTCATATGAAGGCACCAAGTTTTAGGTTTGAGTCTTAGAAAGTCTTAGGAAAATATTCAGTGCGAGTTCATCTTGGCGGACACCCTGAATATTAGTATGTTAGATCCAAGAGCTTTGGTTGATCTTGTAGATCTGATACTCTCTGTAATAATCTTATTCATAATATATATCATTTTGTGCATGTTATAATCTTTGTCGTATTCAGTGGTATGTTATAATATTTGCACCATAGTTTGTTATAATTTGAGCTTTTTATGCTTTGAGCAGACTTATTGTAAATTTAGCGTTGCTTATCTGTCTAAGTCCTTTGACTAAGCTCAAATTGATTGTGGACAACTACAATAAATAGTTATCTGATATCTAAGATCCAAGCTGCAATGGATATTACTTCCAATTAATTGGGCAATGATAACCAATTATGGGCTCATTCCAATATATGCCTGAATTAGCCAATAGATTGAATATGATGCACATTCAATATATGGAGCATTTAGGGTAGGTATTATTGCTTGTAAGTCCTTGTAATCTTGCTTTTCTTGGCAACATTTTTCTTCAACCCTCCTCCATTTTCCATAACTTTATATATTGGGCATGTTATTACTTTTCACCTTTTATGAATTTGCAACCATTCTGGCATCAGTCATCTTGTTGTTGATAGTCAAATGGCCTTTGCTTTAGTTACAACTTACAAGCAGAGGAATGGAGGACTCTTTTGCAAATCCATATATTGCATTCGAAGGGGAAAATTATCACCATAGTGTGTACTAGTGTTAAAGTAATTTCTGATCAGTTGTATTGTGTAGATTGATATATGTATTCTAAAAAATAGGTGAAACTCTGTGAGACCTAAGTAGGCTTTACTCCCCCAGAAAATCTGTGACTTCATTTTTATGGATTTACTGCTAGTGTCATGCTGATTTATGAGGTTTTACTTGAAACCGTGGGGGGTGTATGATGTATTAGAGTGGTCCGTATATGATTGCACACCACTTTGCTGCTATCAAAATTTGTACGTTTTGGAGTTTGGTACCATGCTTGTGGGAGTGGCCATTAAGGGTTATATGGTGTTCTAGGTGTTTTTGTGTTGTTGAGACCTGAAGAGCTTCTTAAACTCTTATTGTTTTGATGTATTTTAGAACATCATATCTACATTGAATATAATGTCGGCTCATGAATAAAGACTATGTGATAGGGTGGTGCATGTCTTCTTCTTGAAATGTATACTCATTTATATATATGAGGATAATGATGAATGAACGCTTGAATATGATTCAAACATATTTGACTTTGTGCTTTTAGATTGACATCAAGAACGAAAGATTAAAATCTCTAGTGCAACAAATGTTCACTAATATTTTTTGGTGATGTTACACACAAACACATTAAAACTTGGGACCTAAATGTAGGGATAAATGTTCACTAATTTGATGAGATGTAATATCCTCGTAGAATAATGTAGATTTGCTTCAGTATGTTAATGCCCCTACCGATTGTATGAGATCTGAAGCCTATTTATCATGACTTCTCCAAAAATGCTCTAGTCAAACAGTGCAAAGTCTCCATATGAAAAACACAAACCTTTATTTTCAAATATAATTAAATGCAACACATCCTTGATAATTAGGATCTGATACTTTTTCCATGTTGGGATTTATTACATCATATGATGTGATAAGGTCAAAATCAGTTGAGTGGTTAGAACCACTCATGTAGAGTCTTCTGTTGGTAGTTAGTTGTGATTTCCACCAATTATGGAAATCACATTGTTAGTGTTGTATTATATGTAGTTGCTCTATATTGGGCAACATTATTTGTATTTAAATAGCTTTGATCAATGCAAATATTATCGAAGCATTTCACTAGCAGTGGTATCACAGTAGAAGATCAACATGAAGACTAATTCCTCACCATTCTAGGAGCATTTGAGTGTAAGTCGAGATGTGAAGCCATACTAGGATATTGTTGGGTGCTGTAGAGGTGTGTGTTTATGCATGAGACATGTTGTGTGCTACCAAAGGAAGGAGATTTTTTTTCCAATCCTATCCAAGAGAATCAACAAAATTTACACCTGTTTGAAATGAATAAGTGATCTGGTGTGCTATGGATGCATTGTTGTCTATGTTTAGAGGGGTAATTGTTTTCACCAAGTCAAATAACTTCTCCATGGGGGAGGATGTTGCATTGGAATGGATACATAAAGAGAATTATTATTAATGTGTTGCACGACCTGAGGCATGGTGCATCATTGTACAGGGTGATGATTTGGCCCCCGTTCCATTACAAGCATAATTTTGTTTTAACAGTGGAAGCATATTCCTACATGTGGAAGATGACAAGCAATGGGTAGACTCATCTACTTCCTCCTTTCTAGCCATAGGAGTAAAATTGGGTATTTTGTTACGAGATGCAATCCCTCTTTAAACAACGAGCCTTTAGAAAAATTGAAGCAAAAATATGCCAAACTTATTCACATAGATCTCTCAAAGACTACGAAAGAAGTTTGGGATCATAGTTCAGAAACTTGGACCTGGCAAGGCCCACTCAGGAATTGGCTAATAAAAACTAAAGAAAATGGGAAAAAAATAAAACTCAGGAGTCCAAGTGACTCAATGAGACCGAATTGGACTCGGACTCAGCTGAGTTTCGCTACTATGTTTGAGATTTTCTCGATACATTGTTCAATTCATAAGCATAAAGTGTAAATATGACACTTAAGCAAAAACTATTTGGATGAAAGATGATGGAAGGTAATGATATTATCCAAAACATAAGTAAGTTTTGCTCTTTGATGAATTAACTACTAATGCAAAGGTAGAAATTGATGATGCCAAAGCTATTTTGTTAAATAGCATACCTTCTAGTTATGCTAATATTGTGTTCACATTGAACAAAATTAATCCCACTTTGGAAGATGTAATTTCATCTTTGATTGACAAAGCAAATTGAGTTAAGAAAAATAACTCAATTAATGAAGAAAATATATTGTTTGTAAAGAAGCACCAAAATAGTAAGGGTTCTTTATCCAAGGACCAATTTGTGTGCTTCTCCTGAAAACAACAAGGTGATATAGTGATGAACTACATCCAACGAGCCAAGGACATGATAGATGGAAAGCTAAGAACAAACAAGGCAATGCAACGAAGACAATAATGAAGAATGTGGTCTTGCAACACATGATGAAGACCCTCCCCATGAGGACAATGAGGAGGAATATATTTATTGAATTGATTCAAGATTGATCCTTGTGAATAGATGTGTCCCTATTCACAAAAGGAAGTTCAGTGTGGCCATAATTTCCACCGAAATTGTGTTTGATATATTAAGTGGAGGCCCATGCCACACTTATTTGTGATTGGTTGTGTGTGTCCCTAATCATAATTGTTGTGAACAATAGTGTATGTCCCTGTTTACAACTATGATGTGGGATAGAGTGTGTGTCCCTATCCAATTGTGTTGTATGACCATGGATAGATGAGTTTGTCCCTATCCTTAGGAAGAGTCCAGTGATACTGTTCCCACCATTGCTTGTTGCGAATAGTTTAACTTGTCCCTATTTGTACCCTACGTTCATCATATGGTTATTTGTACTATTGTTAATATTCCTACCTATGTTTGTATCATGATGTAATAAGGTAGGAATGTTGGGATTTATTACGTCATATGATGTGATAAGGTCAAAATCAGTTGAATGGTTAGAACCACCAATTATAGAAATCACATTTTAGTGTTATATTATATATAGTTGCTCTATATTGGACAATATTGTTTGTATTTAAACAACTCTAATCATTGCAAATATTCTCGAAGTATTTCACCAACACATCATGTATTAGCCAGTAGATTATTTGATGGTATCACGCCTAACTTGAACAGTTTTTTCCAAGACCATATGAAAAAAATTAGAGACTCTCTAGTGTAAATGAATCTGAAACCAAATATTCCATGATGAAAAAAGTGATATGAATAATTAAACTCTCCATTTTAAAGTAGTAGTCATGTTCAATATATCTTCCCATCCATTTGTTGTGAATGCAAGTGTCTTGATAACCTATATCACCAAGTAGTAGAGACTAAACACCACATGATCTTGAGGCTAGGACCAGAACCTCCCAAGTCCACCTGATAATTTAAGCAAACTATAACTTTCTAGTAGTTTAGAAATCCTAGTGAATGTTTTCAATATCAAACACTGAAACTTCAATATTTGATAGAAATCTGAAGGTAACTTTTTAATTAAAAATTTACAACTTTGCATTCGAGGAACTTGGAATCTGGATGAAATCTAAAGTACAAAGGGAGAAAAAAATGAACTTAATGTTTCAGGTTGATTGTCTTGACCCTTAATCAGGATGATTGAAGCAAATGTAGTTCAAGTGTGAGATCCTTAAAAGATAATTCACTATGAGATGTCAGGTGGATCAAATCCCAAAAACAATGACACATCTGAGCATAGCTATTTAGGAAGTGAATGACAACTTCACAAAGAACAAGATAATTGTATGGTCATGACTCCTCTACAAACCTCATTGAAAGTTTGACCCTCATCTTTCGGTGAGTCCTGGCTTCGACAAACAGATTCCTTCCATTTAAGGTACTTATTGAAGACTTTATGCCTCCATTGTTAATATTTTGTTATCATTTTTCATGTTAAGCTTATCATGTAAAGTACTTATTGAAGACTTTATGCCTCCATTGAAGAGACGTCACAGAGAAAATTTAAGAAACAGATTTTATGTTCTCATGCTTTTGATGAATGTAAAAGAGATCGCAGAAAAACGTGACTATTTTTTCTATGCAGGTGCTGCTTATTTCCAGCCCCCTCTTCATAAGCAGCTTAAAATTTCATTACAGCTACTCGTTTTCTTTTTCTTCCAAAGATTTTAAAACACAGAGATGCAGAATCAATTTTATTTTTATAAAACCACCTGCTTTATAAAATTCAGTGGTAGTGGGCCTCATGGAACCACGCTCTTAAAGTTCTACTATTCTTTTCATGTTTAAAAGATTGATGAGGTGTGCTTTGATCAGTCTTAATGTAAAATTGATGTACACTCTTAATGTTCTACTAGCGGGCCTCATTACAGACCTTCTGTACTTCATTTGAGCTACGAGTTTTGTAACGATTAACATTTACATTGCTCTTAAATATATCCTACATTTATTTATTTATTAATTGTTATATTATTTCAGGGGGCGAGAACGTGTCGACGATGGACCGGGGGTGGCGGAGGCGGCGGTGGTGGGACGGCCGGACGAGTACTGGGTGAGACGCTGTCCGCGTTTGTGAGGCTTAAGGACGCCGCCGGGGAGGTTAGGGAGGAGGAGATTATTGCGTTTTGTAGGGAGAGGCTGCCGCATTTTATGGCGCCGAGGACGGTGGTTTTCGAGGAGCTGCCCAAGTCGGCGACGGGGAAAGTGCAGAAGGCGGAGCTTAAGAGGAAAGCCAAGGCCATGGGGCCGCGCCGCAGTAGCAAGCTGAGACATATATTAAGGGAGAGGAACAGTAGTTGCGATGGTGGTTGAGTTATTAGACTCCATGGAAATGATACGATACTTACCACTGGTATTACCAGGTTTAAGGGATTGGAACTTTGGTTTTCCCTCTCCCACATAGTTGAAACAAACCTTGTACTTACTAAAAAAAAATTAAAATTTATTTATTTATAATAAATAAATAATAAGATGTTTGCATTTTATTGTATATAAATTTTGAAACGAGGAAATATATTAACATATAAAAATGATAAGTTTTAATTATTTTTAAAAATGAATATATTAGATAAATAATTTAATTATAATATGCAATGCACTTAGTAAAGAAATCTCTAATGCAATGTTATAAGATAAAATGTCTGTTTTTCGTTTAAAAGGGTGTTCAAATCCTCTAACAATTTCCGCTTGCGGTTCCTTACGTGGATGTATATGTATACTAAGTATTTCCTCAATTAAAAAAAAAACTTAGAAAAAATATAACATTTATTATTAATAATTATTTTAAAATTTTTATTTACATTAATACTATCTATTTATTAAATTAAATATTTATAAATTAATATTTATTAAATTAAATATTTAAAATTATAAATTAATATTTATTAAATTAAATATTTGAAATTAAGCCGAAGACCATATCATTGTGATATCCTAGAAGGATAATTTACTAAGAATTAATAAATTTAAAAATAAAAACTTTTTGTAATACACACTCACACACAACTCCCTATTTGAACTTGAGTCTTCCCAATAAAAATCTAAAACTATACCTCTGCAATGTCTTGCAAGGACAATTTACTAAAAACTTTATTTTTATTTTTTATACATTGACAGGTTTGAATTTGGGTCATCCAATAAAAGTCCAAAACCTCATCATACAATTTACTTAAAAAAAAACTGATAAATTAATTTTATTTATTTATTATTATTTTTTGGTATATAGGTAACGGTAAAAAATAAATAAATAAATAAACTTATTTATTTATTTTTTATCATCACAAAGATAATTAACTATGAATTAATAAACTTAAAAACTTTTTTTTATAGACACTCACACACAATCCTTGTGATTTGAACTTTGCTCTCTCTGAGAAAAGTCTAAAACTATACCACTACAATGTACCACAGGGACAATTTACTAAAAACTTATAAACTTAAATTTTTTTATACATTGACAATTTAACTTGGGTCACCCAATAAAAGTCCAAAACCACATCATTTGCATGTTTCACAATGACAATTCACTTTAAAAAACCCCGAAATTTTAATTTGATTTATTTATTATTATTATTATTATTTTTTGATACATAAGGGAATCATCCTTCATTTATATAAATAAGTAAGTAAAATAAAAAATAATATATATATTTTTAAAAGAATTTGAAAAACTTATATTAAAACAAAGATCATTTATAAGTTGGGATGAGACTCTTCCCTGCCTTAGTCGATGAGAACACTTTTTTACAACAATACAAAAATATTTGCATTGAAGCCAAATATTTTAAACCATATTTCTACAATGGTCATCCAAATTAGCTAAACACTAGATTTGATCACCAACTTACCTAATCCTCATCCTTAATAGCCATGTGATTGTGTCACTGAACCCCTAATACAAAAATATTTGCATTGAAGCCAAATATTTTAAACCATATTTCTACAATGGTCATCCAAATTAGCTAAACACTAGATTTGATCACCAACCTACCTAATCCTCATCCTCAATAGCCATGTCATTATGTCACTGAACCCCTACCTCCGCAATACCCATCTTAGCCAGGAAGTCTACCACTTTATTTAGATCTCTACTCACATATACTGGAATCACATCATCTAATTCCCTCCACAATTCCTTAATTTGGGTGAGAAGAATCCTCAACCTCCATGTCTTCAAGGTAAAGTTCCTCATGTAATCTAGAGCTCCTACCAATATTTGAGAATTTGATTCTAAGATTATCCTCTTGTAACCTTGTCTTATCATCCAAATAGAAATAGATTTTATAGCTAAGGCTTATGCTTCTGCTTCATTGTTTGTGGTCCTTCCCAAACCTTCCAGTTCCCAATAAAGCATTATCCCAACATGATTCCTACAGACTACTCCAATTCCAGTTCTACTTGGATTACCTTTTGCAGCTCCATCAATATTAATTTTAATCCAACCTTTTAAGGGTGGTCTCCAACTAGCTTTGTCCTACTCCTCTTGCACTTTGACTTTCTTCTCCATCATCTCTATATCAACCCAAGTTTCCTCTTTAGCATACATTGTCATAATTTTTGTGATTTTGCTCTAAATGACATGTCAAACACCATCTAAGGATGAAAAGGTTTCTCTAAAAAATTTATCATTTCTCTCGAACCATGCTTGCCACTAAATGAAGTTTAATTCAAGCTTCCAACCGATACAAAGAGCTATAGATTTAAATCTACCCCTCTTCTATTGTTCCCAAATATTAATCCGATTCAAATCACCATTGGCTTGAATTTTATAAGATAAAAACCATTGCTCCCAAATCTAGCACGTGAATGAGCACTCAAACATCAAGTGATCAAATGTTTCCTCGCTCTTGTAGCATAAAACACATTGAGATGGACCAACAATTCCCTTACATATTAGATTATCAAAAGTAAAAATTCCATTGTGCATGAACTGCTAGGTAAAGAAGTTTACTTTCAACCAACCCTTATACTACCAAATATTTCTCCAATCCTTAACCTGATATGCATAAGGGGAGGTTCTGGAAGTATCTTATCATATCCATCCTTCCAAGGCTCCCATAACCCCAAGCTAATCCATCCTCCTCATCTCTACCTATGAGAAATCTTTCTACCAATATTTTAGTCATGATGGGTGTCAATTTTGGAGGGATTGGAATTGGACACTCATCCAACTTTTTAAACTCCTTAAAATTATAATCCCCCAATTGACTAGTGTTGAAATAACTTTCAATCTGGATCCAACCCCTACTTTCCATGATTGTTTTTACTGGTTGCAGTTCTAGAAATTTAGCAATGATAGGTGGATATTGATCCCGTGAATCTATCCAAAATTGTGTCTTCTCCGCTCTCCCTACTTTCTAAAATAATCCATCTTTCACTACTTAATATCCTAACTTTAGAGCATGCCACATTAAGGACCCATTACCATCCAAAGGGAAACAACTCACCTCATTCAAGTTCACCTGTCCCAAATATCTACTGGTTAAAACTCTATTGAATAAACAAGTTAGTTGGGAGATCCACCTCTAGTAAAGATTTATAGCCAAAGCTTTATTATTTAACTATAATCTCCTTAGTCCCAAACCTCCCTTTACCTTGGGTTGGTTTACTTTCTCCCAACCTACTAAGGCCCATTTCCTCTCTCCTTTTACTCCTCCCCATAAAAAATTTCTAGCCATCTTGTCTAACTCTTTCTATATGGTATGTGGGGTAGCAAGGATAGAAAATTTATAAATTGGCATTAGCCTAAGTGATCGACTACATAAATAAATCTATCCCCAAAGCTTAATCATTTGTGAGACAAATGATTAATTCTTTCTTTGATACAATCCAAAAGATTCATCCTGATATCTATTTTCAATTTTTTTAAAATGCAAAGGGCCCTCCAAATATACCACTAAAAGAGAAGTCCTCGTGAATCCCAAGATCTCTAAAATTCTATCTTGAAGCCTTCAATCAAGATTGAAAAAGACCACTTTGGATTTTTTTATCATTGATGACTTGGTTTGTGGCCCTAAGGTAAACATTAAGAGTATCTCTAATCATTCTTACTTCCCTAAAGTTGGCCACTCCCACCAATCCTATGTCATCCACAAACTGTAGGTGAATCAAAACCTCCTCACCCACCTTGATACCTGTTAGAAAACCTTATTGTCTTCTTCTCAAGATGAGTCTACCCAAGCATTCAACCAATATAAGAAAAATATAAGAGGAACAAGGATCTCCTTGACGAAGGCTTCGAGTGGTTCTAAACGCTTGCGATGGAAGACCTTTGATTAAAATTGAGTATGTCAAATTAGAAATACAACTCATGACCTAGTCTATCCAATCCTAAGAGAAACTGAAGGTTGCCATCATCCTTTACAAGAAGCTCCACTCCACCCTATCATAAGCCTTTGACATAATCAATTCTATGAACATTCCCCTATTTCCAAATTTTTGCATTGAGTGGATTGCCTTCTGAGTAAGAACCGCACCATCTAAGATCTATATGCCCTCTACAAAACCCCCTTGATCCAAAGAGACAATGCTATGTAGGAGAGGTTTTAGCCACTCAACCATTACCTTCATAATTATTTTATATGACATTACATAAGGAAATAGGTCTATAATCTAAAATATGCACCCCTTCCTCCCCTTTTGGAATTAAGACAATGAATGTATGATTCAATGCTTTAAGCATTCTTTTACTACCTTTGGAATCCTCTATAAGAGCCATTACATCCTCCTCTAAGTTATCCTATAAGGTCTAAAGAAAACTCAATTGGAAAGCCATTTGGACCTAGTGTTTTTTCGGTACTCATTCCAAGACTACTTTCTTCGAAACCTCTCTATCAATGGGTTTAAGTAGGGCCCAATTTTCTTCTTTAGAGATAATAGAGGGTATGACAACAAATTTTTTTTGACCCTCTTCATCTTGTACCATACTTTTCTTAAATAATTTAGCAAAAAAATCCATTGAATGGAAATGCAAACCTGGGATTGTATCAAAGGAGTGCCCATTATCATCCTGAAGAGCTTCCATATTGTTTGTTTGTCTCTTAGCACAAGCAACCCGACGAAAAAATTTAGTGTTTCTATCACCTTATAATAACGAAGTGGTTCTTGCTCTCTATTTCCAGTAGATCCCCTCTTGGTTGTTAATGTCCTCAACCACTTTAAGTAATGCATCATCCTCTTTTTTGAGTTGCTTTGTAATTATTCCTTCCCTTAAGTGTTTTTGAACATCATCCCATCTGGCCCACCAATGGAGCTCTTTGGACCTAGAAGTTTATCTTGTTAGCTTACCTCCATTGTTTCAATTGATCCTACACATAATGAAGTTGCTTGTGGAATCTAAATATTGTTATCCCACATGTCAGGTGTCTCTCTTCCCACCATTGTGGAATTTTTTTTCGAAGTTCCTCTTTTTGTAACCAAAAGTTTTCAAATCTAAATGGTTTGTGATGTTGCCCTGACTTGATCCTCTCTTCCAACAAAATGGGGAAGTGATCCAAAACTAGACCCTCCAGAATCTGAAATTTTAGATTCCATTTCACAAACACCTCATCTAAAACCAAAAAACTATCTAACTTCACCTTCTTGTTATGTAGCTTCTTCCTTCTTATTAGTCCAAGTATAGTTGGTTCCAGGACATTTAATATCCACCAAGTGTAATGCATGGACTTGGGCAATCATAAGTCGATCCCCTAGATCCAAAATTGGGGTTCCCCTTTCTTGATCTCTAGATGATAATTTAACATTAAAACCCCCAACAACAATTTAGTCTAACTCCTCCTTCGAGACTCTCATATTATGCATCACTTTCCATTGAAAAATATGACCATCTAGGTTTTGAGCCCCATAAAAATTTGTGATTAAAACCTACTCAAATGTCACATTGTTCCTAAAATGTGATGTGAGGACACCCCTCCAAGCTATATTTCTATTGCCATCCATTCAAGAGGGTTCCAAAAGGTAACTATCCCCATCGAGGCCCCTTGGATAGGCATTTCCATATGACCAACACCCCTCCAAAGTCTATTTACTATTTTACATATAAAGATCCAACGATATTTTTGTCTCCTAGATAAGCAAAAAAATCTATTTTACTTTTTTCTAAGAGTCTTCGAACAATAGATTGATGGGTTCTACTGTTTAAACCCTTAATATTCCATGATTGTATAATCATTGGTTACCTTGAGACCAGTAAGAGTCTATTGACCTCACTAATCCCCCAATGATCAGTTTGTCTCCTTGAACTACTATCAATTTTTTATTTGATTTTCAACACACTCCTTGAGAGTTGATATTCTTTGATATTTTTTCCACTTGAGTTATCCCTAGAGTTGGATTTTCTCTATTCTTTTTTGCTATACCAATGATGACATCCTTTATTATTGGCTGCTCTTGGTTATGCACTACCAATGCCCCTGTAATATTTGATTGTGGTAACTCATTGTACTTTATTACCTACTCTAAGATAGGAGGAGGTGAAAGAGGGGCTTGAATATGGTTGTTATTGTTTTCATTATTCCCATCCACTCCTTTCATGAAATGTTCTTCTCCTGGTCTGCTAGTGTCTTGAAGATCTCATACCTATTTGAGGGCTTCAGTTGGGTTTTCTCTTTGCCATATTTTTCTTTTGCCTTCTACTTATTTTGGGTTATTCAAAACCAACTCCCTGTGCTTCTCCGCACTAAGAAATATTGGTTGTTTTTTTATTGACTATTGACTTACCCTCCTTAGGAAGATTCAACATTCTTAGGAGCCTCTATTTTTGTGTTCGTATTGTTTGGGTATGATAGAGCCAAATGCCCATATTTGTGGTAAACTCCATACCTGAAAGGAAACACCTCATAATACAATTGCTAAATCCAAAATAGTCTGGCAAGTTCAAGTTCAACCCCCACTAGCAAAGGTTAGTTAAGATCCATTTCCATGCATACTCTGGCATAAATGACTGTGTTTCCTTCTATTGTGTCTTTAGAAACACCTAAATATTTTCCAAGGAAATTATCAATGATTTCTAATACCTTCTCACTCCAAAACTCCATTGGAAGTGCATATAAACAAATCCAAACCAGGACAATAGTGGGTTCAATTCGGGGATCAAATCCCACTCTCCAAAGCTGAACAAATAATCCTACTAGACTACGATTCCTCTTTTATGATTTGAAAGCCCTATTTTTGTCGGTAAGTGAGGAAAAACTAACAATAAAATATCCATTATTAATAAACTACAAAGAATACTCACCAAAAAGCTCTCAGTTTTTTCGAACCTAGAAATGCAAAAAATTCAAGGTAAGGCAAATACCCATGAATTTATAGATTCTCATGATTGATTCTATAGAATACCGTTTCTTCTACCATCCTCAGCTCAATGACAATCTTTGGTCTTGATTCTGTTAGTGGTAAGCATCCATTGACTCTTTGAGATGATCTTTTTCTAATAACCGTAAAAAATATTTTTAATGCACTTTTTTGTGCTTCTTCAATCTTTGCTGGAGATTTTTCCTTCAATAAATCTGCAAAAAAATTGTCTCTCTAAACAAGGATTTGGACAAAAGCACTGACCTCATGAGAGAATATATTGCAAACCTCCATCTTGTGGATATCCAACCAGATAATGGCCTTATGACTTGGTCTAACAGAAGGCAAGGCTTAGCTTGTATAATGGAAATATTGGATAGGTTTTTGCTCTTTGAAAATTTCTTAATCCATGGTCACATTCCTAAAGTGAAGACTCTTAATAATGTTGGTTCGGATCATTGGCCAGTCATGGTGGAAATGTGGAAAACCAATGTGAGTTTCTCTCCTTTTTGTTTTCAATTAATGTGGCTTAGAGACATTTCCTTCAGACCTCATGTGCAACAATGGTGGAAGGAAGGTAAACCTAGGCATGGGACTAAGATGTTCTGTTTTGCCAAAAGACTGCAATACATTAAATCCAAAATCAAGACTTGGAACTGGAAAGAGTTTGGGGATGTTCATAAAAAAAAACATGAAGTTATTGCTCCTCTTGAAAATGTGAATAAGAAAATTCGTTTAGATGGCCTCACAGAGAAGAGAAGTGCAGATGAAATTAAACTCACAACTCAGTTAGAGGAATGGGAAAAAAGAGAAGAAATCTTATAGAAGCAAAAATCTAGAATTCAATGGCTCAAAGGAGGAGATCGAAACACAAATTTCTTCCACAAATCTCTTCTAGCTCGAATATCTCACAACTTTATTTCTTCCTTAAAATTAGATTATGGAGATGTTGTTTATACTTGGGATGGCATGAACTCTATTGTTGTTGATTACTTTTCCAATATTTTTGCTGCTACTCCTCTTGACTCAACTTCTCAACATAATGTTCTTCAAGCAATCCCTTCTCTTATCACTTTTGAGGAGAACTCTATTTTGACTGCTCCTGTTACTATCAATGAGCTTCAACAAGTAGTTTTTAAAATGCAAAAAAGGAAAACCCCAGGTCTTGATGGTTTTCTTATTGAGTTATACCAAGAGTTATGGGATATCCTTCATGTTGATTTATTAGAGGTGGTGGAAGAAGCCAAGAAAGCCAAAGAAATTTTGAAGTTTATCAATAAAACTTATATTACTCTTGTTCCAAAAGCTCAAGAGATTGATCATATCTCAGCTTTTAGACCTATTGCTTTATGTAATGTTCTTCTCAAAATCATTACTAAAATCATGGCAGAAAGGTTGAAGCCTCTTTTGCATAAGATTATTTCCCCGAGCAAGGGGGTTATGTGGAAGGACGTCAAATAGTAGATGAGATAGTTCTTGCTTAGGAAGCCATCCATTCCATGGATATGCAAAATTCTCCTTCCATGTTCATTCGGCTAGACTTATCCAAAGCTTATGACAGAGTGGATTGGCACTTCCTTATCAAAGTTTTGAGGCAATTTGGTTTCTCTAAGGATTGGATGGATTGGATTATGGGATGTATCTCTTTAGTTTCCTACTTAGTTCTTATCAATGGCAGGCCTTCTCAATCTTTCCCAGCTTCTAGAGGTATTAGGCAAGGTGACCCGCTATCTCCTTATTTATTCATCATTCTTGTTGAATGCTTGGGTAGGACATAACCAAAAAGAGGGAAAACAAAACCCTTGAGGGAGTTACCATTGCTCATGGAGCTAGACCTATCTCTCATATTCAATTTGTGGATGACTCTACTCTTTTAGGTAAAGCTACGATTAAGGAAGCTTCTAATATTAAGCAAATCATTAGCTGTTTTTCTAAGGCTATTGGGCAGTTGATCAATGAAGACAAATCTAAAGTTATTTTCTTTCACTGCTCTGCTAGACAAGAATCCATGGTCTTGGATAAATTAAGATATAAGAAGACCTCTCTTTCAATCACTTATTTAGGTATTCCCATAAATATTCAAAGGCAAAAAAATAAAGATTGGAATTGGTTGTTGGACAAAGTCAAGAAGAAAATTGGAAAGTGGACCAACAAGTGGCTTTCTTCGGGGGTAGAATCACCTTGGTAAAATTAGTCCTTCAAGCTATTCCTATTTATGTTTCTTCCGTTTTGAATATCCCAAAGGCCGTTCTTTGAGAATTGGATCAAATCAGTCATCGTTTCCTTTGGAGTGGTACTAAGGAGAAAAGAAAATGGGCCTTGGTGAAATGGGATACTTTATGTCTTCCTAAGAGTGAAGAGGGGTTAGGATTTCGGTCTTCAATTAATAACAACAAATCTTTAGTTGCTAAATTATATTAGAGGATGTTGCATAACCCCAATGCTCTTTAGGCCAATAATCTTTGTGCTAAATATGCTGAGAACAAAAGTCCTGAAGACCTTATTCGCTATCAACATCCTACCAAAGGTTCTCCCATTTTAGCAGTTCTTAAGTCTGGTGAGGATTTGATAAAGAAAAAATTATTTTGGATCATTCATAATGGTCAACATGCAAATTTTTGGACAAATTGTTGGGATGGTCACAAGCCTTTGATAACTCAGTTTCTCGATTGGAGGCCTTGGATGGAGGAGCTTCATCGAGCTAATTGGATAAAGGTGGCTAATTACTGTCGATACCATACTGGTAATTCAAAGGTTGGTAGATATTGGATCCCTATTGAGGACTGGCCTATTCAAATCCCAAAAAGGCAAAGACAAGATATCCAATGCATCCTTCATATGAGATCCCTCTCTTGGTCCCATGAAAAATATTGTTTTGGATGGAACAACACTACTAAGGGTGAGTATTTAGTTGCTCAAGGTTATTTGACCTTATGCCATAATAATCCCAACCATTCTTCTGACATCTTTTCTCGATTGTAGGCTCAAAAGCTTTGGCCTAAGGTGAGGTTCTTTAATTGTCTTTTATTGCATCGTAGGGTGCTTACTGGTGAGCAAATTATGAAGCGTGGTTTTCATGGCCCTTTTAGATGTGAAATGTGTGAAGAGAATGTAGAAAATATCAACCATCTTTTTATTGAGTGTACTTTAGCCTTTGAGCTATGGAGGAGAATTGCCACTTTACTTGGCTTACAGTGGTCCAATTTTTTTACTTTTGAACAACTTTGGAGGGATTTGCCTAATCAAGAGGGTGTTGATCATTTTATTAGGCAGTTAGTTTGGATGGGTTCTACCATTCTTCTTTGGAATATTTGGAATGAAAGGAACAACCGAATTTTTAATCAAGATAGGAAGGATATTGACTATATTTGGCAAAATACCATAACCAACTTAGTTGAATCAGTCCATCAACTCCTTAATCACCCCCAAAAATCCCACCAAATATGGGATCAAGTGATGCAAAGATTGAAGATTAAACCTTCTAAGGGCAACCAACTTAAAGAGAATGTGAGTATTAGTAAGATGGATAGGACTAGAAATTGGCAACATCCTCCTAAGAATTTTGGAAAAGTCAATACTGATGGAGCCTCTAGAGGGAACCCTGGAAAAGCCAGTGTGGGAGGAATTGGTAGACTTTCAGATGGCTCCCTGGTTTTTACTTTTGCTAAGAATTTGGGTATTCTTTCCAATAACCTTGTTGAGGGGTATGGTATCCTTAGAGGTCTTCGAGAGGCTACTAAGGTTGGATGGAAAAAAGTGTTAGTTGAGTCTGACTCTCAACTTATGATTAATCTCTTGAAGACTCCTAAGAATCATAAGGTGGATCGAAGAATAAAAAGAATTATTGAGAAGATTCAGTTAATCCAAATGAGATTTTTGAAAGTTGATTACAATCATGTGGTTAGAGATCAAAACAAGAGTGTCGATGCTTTAGCTAATTGGGCTTTGGACAAAGGTGATCTTACTTGTTATGACCACCCTCCTATATGGTGGGCTTCTCAAATTAGGGAAGCTCTTCTTTCTATCATTTCTTTGGATGGCTCCAGTTCTGAAGGTACCTAGTTTCTTCTTGTTTTTTTTTTTTTCCTATTTTTTTCTTCTCTTTGGTTCATTCAGTTTTTTTTAGTTCCCTAGCTCATTCTATTATTTATTTTGTTTCCTCTATTGATTCTTTGCCTTAATAGTCTTCTGGTCTAGATAGGTCATTGTCTTATTCATTTTTTTTTTCGTTTTTTTTGTTTAGTTTTTTAAGGTGGGTGGGTTCTTTTGTTTTGTTTTTTGTTGTTTTGTTTTTTTTAATGTTTTTGGTTATTGTTCTTGTGTTTTTTTTCGTTCTTGTTCTTGGGTTTCTCTTTGTTTGTATTATTTCGTGTTTTTATGTGTGAATGTTTTCTATGTATTTTGTTTTTGTTTATTGTTTGTTGTTGGTTGTTTTTTTATTTTATTTTTTTAATTTTTTAGGTTTTGATTGTGTTTATTTTTCATGTTTTTTTGGGTTTTGTCTTTGTAGTGTTCTGTTGTTTTTGTCTTGTTTGTGTTTTGTTATGTGGTTCTTGTGTTTTTTCTATGTGGTTTGTGTTGTGGTTTCTTTTATCTTATTGTGCGTGTTTGGTTGTGCTTTTGTTTTTGACACACTCAAGGAACATGTTTTTTATTTTATTTTATTATTTTTGTTGTTATTTACTTATTTTTAAATTGGTTTTGTGTGTTTGTTTGCTCTTTGAGTATGTCAAAGGTGGTAGGCCAGGTCCGAGTCCTGAATGTTTTTGGCGGAATGGATACCTCTGGCTCCTTGGGTCTTACCCAAAAATGACATCCCTTTTGAGATGTTTTCCAAAAAAAAAAAGAAAAAAAGATCTTGAGGTGTCCCCATTGGGCCCTCCTAGGGCAGTAATCTTGTCTTCAATTCCGCAGTAACCAGAAAGCACTTTGTCTACCCAACTGATGCCCTAGTTTTTTCTTTCAAAGTTCAAAATCTTCTTTAATTTTTTGCATAGAAAATAGGTAACACATTTTTTATTTATTACTTAATTTTTTTTCAATTTTTTTACACTAAGAAATATTTAAATTTTTTATGCAGAGGGTTTCACAAAAAATCCCAATCTCCTTATATTAAATAAGGTTTGAATTTTGGATCTCCCAAATCAAAATCAAAATCCTTACCTAATAAACTTGAAGCTATTGTAACACTTTTTTAAACTTTAGACCCCTAAAATAAAATCAAAGCCCTTGTCAAAAGTAAGCTTAAGCTATTGTAACACTTTTTTAATCACTTACTTATGAATTTTTATTACATGGGAAATAGTAACATGAGACACTAATTTGGATTGGGTCGTGGACCCAGCTGTAAGTATTTTTTAATCACTATGCTAAAAAAGTGTTTTTTCTAATAAATATAAACTTGAACTTTAATCCCCAACAAAGTGTTTTTTATAAGCAAGCTATCACCAAGACGAAGAGGAGCCCCTCAAATGTTCTGTTCCGAACCTTCATGTTCATACAAACCAATTAAAGGTCACGGGTTCGATTCTACAACATCGAGCCTTACAGTGGTTAGTCTGGACTTCGAAGTTCAACAATGTAAATACCTGATTTCAACCGAAAATTTTCAATGTTCGTCATTTCCCGTCATCTCCAACGCACATTCCGCCATTTTTCTCATTACGCTCAACCTCAGAACTCACAGAAATACGGATGGCTTACCCCAAACTTTATCGAATCCGAAGAGAGGCTTCTCAGCAGATCCCGTTGGTCCAAACGCTCGCCTTCTTCCGTCAAGAGACAGAAACCCCGGTTCAAACCGCCCTCGTCACTTGACAGAACCGGACGGCAACCCCTGAATTCCTATCTGCCCTTCGATTTTCAGCACAGCTACACCGAAACCCCGAAGGCCAACCCCATCGGATTCCGGGAGCCTAGATTTTCTCCGTTCGGCCCCGGCAGACTTGACAGGGAATGGACCGGTTGGTGCGCCCCCGTTGACAGCACTGCGATAACGTCAGTTGACGGAGACTTCGAGGAAAGGCCTCTTGCCGGCAAATGTAGGTCAAGGGAGGACGTTTTGGGGGAGCCGCTCACCAAACAGGAAATTCAGGCTCTTGTGGATAGAAATCGTCGGCAAACTACCAAGCGACAGGTAAATTTAGGTAAGCCCTAATTTGATCATGACTGAGATTCTTGTTTGTCATAAAAGGCAGTTCTATTTATATTCTCAAATAGTGGTGTGTTGAATTATTATTATTTTTTTCAATATATGATTCCATTCAGTGTTTTCTTAGGTCCATGTTGTGTTAGCTTGTGTATGTATTCTACCTTTTTCGGACTTGGATCTCCTATCTTAAATACTCAAGCCTTCACGCTGATTCCATTCCCTTCCCTTTAGGCTGATAATTACTGGCAACAGGAATTTATCTTTAGCTGTAGTATATCAAATTAATTATTTTTACTTGAAACTTTTAAAAAACTTGTTTGGCGGATGATTTCAAACTTATGATGTCATTTTTTCTTTCAAAATCTATAAAATTTTATGTTTACTTTGTCCAAAAAGAAAGTATGTTTTACCCCTTGAATAGGTTTCCATGGATTTTTAAATCTTTAGCTTACATCATTGCCAAAAAAACTTCGGGCCGACCATTTTTTTCCCTTAGCTTGTACAATTCCCCTTGAATGGCTGCTGGGCTTTCGGAGGAGTAATTTTCAATTAAGTGCTGGAGTTCTGGTATTGCATAGCATTTCGAATTGCTAGTAGCTTTAACTTTATGTGCTTAAAAACTTCTCCTTGAGTGGTTGGACATCCGGCCGGGGCAATTTTCACTTGAGTGTTGGGTTTTAGCCGGGTAATTTCTCCATGAGTGCTATGCTTCTGACGGGGTGATTTCCCCATGAGTGCTAAGCTTCCGGTATTGAGTGCTAAGCTTCCGGTATTGTATAGCATTCACTGTTGCCAATGGCTTTAGGGGCAATTTCCTCACTTAGTGTCTGGACTTACAATCACTTTCTTATATTTCCTTGTGAGTGCTTTTAATTTGACCTGCACCTGCATTGACCTTGGTCGCAACAACTTAGATAGCCTGCAGAAAACAATCAATTTCAGGACTCAAATCTCTCAGAAACATAGGCACATTTATATTCGTTGGAAATCTCTTTTCAACGAGCATCTAATAAAAGTGGTTTCACAAAATTTCACTAAGTATTGGTAGAGATATGGGGTTCGGAAGTGAATACTTCGGGAATAGGTAGGCCTTACATCCAATAGGGCAGCCAGGTAGGACTTACACAGTATTCTGCGCAGTCTGCCCCTGTAACCGCCATGCGGCATTCATTTTAAATATTTTACTCCGCTGAAAGCACCAGGAAAGGGACAAGCGTTCAGTCTGGTGAGGCCCAAGATTTGAACCTTGGGCGTTTGTCCCCCTTACGGGGTTTTGCCGCACCAAATGGTCTACATCTCGAACCTGAGTAAGGGCATTTATTAGATAGGGGTACGTATTCTTTTGAACATGAGGTTATTTTAATTGGGTGCTATGAGTGTGATTGGGTTAGATACCAGTATATAGTTCATTTCAACTTTGTTTGTATGTTTGGATCAGACTTGATTGAATAATTGCTCTTTTGGGTATAAGATAGTGTATAAGGATGTTGTCATAGCTGCATAAGAATTGATTTGATTAAGGCAAATGCTGGATGAGCTTGGCCTATGATGACGACTACTACTTATTATAATGCAACAATCAGAACACCACCGATCAACCTTATATTTGATGGTTGATCTAGAATTGTGTTATTTTATTGGAGTATATCCTTATTGTGGACTAGGTTATAGATATCTTCATGATACCTTTGACAAGGGCCAAGCTTGTCAAATCAATATATTTGTTGGGGTTGAAAATGTTGTCCTTAACATGGTCCACACATAATGTCCTTTCTTGATCTCCGCAGTTGATTCTTTAAATTGAGGGAAAGCCTGCGAATTATCAACCTTGAATTGGTTGACATGTGGACACCTTTAGTAGTGGATATGTGGTTTCAAAGGGTCCCATGCGGTTATTCTTTTGTTTCTATTTTTGGGATAAACCAGAAGGTGACCTCCTTATTAGATTAGAGTTTTTCCATTTGGTTTTTCTAAACACTTGTATCTTGTAAGTCGATTCTCTTTCATTCTCTAGTGTAGAGCAAGTAGATATTTATCCTCTAATGTCTCATTACTAAATAGCTGTCTTTTTTGAATATCCCTATGGACAAACAAGAAAGAACATTTCTGATATTCTCTTTCTACTTTGAGATAGTTCTAAACTTGAATTTACCATGATCTGATAAGCCCAAACATTGGATCACAAAACACATAAGTTTTAATTTCTTGATGATGCCATTTAAAGCTGCAACAGCCTCTTGTTTTTGTAGGCAAACTAAATGCAGAAAGAAGAGTCCCATGTATCTGGAGTCCTGGATTTTGCAGAATAAATACTAGTAGGCAATCTATTTTGTCTCTTATGGCATGCTTCCCAAAGAGAATTGAAAACAAAGAGCTTTTAACATTCATCTAAATTGCTAATGAAAAGAAACTAAATCCCAAAGCATGCAACATAAATGTAATAAATGAACAGGGTATATGGAATTTACACAACAAATATTAGTAGGTAACCTATTAGTATTTTTTCTCGAATGCCATGCTTCCCAAAGAAAATTGAAAACAAAAAACCTTTTATATTCATCTTAACTGCTAACAAAAAGGAACCAAATCCCAAAGAATGCAACATAAATGTAATAAATGAGCAGTTTATTATATGATATTCCTTTCAAGTCAATGGATGTCAGAAGATTTGAGTAAGATCCATCGCATGCAATGCAAGTTTAATTAGTGCCCCCATTCCATAGCTTCCCAGCTAGTGATAAGATTTTCTAAAACACATCTTGCTCAACATATATTGCGTAAGTAATTGCAGGGAGAAGTGCTTCATTCTACCACAAACTAATTTAGACCAGATTGTATAAGACAGTTAATCTTATGTCTCCAATTTCTTTAATATCCGTTTTATCATTAAATTTGAAATAAGCTTTTATTAAGGTTTTGTTTATATGAGGTCCCAAGAGTTTTCCCTGATAGTCTTACCATAAAACCTAAATAATTATCTTCATCAATTTAATATTTCTTAGTTAAAGTTGCATAAAACCTATTATAATAATGCACATTTGATTAATTAGAAATCAAGGCTTACAATAGTTATATAGGTTTGAAAGCCCAAAACACCGCTAACCAATAATCTCACAATAGGATGGATAGCGCAGAAACCTCTAACCAATCCTAACAAGAAGATGCCTAACAATAAGATGCTAAGATAACAATAATCCTAACAACAGGATTATATGCTAACAATAATGAAATGAGAAGCTACGTAGGGGTAATTCTGACATTCTCCCCCTTAAAGTTGAGAGGACTGACAAGATAGTCTCTCAGCTTTATATACTGTGCTTCAGCAACGCTATGTTGTCCAAAGTGTTGCAATGTTGAAGTTCAACCACCCGTTTTTCCACCATGTCTCGAATGAAGTGATACTTCATATTGAAGTGCTTTGACCTGCTATGATGGATAGGATTATATGCCAATTGAATGGCACTCATATTGTCACAATACAATATAGTAGGATCGTTTTGTCTTTCACCTGTTTCTTCTAGTACTTTTCTTAACCATAAGGCTTGGGTACTAGCATTTGTGATTGCTATGTACTCAGCCTCAGTAGATGATAGTGCTACAACAATTTGCTTTTTAGAACTCCAAGTAATTAGTCCTGACCCAAGACTAAAACAATTCCCTGAAGTAGATTTCCCATCTATATTGCTGCCTTAATCGCTACCACTAAAGCCAACTAATTTTACAGCATTACATTTGTGGTAATGGATCCCATAATCCAATGTACCCTTTACATATCTCAAAATTCTTTTAGTTGCTTGTAGATGAAGTTTAGATGGATCAGCCATATACCTTGAAACTAAAGAAACAACATATTGAATATCTGGCCTTGTGTTGGTGAGGAACATTAGACTCCCAACCATGCTCCTGTAAGTAGTCTTGTCAACTTTTGAAGCTCCATCTTCTTTGCTTAATTGTATCCCATGACCTATTGGAGTTGCAACAGACTTGCATTGCTCCATAGCAAATTTCTTTATCATGTCATGAGCATATTTATGTTGACATATGAAGATCTCATTTCCTGTTTGATGTACCTCCATTCCTAGGAAATAATGCATCAAACCTAGATCCTTCATTTCAAACTCTTTCATCATGGAGTGTTTGAACTCCTCATTCATTTTATCACTACTACCCATGAATATTAGATCATCCACATATAAGCACACAATGAGAATGTCTTTACCTTGTTTCATGTAGTAGAGAGTAGGTTCACTTTTGCTCCTAGTGAATCCATGCTTTTGAAATTAACCTTCAATGCGTGAGTACCATGCTCTTGGTGCTTGCTTTAGGCCATACAATGCTTTCTTCAATTTGTAGACAAGGTTCTCCTTACCTTGTTTTTCAAAGCCTTGAGGTTGTGGAACAAAAACCTCTTCATTCAAGTACCCATTGAGAAGAGCACTCTTAACATCCATGTGTTGAATTTTCCACCCTTTGTGGGCAGCCAAAGAAAGGACTAGTCTGATGGTCTCTTGTCTAGCAACAGGAGCAAAGGTCTCCTCATAGTCAATTCCATACTTTTGAGTAAACCCTTTTGCTACTAGCCTTGCCTTGTGTCTTTCAATGCTCCCATCAGCATTGAACTTGGTCTTGTAGACCCATTTACATCCAACACATTTCTTGCCTTTAGGAAGCTCCACTAGCTCCCAAGTGTCATTCTTTTTTATAGAGGTCATTTCCTCTTCCATGGCCTGTTGCCATACATCATGAGTACATGATTTTTCATAACTAGATGGCTCTAGCTCTACACTAGTCATTAAAGCATAGTTTACAACATCTCCCTTAGGCTCTTGGGAGTCATCATCACCATACATGTGCAAATTTTCAAGTCTTTTCAAAACTTCATTCATCTCACTAGCTTGACTTCTAGTGTATCGTTTTTGAAAATTCTTATCCAACATTTGGTAGGAGGGATGGTACTGAAGTGTTCTCTTACCTCTTGATGGTGTATCTATTTCCATTGGCATTGGAGAAGAACTTGCTGGTCTTTGTGGAGAAAAACTTGGAGTAGCACTTGTTGCACTTGTTGGAGTAGAACTCTTCATTTGAGGAGGATTTCCAGTGCTGATTTTATTAATGGGCTGCACTTGAGAGGAACTTGCATCTTGAGATCCATCATCAACAAAAAGTTTTTGATGACCCCATATGCCCCCTTCATCAAAAATCACATCTCTGGAAATTACAACTTTGTGTGTTTTTGGATTGTAGAGTCTATATGCCTTTGAAGACTCACAATACCCAATGAAAATACATGCTTGACTTTTGGGATCAAGTTTCTTTCTTGTCTCATCAGGAATATGTGCATATGCAAGACAACCAAAAACTTTGAAGTGTTTTACATTTGGCTTTTTTGCCATACCATCCCTCATAGGGAGTGATCCCATCTAAACTAGAAGTAGGACTCCTATTCAAAATGTAAACACTTGTTCTAACAGCATCAGCCCAATACATGTTATTGAGTTTCTTTGTTTGAAGCATTGATCTAGCCATTTCTACAATAGTGCGGTTCTTTCTTTCAGCCACACCATTTTGTTGTGGGGTGTAGGTAGTAGTTAATTGCCTTTTGATCCCACAATCTTTACAATATTTGAGAAATGCATTTGAACAAAACTCTCCTCCTCTCTCAGTCCTTAATCTCTTTACAACATACTCACTTTGACTCTCTACATTATTTTTGAAATCCTTGAAACATTCAAAAGCTTCATCTTTAGTTTTCAAAAAATAAACTCAACACATTCTAGAGAAGTCATCAATGAAAGTGAGAAAGTAAGAATTGTTACCCAAACTTTTGGTATTCATTGGACCACAAATGTACGAATGTACTAATTGTAGTGGATGGCTTGCACTCCATGCTTGTCCTCTTGGAAACTTTGTTCTTGAGTGTTTTCCCACTCACTTTGACTCTCTACATTATTTTTGAAATCCTTGAAACATTCAAAAGCTTCATCTTTAGTTTTCAAAAAATAAATTCAACACATTCTAGAGAAGTCATCAATGAAAGTGAGAAAGTAAGAATTGTTACCCAAACTTTTGGTATTCATTGGACCACAAATGTCCGAATGTACTAATTGTAGTGGATGGCTTGCACTCTATGCTTGTCCTCTTGGAAACTTTGTTCTTGAGTGTTTTCCCAAAATACATCCTTCACACACCTCCTTGTGCTCTTCAAATTTTGGTAATCCACACACCATAGCTTGTGAAGTTAACAACTTCAAGCTTGAAAAATTAAGATGACCATATCTCAAGTGCCAAAGCACACTTGGATTTTCTATGGCCACACTAGCAAGTTGAGCACCTCCATGTTTCCCAAACTTAAGAGGAAATAACCTATTCTTTGTCATAGGTACTTGTGTAACAAATCTATTACAATTGTTTTTGTCAAAAATTACACATTTTCCATCTTCAAAAACAAGCCTATAGTTCTTTTCCATTATTTGTCCAACACTAAGCAAATTATGTTGGAGTTTGGGGGTGTAATAGATGTTGTTTACCTTCTTTGTGCCTTCTTTTGTTGGAACCTCCATGGCTCCCATTCCTTCAACTTGTAGTGCCTTGTCATCTCCCAATTTGATCTTTGACTTGTAGGTGGAATCCATTGTAGCAAATAGCTCCTCTTTGCCACTCATATGATTTGAGCAACCAGTATCCAAAATCCAAGTTTCATTAAGATTTTGATCTGATTTTCCATATGTGAGAAACAAATTTGAAGAAGCTCCTTCCTCTTCTCCATAGTTTCCATATTGACCTCTCCCTTCTTGAGAAGTCTTGGACCAACAATCTTTAGCAAAGTGACCAAGCTTACCACAATTGTAACAAACTTTCTTTGATTTGTCACCTCCTCTTCCTCTTCCTTGGTTGCCACCTCTTGATCTACCTCTTCCTCTTCCTTTGCCTCTTCCTTGGCCCCTTCCTTGTCCTCTTCCTTGGCCTCTTTCTTGTCCTCTTCCATAAGCCTCACCTTCCTTGGATGAGAATGCTTTTTCATCACCTCCAAAGCTTGATGATGTAGAACCCTGTAATCTCTCTTCATGAGACATCAAAGAACCAATTAGAGCATCAAAAGTTAGAGTAGACAAATCTTTAGATTCTTCAATAATGATTGCAATATGATTCCATTTATGAAGAAGTGTTCTCAACACTTTCTTCACAACTACTTCAGTTTTGATGTCTTCTCCAAGGGTTTGCATTTTGTTGACAATTGCTTTCACTCTCACACAATAATCACCTACATTTTCATCATCTTGCATTTTGAGATTCTCAAAATCTCTCTTCAAGGTTTGAAGCCTCACTTGCTTCACTTGATTGCTCCCTTGATAGCTATCTTTCAAGGCTCCCCAAGCGTCTAGTGCTGATGAACAAGACGCAATCCTAGGAAAGATGCTTTTCTCCAAAGCTGCTTGGAGATGGTAGAGGGCAAAAGAATTCTTCTTTTGGGCATCCTTCTTGCTGGTTTTATCTGCTGCACTCAAGGTTGTCCAATCAGCAGGTTTGGTGTAGCCTTCTTCAACTATATCCCATAGCCCTTTGCCTATGAGTAAGGTCTTCATCTTGATAGACCAATACTCATAATCAAGGCCATTAAACTCAAGAATGGGCAAATTATTATTGGCTGCCATTGAACTATTACTCTGTCCTCTAAAGCAGCAAAAACAATAATGACAAAACATCTATCTGTCTTATTTTGCAGCAACAATTATCACAGCAGCAAAAAACAATTTCATAAATGCAACCAGCAGAAGCAATATGTAAAGCTTACAAAATGTGATTGCAAGCAAAGAAATATTGCAGGGCAGATGTGTTGCAGTCTTCCTTTTTGTCTCCTTTCTGCCAATTTTAACAGCAGCAAATAATTCTCCTCTGGCAGGCGGTGGTTTTTACACCTGTGGCACTTCCTTCTGCTTACAACAGAGTGTTTATCACTATTTTCACACCGGGCTTACTATTTCTTATCACCGGGCGACACGGCTCTGGTTAATAGAGTGCAGTCACGTTTTTTAAAAACGTCATAAACAGAGTGGCATTAATAAAATTGTAAAAACAAAACAAAACTGCTCTTCCTCCGCGAGGTATGTAGCATGTCAACAATATGTCCTTTCGGTTGGAATTACAATCAGCAAATCAAGGACAAACAACTCTGCGCTTCTCTCCGATCGTCTCTGCAATATATATGCTGTCACGAACAGCTCTGCGCTTCTCTCCGATCGTCTCTGCAATATATATGCTGTCACGAACAGCTCTGCGTTGCTATAGCTACACCAAGGACTGCGATTTTCTGCAATCGACTTCGGCGAGCGTATAATTTTTCTCCAAGCTATGTCTCTCCAACCATCTTTAGCAATGTCACGAACAAGCTCTGCAGGCTAGGTGTGGCAATCAAGTGAAGAGAATTTCAAGAGATAGCTTTGTTTGCTGCAAGCTTTGTCACACCAAGTGAAGAGAATTTTTTTTTAAGCTTCGTCTGCTGTTAGCTTTGTCACGGGTTCTGTCGCGAGCTCCGTTGCAAGCTCCGTCGCGACGTTTTTTTTTTAATTTACCTCAGAAAACTAGTCCCAAATGGGACATGCATATTGCAAACAATTATTTAAAAAGAAACATGCACTATTAAGTGATTGTCTACCTTACGGTAGACTATACCTCACGAATCCTTCGCATGAAACACCCTCCAATCGCCACGTGTTGGGAAGAAGTTTTGTCTTCGACCTTCCTCGTTAGCCATGCCGAAATCGCCACTTGTGTCAAGCTAACCGTCCTTCCTCCTTAACCGTGCCACGTAGAGTTTCTTAGAAACCGCCACTTGTGTCCAGCTAATCGTTGAGGCCTTCGTTAGCCGTCCACCCTTGCATCCGAGTTTGATCCACCTGCTGTGCCCAGTCACGAGTCTTCATGTCTTCCCGTTTGCCCTTGGCCTATCACGAGCCTCCACGTGGTATCAGGTCCCGTGTCCTTAGCGTGAGTTTGCCTTGGTTGAGTCTGCCTCCGTGTCGATCGACGGATTGTCCAATCCAGGTCGTCACAGGTCTACGTAGTGCGGTGTCTTATGGTGTCTTACAGATCGTCAAATCCCGTAGAGCTACAGCCACAATCCGGAACACCACCCACGTCAGAGTGCTCTTCGGCCTTCGTGCGTCGTCATCGACTATCTTCAGGTCCAAGTCAGTTGCACGTGTTTAGGTCTAGGGCCACCACTTAGAATAGGTTAGTGAGCTCCTTCCCAAGACCAACCTCCTCAGCTTGTCTATCTGGTCGCCTGCCACTTAGGCAGATCCAACAGCAGTCAGTCTAATTAGAGGGTCCAATCAACCTCCAGGGCCAACGCCAACTAGACTGCTTGGAATACCAGCACAAACCAGTATTCGCCACTCACCAAGCTCTGATACCAAAATGTGATAATAATGCACATTTGATTAATTAGAAATCAAGGCTTACAATAGTTATATAGGTTTGAAAGCCCAAAACACCGCTAACCAATAATCTCACAATAGGATGGATAGCGCAGAAACCTCTAACCAATCCTAACAAGAAGATGCCTAACAATAAGATGCTAAGATAACAATAATCCTAACAACAGGATTATATGCTAACAATAATGAAATGAGAAGCTACGTAGGGGTAATTCTGACAATCTGCACCTAGACAGTTGTATTTTTCAAGATTAAAAATAACATATTAACATAATTTATCTTTTCTTTTCTGATAGGAAATGCAAGTTTAAACTTTAATTTACAGGAATCCACTTTCTTACAATAGCTCCTAGCTTCCTTCACATCTTCATCCATCTCTACTGGTAAGAACAAAGAGGTATAGAAAGCAAATAGAACGTATCAAACACCTTTTATATTATAAACAGTAACCTCATTAACTTCAAATTTCTCTCAAAATAAACTTTTAATCTTTTGAACTCTTCTTTGAAAACAATTCCTTGACACCTTTACATTTGCCAGATTCCTTTGTTTTTGTGTATTTAAGAGAAGTTAGAGGTAGTGTCCTGTTTTATAACTAGCTGACAGACTAAAATAGTTATCCATTTCCTTAACTTGTTATTGCACCCATATTGATTTATTTTCTCTGTACCTTTCCTATCATTCAAGAATCAGTTCATTTATTTTCTACTCCAATGGAATTATTGTATCTTGACAATAGAGTGAGGCATGAATCTTACCATAAAATTTGCATTCAACATAATAAGTATGCCGTCTGTTTGGAGTCATGCTAAATAATGCGTATTTTTTATTTTTATTCCCTCAGGTCGGGATGGATTGACTCATAATATGATACATCTTATACATGATAATTGGAGATATCAGTCTGCTGTCAGAATCAAGTGTTTGGGTGTGCCAACTGTTGACATGAAAAATGTTTGCTTTCAGCTTGAGGTACATATCTTTTGGATTATTTTCTCCTGCTAAAATATGGATTTCCATGGGTATTGAATGATGTCTGCTCATATTCTCTGTGAGATGTCCCAAACATGCCTTGCAAAGCTTTGAATTTGATTTCCGTTTGACAAGTACAGCCCATTAATCCTTGTTATCTACATGCATTTGGTGGAACTTAATTGTCAACGTCTCTGTGTAAGTGATGATAATTAAATTGAATTCTAAAGGTGTGGGTTTCTTGTGTTCTTTTCCACTTAAATGGGATAATTCTTTTATTTTGTGGTAGGAAGTTGTCACAACAATAATTTATAAATAAGTCAAAATCTACCTTTTCCATTAGTTGTACCTAGTATAGATAAGAAAAAACTCTGTAGCCTAAGCTTAAGCTAATGTTGATGTTGCTTGCACTGTTATACATTTCAATATTTCCAAACACGATATAATAGGTCGGTAAGGACTGTTTATGCTATGTAACTGGGCTTAGGGAATAAAATAGAAAAAAATAAGAATTCATTGAACTTTATGGCTGCTTGACTTTATTTGAAAGAAGTTCGTCCCTGTTCATGTACCCTGGTTCAAAAGACAGTCAGTCACCTCTAATGGAGTACCTCACAAAACCAGGAAAATAAAAACAACTTAAGATGTGTTCAGATTTCCCAGCTAGAACTCCAATGCAGCCTGCAAATGCTGTTTCTTTTTCCTTTAATTTTTAAAATTTTCCATCTTTGTTGGGAACAAAGATGGGAAATAGTAGGGATCTCGCTCATGAATAAATCTATAGAAGGTGGCTTCACTGTCAGAGGCAAAGGATGTACACCTGCATTCAACAAATAAAAATCTCGTGCTGCTAAGTGTTTGATTAAACCTGCATAGCGTAACTTCCTCTGGCATAGCTTCTCTCTACCTCGCTTTAGTCCAGATGGCATGCTCGTTTTTGAATACCTTTGAGAACCTGATCCTTATATGGGGCTTGCTAGCAATGAAATGCATACATGTCTTATTGAGCTACACACATAATATTAAAATATATTAAAGTTATTATATTTTATATTATACATTTAATCTAATGTTCACTATGCATATTATATAGCATTTATTTATTTATTATTTTTGTATTGGTTATATGGGATTGAAATGTACCTGGATTACATCCTGATGACATAGTGGTAGTACAACAGCTTGACAATTATGCATGTAACTTCTGACAAAATTTGAACCTGGGTCTCCTCCTTGAAAATCGAGGTATTTAACTAGTTGAGCTCATGCCATTTGATATAACCAATTGAGCTATACATGTAATTTTTGTTTTTTTTTCAATGTGTTATACCTGATTGAAACGGGCCCCACCATATCACGACATGATCACATAGTGGTATTACAACAACTTGGCATTTATGGATGTATTTCTTGGCAAAATTCAAACCTCGGTCTGCTCCTTGAAAGTTGAGGAATCTAACAGGTTGAACTAATGCTATGGGATAGTTGTACATGTAATTTATTGAATTATATTAAAAGCTATTAATTTTTATATTATACATTTAATCTAACGTTCATTATGCATTTATTTATAATATATTATACAAAATTGTACATTGCTCTCAAGTTAATTAAACCATATTGAACCCGCATTTTTATGAAAGATATTCTTCATTTGCCTTTCTATCAAAGATATTTGTCATCTTCCTTGAATTGCTAAGTTTCTGCAATCAACTCTTTGATATCGTTTTTATTAAGAGATAAAATCTCACTCTTCCACTTGCCTTCTAGAATTTGAACTTTGCCAAATATGAAAATCAACACTGCGAAGGGCTAAAATATTTGCTACTTGGTTTTCATATCTATAAATATGCTGGATAGACCCAAGGTTGATTATATTATAATAATAAGTGGGATATGGGTGTAGGAAGATGGGTATATAAAGAAGGGATATTGTCATTGTAATCAATCATTTCATATCAAGTATTCTCTTGTAATAGTCTTGGCTCGTGGAAGGGATCTGGAGTAATTCCTTTCTTAAGGAGTATTATTGGTGTTGCCCTACCATAAGGGTATTATCTATATGTGTCTTATTGTGTGGATTGTTAATGTGGATAATTATTTGTGGATGGATGTTTTGTTATTTCAATATATGGTGAATGATTTATGCTAATGAGAATAAATGTTCATAACATTAATTATTCCTTTGTTTTCGACATTTCTTTATATAATGACCTGGTTGTGTCCATTTGCTCCTTTGTTTCCGACAATTCTTCATATAATGACCTGGCTACTTGCAATAAACATATCACTTTGGATTTGTCAGATGCATTATCATTTTTGGAGGTATCAAGCGAGAACTTGCTAGTGTTTTGTTAGCCTTTGCATTGAAATTGACACTAGATGCACTTTGTGTTTTCCAAGGTTGATACTTCCATTTGAGTTTGTCTCCTATTGCTGCTAGAGCAATGTTGAAATCTTCTCAAAATCGAGTGTCTATGTTTTTTCTATCAAATGCAATGACTCAATGAAAGATCGTTAAGATAGAGGAAAACCTTGAATCTCTAAGGAAACCATATCTTCATCACCAACCGACTTTTTAATGGCCGATAACTAATTGCTTAGATCATTTAAGTGAAAGGGATCCCCTGACGTGGATCTGTCTTCTTGCAACTTAGACAAAAAAAGAACATTCTTTGGGCACAAAACACGCATATCTTCGAATATCTGATACTTTTCTTGAGATTTTTCCAGAGTCGTTCAAATTAATTTATTTGCAATAGATAACTGTAGAAGCATCAAAGCTTCCTTATGCCTTTTGTCAAAGGTAGCATCGCTTTTTAGGACAATGTTGTCCAAGTCACAATCCTCACGTAAGTATTTTATGATTCCAAAGGCTATAATTTTTCCTGATTAATTTTTGAGAGCCAAGTAAAAACAAACATGGGATATTGGCCATTTTGATCCTATTGGCCTATTTTACACAATACAAAGATCCAAAACTTTTATATGTGATATCATGTGGTGTGGATTTTCACGGTGGGAACGCTGGTGACCAGGATAGGATGCATGAGATGTGGGCCTTTGCACTATGTGGAGCTCAACAAAAGCATTAATTGTTGGAATGCATCAGCTGACTGTATGTTGAACATGAGAGGAAACAACTATTTGGGCAATTTGTTGACATAGCTTATGATGATCTCACCCTTTGAGGCCAAGCTGGTGTTCATCTCCATGATCTGTACATCCACCACCTGCCTCAGCTTCCTCACAAGAGTTGGACGCTTGATCTTGAACTCATCAAGAACAGCCAGCACACCCTTCCATTTATCATTATTGTGAAAGCAATGTCTGAACACTGCTTTCCATTGGGCCATATATTGTGAGCCCTGTCATGTGATGATGATGTCAGAGGGTTGCCTACTTTTCACTGTCAAGTACTTTATGGTCATTCACGATTTTTGTCGCTGTACTCTCCTCAGCAATGACAATGTGGGTCTGCACTTTCCTCATTTTTGGGCTTCTCCTCCACCGTTGTCTAGCATTGATTCTATATAAGCATGAATGCATAGGCCACACAGCTAGCTTTGTATTCATGAATATATACAGAAGTTTTGCATGCTAAGAATAAAGTTTAGTCATGTCAGTCATAAGCATGAATCTCAAACATGCATTCAGTATAGTCTATACGAAGGTAAGAGACAGCAAACGTGCTAATCATTTAACAAGCTTTACCAGCAATAACAATCTCAAGCTATAGCAATCTATATTTTAATATTTCCAAATAGTGTTGCAACTAAAATGATTTTGTTGCATTTTATAACTGACAAGCTCTTGGAAGCCATATATACAAAGTAAGAAGTATAACAGATGGAGCTTTTCCTTTGGTTTTCGCTCTTATTTTGGGCTTCTTTTGTACTTATATGAATTTAATAAATGAAGCAGAAGGTTTGATTAGACTATTGAATTTCGGACTTTGTTTCTCTATAAATTAAAGCTCAACTGTGGCATTTTATAGAGCTCTTTATCAAGAAGAAATTTCTCTATTGTAGTATAGATAAAGAAATCACCTTATTTGAAGCCAACCAAATTCTGCTCAAAATGTCTGAAATGTTTTCAGGTTGTTCCTTTTTATAGGTTCAGATTTTTTGGGCAAGCAATTTAGCCTTAATAGGCTGGACAGGAGCTGATGGACAGATTACTATAGATGGAATCTCTGCTGAAGTTTTTTGTTGTTTCATTTATATTTTCCTTTACCTAAGAGTGGGAGTATTTGGTCTGTCCAAGATTGGGATTTTTCCTAAAATGCTGCTCTCTAGATTTTGTTTTAGTCCCCGTTCTTCCCTCTACTGTCCTCTCTGTGTGAGGTCTCTAGATTTTGTTTTAGTCCCCATTCTTCCCTGTACTGTCCTCTCTGTGTGAGGTTTGCATATCTGCCCTCCACTTTAACTAATGTCCTTGAAGAATTTGGTAATTAAATTGGATTGCTTATAACCATACATGACAAAATGTCAGGATTTTGTTTGATGTGACCTCATCTGAGTGGAACTGGGTCTTCATAAAGAACTGCCTGAAGGGAGATTTCTTATGAGGCAATTGGTTGTGGTTAATGGATTAGGAGAATATGCTTTTAGATAAAAAGGTGTTGATAGTTATGTCCTTTTGATTTATCTTGTTCAAGAAACTTCTGAAAATTTGAAGTCACTATACACAAAGTTGAACCTAAATGCCGGCAGGGAATTAAGAGAAAGAGAACACTGAAAAAATGTTGTTCTTGGGTATTAAGGACTAGGAAATGAAGGTAGTCTTCCAAAATTCAATGAAGATGAAGGCACGGCAGGTCACGTGGATCCAGAGAACAGGGACTCTATGTAGAGAAGTAGAAGAAAGCGTGGAGGTCCCTGTGAGATCTGAATCCTGCATTTCAAGGATAATGTTAGAATCTATTTTCTTATTAACAGAAATTATTCACAAATACGCAGAAATATTAAATAAATCAGCCACAATAATTAATCCATACAAGACAAGATATGAAAATACCCTTTAGGTAGGGCAACACCAATAATACTCCTTAAGGAAGAAATCACTCCACAATATCTCCAAGCTCCACGAGCCAAGACTGTTACAAGAGAATACTCAATATGATTCCTTACAATGATAATATCCCTTCTTTATATGCCCATCTTCCTAAGCCCTTCATCTTCCTCATTATTATAATATAACCACCCTTGGGGGTTATGTGTGGGCCTATGCCAACTATAAAATACAATATTATATTCCCATATTCCTATCCCTAGGTACCTAACATTCCAATCCCCTTAAATGTTTCGTCCTTAAAACATAAGAAGAAACTAAATAATATAATTTTCTAATCATGGCAGATAATTGGTACCATTCTTGATCACCCAACCACCCAAGTGGAATTTTGTTTGGTGGTGGTCTTCGCTGATTCCATATGTTTGCTGCACTAATTTGATCTTTATGTCCTCCATAAATATCACTCCTTTTTATCTATACTTGCTTGCAATTGCCACTAGTAGTATATCCATAGTTTTTGCTCCTATGGTTCCATGTATGTCCATTGTAGTTCTTCTGTTGCTCTATGCCTTGTCTCCATGATTGTAGCCTCTCATGATGGTGTGGATGGGGATATGCTACAACCTTAGCCTGCTGTTCTACTTTCCTTGACTCTTCAATATTTTGTGCCTCTATTTTATGCTCTTCACTCTTGCTCCCATCTTTTGGTTGGTCCTTGGACTTTGCTTTTGCTTCTTCTTTGATCTCTGCTACTGCCTCCTTTGTAGACTTTATTTTAGATTCTCCTGCTTGTCTTGCAATAGCTTCTTGTTTTTCTTTAAATTCTTGCTTCTTACATTGAGAAATATCTTGTACCATTATATTCTTTTTCCTATACCATATGGCATAACTTCAGGAACTTCTTTTGCACATTAATGTTAACAGTACTCAAAGAATCCAACCAAGGATAACTTGAAATAATATCCTCATCACCCATCTCAATAGCATACAAATTTGAATGTAAAACATGTTTATACATGCTGATCTTCAAATCTTGAAAATTTTGAACATTCTGACCCTCAATTTTTGTGTCTTTAATTTTTGTTCCTTGAACTTGCAACCTTTTAGCTAAAGCAGTATTAATAAAATCAGATCTGTTGCTAGGGTTTATAAAAATAACAACCTTTTCCCTTTGAATGCAGCTATGAACCTGCAAAATAGTTTTTTTTTAAATTCAAACAAATCCTTGTGAACATTGTTTGGCCTATCAGTCACCAAAGCTATGGTTCCCTTAGCCTACACACTATCACCCTCATTTTATCCTTCTGCGAATTTCATGAAAATTTCCAACTCTCTTTTAAGTCCTTTTGTTAATCCTTGAGCCTAGCTATATTTTCATCCTTTTTCTCCAATCCTCATTTGCTTAAAAATTCCACTTCAAATTCTTCTCGTGTGTATGTAAGATTATGGACGCGAGCAAAGTTCGTTTACCAAGATAAAGCTTCCCCTTGTAAAGAATCATACAACTTATATTTCATTGAAAATTAGTAAATTTAAAAGATTTAAAAATTTCAGCCATTCTTTAGCATCGATGTCATCCTTTTGAGTGAATATTGGTAACTCCATGACCTCAACTCAAAAAGAACTTTCCCAAACTAGCTAGGGTTTTAATTAATTTAGGATTTTAAAAGCAAATGAAATTTCTCAAATCTCATCTATTCCTTTCTATAAACAATTAAATTTTCAAAATTTCTTCAAAACAAAATAAACTGTATCTGATCTGCTTACCTTGAGATTTGAAAAGTCGTCACTGCCCTTGTTTCAAATGGTTGACTTTATAGGGCCGCATCTCCCTCAATATTGCTCAGATTTGTTCACATGACCACTCATTTTAAAGCTCTTTTAATTTTGAGCAAAACGACATAGGAATCGTTCGATTTGAACTGCTGTATTGAGAGAGATGAATTTTTTTCCAACTCTCTTTTTAATTCCTTTAGTTAATCCTTGCCTAGATCTCTTTTCATCATTTTTCTCCAATCCTCATTTGCTTAAAAATTCCAATGCAAATTCTTCTTGTTTGTATGTAAGATTATGGACATGAACAAAGTTCATATACCAAGATAAAGCTTCCCCTTGTAAAGAATCATACAGCTTACATTTCCATTGAAAATTAGTAAATTTAAAAGATTTAAAAAATTTCAGCCATTCTTCAGCATTGATGTCATCCTTTTGAGTGAATATTGGCAACTCCATGACCTTAACCCAACAAGAACTTTCCCAAAGCAACTAGGGTTTTAATAAACTAGGATTTAAAAAAAAATGAAATTTCTCAAATCTCATCTATTTCTTTCAAATCTGCAAATTTTCTTTATAACAAAATAAATTGCAACTGATCTGCTTACCCGGCGAATTGGAAAATTGTCATTGCCCTTGTTTTGGATGGCTGAATTTATAGGGTCATATCTCCTTCAATATTGCTTGGATTTTTTCACATGACCATTCATTTTAAAGCTCTTCAAATTTTGAGCAAAACAACACGAGAATCGTTTGAATTGGATCCGCTGGATTGAGAGGGGAATTTTTTTTTTCTTTACAAATTTCTATGTAATCAAAAAACAGTGTCAGTAACCCAACTTCAAACAGCCATAACTCCTTCAATACTTATCAAAATTTAACATATGACCAACCATTTTTATAGTACTTGAAACCATAGTTGAGAAAATTTGCAAAAAGTCTGCAGAATCCCGATTTTTTGCCTATTTTTTAAAATGCCGATGCAATTAGCAAACTCTTGGCGATGCAAAGATTTTTTGCCAATTTAGGGTTTTTTTATGCAAGCCAATTTTCAGCGGTTAATGTTTGAACTTCGAAATTTAAAGTTTAAACCCGAAACCCTAGACCCTAGGGTTTCGATTTTTTTTTTCCCCTCCTCTTTTAAAGTAAATATTGCTGCCTGATAACTATGTATGTAAGCCCATTTTTCAGCTCTTAATGTTTGAAACTTTGAACTTTGAAGTTTAAACCCTAAACTAGGCCTTAGGGTTTTGGGTTTAGGGTTTTTTTTCCTCCTCTTTTTAAGTAAATATTGCTGCCTGGTAAGTATGTATGCAAGCCCATTTTTCAGCTGTTAATGTTTGAATTTGAAACTTTGAACTTTGAACTTGAAGTTTAAACCCCAAACCCTAGTCTAGGCCCTAGGGTTTTGGGTTTAGGGGATTGTTTTTCCTCCTCTTTTTAAGTAAATATTGCTGCTTGATAACTATGTATGCATGCCCATTTTTCAGCTGTCAATGTTTCAATTTTAAACTCTAAACCCTAGCCTTTTGGTTTAAGGTTTAGTTTTTTTCCTTTTTATTCAAGTTATTGTAACTTTGTTGTTACTTGTTTCCATGTGCAGGCATATAAAAAATGAAACCTTTTTTTTCCTACTTGTTACTTGTGACTTTGTACCCTTTCATATTATAAGCAATACAAGATGTGTTTTGTCACTTTCATGTGTACTTAAGGCTTGAGCTTTGTATGATGTCTTGACATGAATTTTTGCTGTTATTGCAATATTTGATTTGCATAATGTTAATTCATTGTAATATGCATGGATTTTTTTTTTCCAATGAAATTTTTCGTATTCTTCGTTTTTTTTTGCCAATTCTTTCCCCGAATTTTTTGCTGTGCCAATTCTTTGCCGATTCCGATTTTCTCAACTATGCTCGAAACAATCTATACAATGATGCAAGTATATTCCAAATATGACTGTTGGAAAAAAGAGATATAGCTCCTGCAAGACGAGACATTTTCTGCAAAACATTTGTTGTAATTCTACAATCCACAAAAAAAACACAATCCCCACTTTGCTAGAATCATTGCTTTGATACCAAATGTTAAGAACCTATTTTCTTATTAACTAAAATCATTCACCAATATGCAGAAATATTAAATAAATAAGGCACAATAATCCACACAAGATAGTTCTTGGAGGGATACTATAGTGGTAAGTTCTTGGGTTTTCATCTAGGAAATCCAAGTTCAAACCCTGGTATGAGGGGATCGAGAGCCCTCATAAAAACTCGCGCTTTACCCTAACATTTTGCCAACGGGTCCTTGGTTCAATGGTTGGACAAACAGATGTAGCCCACACCAACGTTCAAATATCGGCGGCACCAAATAGCCCAATGTGACTAAGTCGATGTAAAAGGGAAAGGTTAAACCTTTCAAAACCCTATTTTAAATTAATTGAAAAAAAATTGATCCACACAAGACAAGATATGAAAATACCCTTCAGGTAGGGAAACACCATTAGTGCTCCTTAAGGAAGGAATCACTCCACAATATCTCGAAGCTTCACGAGCCAAGACTGTTACAAGAGAATACTCGATATGATTCTTTACAATGACAATATCCCTTCTTTATATACCCATCTTCCTAAAGCCCTTCATCTTCTTAAACCCTTCATCTTCCTCATTATTATAATATAATATTATAATATAACCAACCTTGGGTTATGTGTGGGCCTATGCCAACTATACAATACAATATTATATTCCTATTTTCCTATCCCTAGGTACCTAACAGATAATGGCAGTGAGGAGGAAGATAAGGGATGGATTGTTGCTTAAGCATAAGAAACAGAGGAAGTTACCAAGCATAGGGGATGTTAAGTGTAAGGATATTAAATTAATGGTTCATGTATTTGACTGGTTAAATTGTTAAAAAGTCTCCTAAAAATAGGAACCCACAGGACTAACAAAAATTCAAACTTTCAAGAGAGTTGAAGCAGCCAAAAAGACCTTGACATTCTCATGAAGGAATTGAAATTGACTGTGTCGTGCTCTTCTAAGAAATATTAACAGTCGTAGCTTTAAAGAAAATCTACAAAATGTAACAAGATCAGCATGAGTTATGTGAAAAGGAACAGACATGCCTAGGCGATTGCATCTTAGCAGAAGAAGACTTTTAGCAAAAGAAATCCAATTATATTTTGAGATATGAATGATTACACTGGCACTTTTAAAAAGGTGAAATTGCATTAATGGTTTGTTAACATGCTCAAATATTAGACAAAAGCATTGATATAAAAAATGTTTAAAAAGTAAATGAACAAAGAATTTTACTAATTGCTAGTAGCTGTACAACCATTTTTCAAAGGGACTCTTGGATGTTGTCTTCATGCAGCTTTGCCCATCATTTTATTTACCTTTGCCTCTATTGACATTTGCTGTTAAGAGAACACTAACACTCAACCTATTTTCACTACATGACACTAATGTTTTTGGTTTTTTTGGCTTTATTGGTTATATGTATGTAGTACTATGTATGTAGTACTGAACAAGTTGGGATGAATAATTCAGGACAAAACTGGCGGTAAAATAATATATCACAATCGCAATATCATCATCTTATATAGAGGGAGAAATTACAATCCCAAGGAGAGGCCAGTTATTCCACTGATGCTGTGGAAACCTCATGCACCTATATACCCAAGGCTCATCAAGACAACTATTGAAGGGTTGACAGTTGCAGAAACAAAAGCAATGAGAAAGAGAGGCCTGAATATGCCAGCTATGACAAAACTAAGTGAGTGGTTACATATCTTCTTGTGTGCGCTCATGACATACATTTTCGACATTATTGGTTTTATTATTAATGTTCCACATTTTGACTTGTGCATGGTGTTACTTTTGAAATCTTATCTTTTTCACAGAGAAGAATGGTGTGTACTGTAACCTTGTGAAAAATGTGCGAGAAGCTTTCAAGGAAAATGAGCTTGTAAGGATAAATTGTAAGGGCCTACCAAAAAGCGACTACAGGAAAATAGGTGCTAAGCTTAGGGTATGTCATTTCAGAGAAGTCACTATTAAATTATAGAAAAATATATTTTTTCTATTTCTGTGTTTGGTGTAGGTTTTTTGTTACCATATCTGTAGATAATTTTTGAAAATTTAGTTGGCTTTTTGAAAGCTGACATGTTTGCAATCTTACAGGACCTGGTACCATGCATTCTTGTCACATTTGAGAAAGAACAAATTGTGATTTGGAGGGGGGAAACAAAGAGATCATCAGGTTTTCAAGCTTCAGCGTTGTCCCTGTTGACAGAAGAAAGTTCCTCGTGCTAGTGAAGAAATCTCGTTTGGTGCCATTGGAATATTCTTCTGAAGTTTTTTGACTCACAATTTGTGGAATGTCACCTTTGACAGATGGTATATACAAGGATCAGAGAGGCTCTTTAACATTATGGAGATGAAGTGTATGGGGCCTTAGGTTCAGAGTGTCTCTATAAATTTTATAGAGACCAAGTAATCAGTCATCAAAACTACGATGTCTACACGTGATCAATTTCCTCATCTTCCACCAAATGTTTTTTGCCAAAGATTGGCATGAAGTTCTACTTGTTCGAGCAGGATCATAGATTGGAAAAAGCTTCTCATGGATAGGGAATTATTTCAACAAGTATGACATTCCTTTGTTTTTTCCCTGTACTCAGTGATTACATTGCAGATCTGTCAGGTCTGTTTGATACGCTGTCAAACAATTGTTTGACTCTGCAAATCATGACGTCCTTTTGGAGGGTAGGTTTTTGGAGTTCCTTCTAGCATTTTGAGTGGCTAGTATGACCTGATGTCCTTTTGAATCGCATTGACCTTTTGAATCCCATTGATCTACTTTGGTCATACATGGACATTAATATTCGTTCTTTAGTACTTTTTTAGAAGTGTTGTCAAGCAATGGTCTGAATCTACCATTTATTACAGCTCTTCTTGGAGACTATCATATAATAACTGTGTGATTCCTCAAGCAATTCATTCATGTAATTTCTGTCTACATTGTTTTCTGAGGCTTGCGAACTAAAGGGGAAGTTAGACTTACAAAAGTGATGCCTCCTTATGTCGTGTGGGAATAGCTTGTTGAACCCCTTCTATGTGAGCCAACATGATATTGATGAGGAATAGGCATGCTATTGCTCCAATATATGGTACATGTTTGTGAATTTGTTTTATTTTATTCATATGTTAAGGTTGTAAACATGGGTGTGATAGTTGTTTTTTCAAAAGAAGTTGAGGAGGTCAAGTTGTTTTTTAAAACCTACTTGACCAAATGGATATGATGTCTAATACCTATCACATGCCTGTTTATGCAAGAATATAGAGATCGACATCATCCAAATCAACTATCCATCTCCTAAATGATGTTTTGCTTGATCTCTAGATTTGGCTATTTGGAAGATGTGTGACTAAATTGTCCTCAACTCCATCTCCTTGGCCACAACCTTTACCTTCGTCTCCATCCACTTCTTTGATAGGGTCATCTTATAGGTTGTGTTGTATCAAAATTAGTTCATTGGCTTGTAATTTACTTATACTAATCAAATTAATCAAAAGTGCTTCTAGTTTAGCATATTAAATTAATCTTTAGCAAAATTGCGTTTTGTCAAGCATAATTGATTGATACATGTGACCTTTTTGGGCATGGCTTAATGTTCAAAAATCAAATTTTAAATCCTAACCACATTGTTAGGGGCGTAACTTACTTTGTGCTTGGGACTTCGTTTTGATCCATTCAAGTAGCAATGGTAAGATTAGAGGGAGAACAACAATTTCAGCATGTAGCTATATCATAGATAGTTACCAACAACTTTGTGAAAAATGCTTTGTAGGCCTTAACAAATGCAAAACATATTACTTACTAAAAATAGTAATTTTATATTTTTAGATTTTGGTACCCAAAATTCATCGCTAGCCATGTTGACACATTAGTAGAAGACAAAACACAACAGGACAAGTCATGTATATGTAATTTTCAATTAAATACATCAGATGGTGAATTGCCACATTTCCATAGGGTTGACTTAACTCATGGAAGGTGAAACACATTTCCATGTGGGTGACCTTCCATATTCCATACAATGGTTTTCCAACACACCAAAAATATTGTATAAAGAGAGATGCACCAACGATAGTAAAGACATGAGTAATGGAGGCAATGTTATAACCTCACACTTCTCATAGATTGCTTGTTGTCTCCATCGTTAGGCCATTAAGATTGTACACCATGCTTCAGTAACTAGAGTATGGTTGGATAACCATATATTGGGTAAACAACATCCTCCATAAGGATCGTCTCATATGGCCTATGGTCCCATGGATGTTAAAAACTACTTTACCCCACCCTTTTTGCATTGCAGTATATTTTTTTGAGTAATAAAATCATTATGCTATTTTGCGTTTATGATTTTGTGTTCTGGTTTGTTATACTTTATTATTTCTAAATTGCATTCTTCCATGAGCTTCCTTAACTTGAAACTCTAAGTTTTGGAGCAATCAAAATTTTGAGTTTTGAACTAGGAGTATTAGAGCAATCTATCTTTTGAGTGTATATTCATAAACATAAGATCAAAATATTGAAAGTTTGGTTATTAGGCATGACTTCTTTTATTACCTTTATTGTTGTTTCAAACGATACCAGGTGAGAACTAGAATGGACAACATCCAAATAGTCAATCCTTTCAAAAAGATGTTGAACGATGCCCTCGTGAAATAGAGGAATGAGATATCTGATCTATTTGCTCAAATTCTTCAATAGGCTATCAAGGAAGAATTTTATCCCATGGAAGCCTAAGAAAACCAATACATGTGATGGTCACAATTGCGTCAAGGTAGAGACCATTTTATTCAAGATTATAATGATGCTTTCGATTCCATGGTAGCAAAACTAGGTATTCAAGATATTGAAATGCACCGAATTCTCAAGTATCATAGTGGATTTCAATGGTACATTCAAGAGGACATGAACCTCTTTGAATTTAAGACATTAGGAGGGCATACAAACTTATTGTCAAATTGGAGCAGAAGCACAATACCAAAAATATATAAGGTGCAAATAACGAAACTAGAACACTAAGTACCATCCAAAGAAAGAGAAGAGCAAGGGGTCAATCTAAAAATCAAAATCCTTGGAAGACCAAGGCTGATAAATGGTATGATTATCACAAGAGCAACTGACATTCGAGAGAGAAGTGTTAGGTAATTCAATCTTTTTTTCTTGAGTTGCAACCCTCTACATCCACTACACCACTGTCTCCACACCCATAGGCTAAGGATAGAGGGAAGCAAATCATGAGAAGCAAACTAAATATGACCATTGCCACTGTGCATGTTGCACAAGAGTCGCAAGAACAATCACAAGAGGAGGAACATTTGTTTCACTCATAAATGTGGGTCGAGGGTAAGATATTATATTTCATTGTTAATAGTGGGAGTCAGAAAAATATGATTCGTGCTCAAATGGTGAAGGATTTGAATTTGTCTATCACACCACATCCACAACCATATAATGTTGGATGGTTATAGTAGGGGAGAGACATTCGTGTCAGTCAAACAATCTCTCCTCTTGTATGCCATCAAGCCCTTCAAAAATGAAGTTTTGTGTGATGTTCCCTTGGATGTTTGTGATGTGATTTTGAGCCAACCATTTATGTAGAAGAGACATGGTGTTTGTGAATCTAGGCCTTGAAGTGTCATCATCATTGTTTGAGGTTAGTGTTACAAGATACCAAATGCATCTCCTCTTACCTCAGTTTCCTTAATGCTGAACAATGTAGGAAGATGATAACCAAAAGGATTTTTATCATGTTGATGATCAAGTCATAAAGCAAGACCATTGCTACATCTATTGCAGGCTCCACACAAGAGAAGTTGATGGATTGAATTGTAGCAGAATATGACCTATTCAAGTCATCAACTAGGGTCCCATTTCATTGTAAGGTAAAACATTCTATTGATTTAGTTCTCAGTTCTTCTTTGGCTAATGCACCTATTTATCATAAATAAATCATTGAAAATGACAAAATTAGGAGGTAGATCCAAGTCTGATTCAAAAGGGGTACATCAAACCAAGTACTTTACCATATGGCAATACAATTATCTTGGCTTCAAAGAAATAGGAACATGGAGACTATATTAACTACAAATCTTTGAATAATATCATTATGAAGAACTGCCATCCATGTTCTTGGATAAATGACTTGATGTACCAGCTCCATGGTGCAAAGTTCTTTACTAAAAATGATCTCAAATTGGCTATCATCAAAATACCCATAGAGCCCACTAATATGTTGAAATATGTGTTATTTGATCTTGTAAGACCAAGGCCAAAAGTGTGAAGAAGTGGCTATGAACACTCTTAATGTAGCCTACAAGCATGTGATTATGTAAGTCTACAAGCAATTATCATTTATGTAATCCTATGGGCATCTTCACGTAAACCTGAGGGCATCTTTCATATTTCACCCTTAGCAATATTGGTTAATCTACCTTTATGGATAACCTTTGCTTAAAGGGTATATATGCTTATTTTATTATAAGTTTACCTCAAGGTCAAGTCAATGTCATCCTGAGGTTGACCACTCATTGGGGTTTTGGTATCACTATATATGCCCCTCAATAATCAACCATTTGTATAATTTGTGTGAATAAAATATGATATATTAGGGTGCCTATGGGTACCCACTTTCTCATTCTTGTTCTCTCTCTCTATCTTTTCATTTACTATTGCTATCTTCAAATTGCTCTTGCATCCTTTCTAGACTTAATGGTGGTAAATGTATGTTTCAACATGCTTTTGGAAAATATTGCAAATTCAAACATCGTATTGGAGCGAAAGCTACATCACTTTGAAGAAGGAAGAATATTTCAAGAAGGTAACAAAAGCTTTTTTTTTTTTTCAAGTTTGTTCTTTTGAAAATTTTAAATTTAAAAATTAAAAAAAAAGGGTGCCAAACCCTTTCCCTCTATTTTCTCTTCACACATGTGCATGTTTATGCACTATTACATACCCGACACTTGTAATACATCGGGGCATATGTTATTGTAAATAAATTGGACCATGTATCTAGTTAGAAGTGGGCCATGTGTTAAGTTAGGAGAGTGTGTTTTCATAGATTCATGTATATAAATGCTTTGTCATATAATATCTTTGTTGTCATAGAATTATGAATGTAACCTCTAGTATTATGAATGTAACTGTAGTAAATTAGGTAAGTTAGGAATATTGTCATAGAATACTTTCATAGCAGGATGTCATATAATATTATCATAAAATGTAAGGAAATATTCTTATAAATGTTATAAAATGGGAAGGATGTAATCCTCATGGGCTAGAGAAGAATTTGCATATTTTGTGAGGTTTTTCCCTCGAAGTGACCCAGGATAGTAATATTTTTCATTATGAATTCCTACAATTACTATTCTTATGTTTTCATGTTTCAATTCATGAATGCTTTTGTTTTGGATATACAATATCAGTGCTACTTTTATCAATACTGTGTAACCATAGTTAGAATTATCTTTACTAATGAATTTCTTATCTTAGTTTAGCTCTGCATTGAGAATTTTAAGGTGAAATATTCACATGAGAAGGGGTTCATTACATGCACATGCTTTCCCTTTAAATCCTCGTTGCACGTGCTATTATGCCTCATCTTTGCATTCATTGTCTTTCTCTCTTGCACATTACTTTCTATTCGTGTGTGGGGAAGGGCACAACAATTTGCTCCCTCCTTTGTCCTCTTGATGTCATGGGTTTGAATCCTCTACATAAGTTTTTTTTTTCTTTTTTTGGTCCATCGTCATACCTTCTTAGACCCTAAATCGTCATCCCTAACATTTGAGAGAGTATTGTGGTGATTAAGAATTGTGGTGATAGGCTATTGGTTATTGTTTAATTCTTAAGAAGTGCTCTTTTTGGTGTCGTATTCTAAAGGTCAACTCTCATGGGAGATATAAGATCCAATGTACATTCCCTCCTTAACCCCCAAAGTGGAGCACCCTATGCTGAAAAGACAAAGCAAAGATTTGGTACAATGGTTAGATTATTATTTTGGTAACTAGGCATTATTGGTTTGATTCGCAGGAATACCTCTTTTGCAACCACTTAAAAAGGTATCCATCACTTATATAACAATTGCTCTTCCTCAATTTCTAGGCCATGCATGTGGTGCAACAATTGGTCACCTTGTTTGTTGAGACTATGGTTAGGGTTTGAATTCCATAGAGACCATTTTTAAAAAGGTTTGATTGTATTGCTGCATGCTTATCGGTCGAAGTCATTGTACATAGTTGATCCCAAAAATGTTGAAAGTTTTTTTACATGCTCTAATCACCCAGCCAAGTGACATGGTGCAACAATTGATGTGCTCAACTGCAACCATTAAGTAAAGGGTTTGAGACCCAACACTCATTTGAAAAGGTAAACATGTCTTCTTTACAAGGTAGCTACAAGATGTTCTTCAAATTGCATACATAACACATTATTAAGGTTATCCGCTTTCTTGGGTAGGGTCTAGGGTTAACTCATCAACTTCAAACTCTTCAATTTTTTTTATACATATATGAATAAGGAACTCTAGCCAATTAGAAATGTTAATTTATCAATAACTAATTTGCTGGTTGGAGTAGTACCCAATCCAATTGCGCCAAGTGGTAAAATTTAATTCGATGATTTTTTTCTAAGGTTTAGAAGTTTGATTTTTTAATTAAGTGCTAATATACCAAATCTTTAGGAGGTCATAATTTTTGTATATAGAAGTGTTTGGAGCCTATTTTTTCTAGACTGCATATTTTATCAAGCTCTACACAGTAGTAGCATCAGTTAAGGAATCTGTTACAGTTTTGTGAGTTTTGCGTGTGAACTAGATTACTTAGGATATGGTACTTGTCTTAATGGGTGAAATTACTACACTTAGTTCAAATGTTAGGATTATTCAGAAGAAAGAATCTATAGTTTATTTTTAACAATGAATCAAGTCTTAGTGGTCATGAACACAACAAGATAAAGGAGGAAGCTCTTGGACTCTTTTTCATGTTAGTAGAACCAGATGCACTTTTCCACATTAGAGAGAAAACTAATCCTATTGAGGTATGATTCACTTTAAAAGATCTCTATGAAAAATTAAGTGCTACTAAAGTTAATAGAATAGAGATAGAGCCTTCTAATCTCAATATTTTAGATTTCAGTAATGTTGAAGACTACATATCTCATTTCAAAGCTCTAAAAGATGATCTAGCTACAAAAGGAAGCAAGGTAAAGAGCAATGAAGAGTACATTAAATCTATTATTTTCAATATTTTTTCTCCTTTTTATACAATTGGCTTGGTAAAGATCCACATCCAATCTCTCTTGAAGGACTTTTCAAGCTTCTAGTCCATTTTGAAGTTGCAATGAATAATTGTAGATCTCTTTCTCATATACAAGCTCATCCAAAGACTTCAAATCAATGGAATCCAAGGCTCAATTCCTAGGGCAACTCAGAAGTTTTAAAGAAGTCTAATACTTGTAAGTATTATAAAAGGGAAGGACACTCCATAAAAAATTGCATTACAAGGTTGAATAAGATTGAGATAAAATTCTTGAGGGCTTTGATGATGAAGATGAGGATGAAGATGGTAAAGCATAGGTCCATTAGAGTAGCCATTATGGGGGGGTGTTATCCCTCTCAACTTAGATTATGGGGAATGTTGAAATATTTGTAATTTTATCATGTTATACCAAAGCCAAAAGTGTGAAGAAGTTATTATGAGCACTATTAATGCAGCCTATAGACATGAGATTAAGTAAGCCTAAGAGAATTTATCATTTATGTAATTCTATAAGCATATTCATGTAAGCCTAAGGGCACTTTTCATATTTCACCCTGAGTGATAGTGGTTAATCTACCTTTATGGATAAGCTTGCTTAACGGGTATAATTTATTATTTAATTATACGTTAACCTCAAGGGAAAGTCAATGTCGGTCTGAGGTTAACCACTCATTGGGGTTTTGGTATCACTATAAATACCCATCAAGGAACAACCATTTGCATAGTAAGTGTGAATAAAATATGATGTATTAGGATGCCTATGGGAATCCACCTTCTACTTCTTGTTCTCTCTTTCTCTCTCTCTTCATTTAATATCTCTATCTTCAAATTGCTCTTGCATCCTTTTTGGAATTAATGGTGTTGAATGTATGTTTCAACATATTTCTTAAAAATCTTTCAGCAACATAAAAGGTTTAAAATGATTGTGGCATGGTGGTTATAGGGGCGGACTGCGCGAAGATCTATGTGGCGGCTTCTAGGGCGGACATCACAGAATACTGTGGCGGCCATAAAAGCTGGACAACCTGCCCGGATTCATGGCGGCTACCGATTCCACCATGTAAATTCAAAAAAAAAAAAAAAAAAAAACATATTTCTTGAAAATATTGCAAATTTGAATATGATGTATGGAAAACTACATTCAAATCCATGTGATGAGGCCCAAAAATACCACATTTTCACCACATTTTTACCACCTTTTTACCATCTTTTTACCACCTTTTTACCTTCTTTTTGCACCATTAGATTGTGTTTTGCTTTATCATTGCAATAATTACTTGATTAAACGATGTAATTAAGACTAAAAATAAACTTAGGTAGAGTAATATTATGTACCAAAAAAGGTAAATAAGGGATATTTTTGCTGATTAATATCATGATTTTGGAATAAAAAGGGTTATTAGGATTGTGCACACAATTAGAGTTCTTGGGACAACTTGGCAGATGGTATTGGTTTTCCTGGTGCTATAAATCAAGGCTGTAACAAGCATTGAAAGTTACCTTATACAATCAATGCCAAACCAACAACAATCGATTAATATCAGAGGAGACAATGCTTTGCTGGTCAAGACAAGACTAAAGCCTGAAATTGGATGTGGATTACAACCTAACATCAGATGCTAGGAATGCACGAGCTCTTAACATGGCTATAGCAGGTACAAAGAAAATGGTTGTAGCAGGCTATGGATGATATGGTTGAAGAAGACAAGGATGATTATGTGGAAAAAACCAACATGGAATCATTGCCAATTTCACTTTGTTGTTATAGTCAATAGATGTCTATTTTGATTGACCAACTGTGCTTGGCGTTAGCAAACAATCAACTGTTGTTGACTCAACATATCTAACAAGTCCGAGCAAAAGGATAAAATGCAGTTTTGCACATGTTGCTTTGGAAACTATTCTAAAACCATATTCTCCTATTTCAGACCCCCCCATCGTGGTAGCCAAGATCTTATGCAAGTGGTTATGACCAAGTTTGACTACAGTTACACCTATTTCTTGTCTTCATATGCTGAAATAGAATAATAAATTATTTGTTGCATCTTTGCTATTGCAACAACCTAAATATGAAGGTATGAAAGGTCCTTATCCTCTCCATTATACATAATAATAACAACCTTAGAAACTAGCAATAAAATAAATAAAAATTTACTGTTATGCTGTTGCTTTTTTGACTAATATCTACTATAGTTTGTAAGGGCATTTTGCCATTTTTAAATCTATAATAATATCATGTTTTGAACTGCTATTATAATCCAATTTGTGTGATCTGAGTTGAGTTACTTTCCCTTCCATGTTGCTACAGATCAAGGGCCCACTCCTAGCTAGGTGGAAGTACAATTTTCTTGCATTTTCATTTATTGAAATCTAGATTACGTTACTGTTATTTTTTGAACGTTTCATTTGTTGTAGGACATATTAAACTTGTTAATTTTCCTGCACTTTATGACAATAAACTAGTTGCTTTATTTTATTTCTCAAGAGGATTAATTAGTTAGATTAGTTTCAAATTTATGTTGTTGTAGCTTAGTGTGAAAGAAGAGTTGTTTTATGATTAGCTTTCCTTTTTGCTCTTTAATTTATTTTCAATTAAAATCATTTCTATTTCCAACAAGTGTGTTTCTTAGTTTAGTTCTTTTAATTCTTGTTGCATTGAGTTTGATTTCTACTTTCTTAATTGCTTTATAATAGCGAGCCTATACCCGAATTTACTTAAGACATTTCCTAGCGCATATAGCCTAAAAACACCACCTTGGATTTGACAAATTAAAGTGTGGTTTAATGACACCCATCACTTTTTGGCACCATTGCTGGGGAACACGATGTTGCTAGGACCATTTAAAAACTTGTTGAATATTCAACATTGTAAACTTTTACTTAATTAAAAACTGATTAGTCGTAGATATATCATACCTCCTTAGTGGCCATTCTTGATATAAGTGTTCACTAGGATAAATTAAAGCTGATATTATAAATTGAGATACCTAATGCCCTTATTTGGGCTTATGCCAATAGGAGACTAAGTTAAAACTAAGTGAAATAGTGGTGTTGAGAAGGAAAGGTAGAGGTGATTAGAAAATTATTTATTTGATTAGCTAGGATGTATGAATAGAATGGGAGACAAGAAGGGGAGATTTGTTAGAAAAACTCCCAACAAGTCATAAGTGTACAATACTCATGCTTAAAGGTTGCACAAGAGTACTCATTACCAATTATTTATTACCCATAGTCAAGGTCCCAAGTGGTCCATTACAAATATATAAAAGGAAAGTATTAGTGGACCATCATCATTAGTTCTAGGATATTTAATATCTCATAAATTTGAGAATCCGCAAGAACAATCCAACAGTCTTTCATCTAACCCATACCTATTTACATCTCCAGAAAACTTTATACAAATTTATAACATTTATTGGTAAGACAATAATATGGGGGATAGGCAAGATGAAAACAACACAGGGGATGGAAAAAGTGATATACATCATCATGGAAAAACCACTAATGACACTAGGACCTTCACATACCCTATTGGTTAGATACTCATACGCTAGCCCCTATGAAAACTATTTGTCCTTCAAACTTGCCCATATTTAGGGGGACTACAACAAAATACCTAGATCAATTTTTCTGAGTTTAAAGTCATATGTCAAACTTATGATTATATAACCAACAACTAAAAACTTAAACTATTTTCTTCCACACTCAAGGACTCAACTATGTGATGGTTTATGGGGTTAGCCCCATAATCCATTCATACCTGGGTAAAAATGAAAAGGTTCTTCTTAGATAAAGACAAATAATACTACCATGTTAAGGATTAAAAACAAAAAATATTTAGGATGAAATAAAATAAGGATGCAATTCTCAAAGACTACTTCGATTTCACTTCATCCATAAAAGATGCAGAGAAGGGATGGACCAAGAACTTGTCAAAGTAATATTTTTACTGGGATTACAAGATGAGTCAAGAGATGTATTAAATATCATGGGAGAAGGTGACATGAATAAACTAAACTTTACCGACGTTATAGAACTATGTAGGAATTATTCTTGAATAGGGAGAGAACTCGTAGACACCAAGTAGGAAAGAGTGACAATGAGATAGGAGAATTGTAAGAAAATTTTTCCAACTTTAAAACTGATATTATCATATACTTGAACACAACATTGGATGAATTGCAAGCTAAAGCTAAGGCCAATGAACCATTGACCATATATTATCCAAGGTGTAGATAGAAACATGCCTTATAGGAATACCCTCAAAATAAGACCAACATATGTAGCATATTTGTGAGAAAATTCATACTATGGATTGGTGTGATATCTTAATTGAAAGGCTACCCTTAGGAGTCATCTTAATATAGAAGAAATCAATTATGTAGGACAACAAAACAATTTTTTCTATAATCAAAGAGTGTTGTGGGCACAAAATCCATGGAATTCTCCTTGGAATATGCCCCTACTACAACAACAATGAAGCTAGTAACCCTAGTTTCCATCTTCTAAATGGACTAAATAAGAATGGTTTAAACCACTATGGACACAACCAATGCCTAATCAATCGTGATTAAATCAAAGCTAGCAATGGTCAAGACCATCCTAATCTAATCAACCTTATGGGGGAAGGGGACAATTTCAAATCCAATGACAAGCATTGCTACCAAGACCCATTAGTTCTCTTCAACTAGTACAATATCAACCACCAAAGCAACCTCCACTATTGACTCGATCTATGGTCAATCTGAATAATAATAGGTATGCAACCCTTGTCTATAATACAAAATACAATGACACAATTAATATTAATGCCATCAACTGTGATGATGTGCAAATTTTCTCAATAAAGTTATTGCTTGATCTAAAGCCTCCTAAAATAAAAGAATTACAAGAAGAAAGACAAACAATTCCATCAAATCCTGAACCAAAGAATAAAGAAGAAAATAATCCAAAAAGTATGCCTTAAAAAACTCATAAAGCACCATATCCTAAAATATTATAATCCAAGGAAGAGCATTCTAAGGAATTCAATTTGTTAATAGAGCTAAAACATTTAAACATAAATATCCCTTACTCCAAGCAATCAAGGATGTACCAATTTTCAATAAGGTTATTCGAGAAATGTGCATTAAGAAGCCTGGGAGAAAATGAAAGGCTTATCCCAAGACCTTACAAGTGGATGAAAAACTAGCTAATCTCTTAGTAGGAAAGATTATATCACCTAAATACGGATATCTTGGAAACCCTATCATTACATTCTTCATAAGTGCAATGAAAATACCTAATGTATTAGTTGACTTAGGAGTAACTATAAATGTCATGACTACAAAAACAATGAATCAATTATCCTTGACCAATATGTGACCTACCTCTACTATACTTCAACTAGCGTATCAATCCAAAGCACAACTTGAAGAAATAGTATAACTAATATTAACCATATAATCAAGGGACTATCCTATTGATTTCATGATTCTCCAACCAAGAACTAGGGTGAATGGTTATTCATTAATCCTTGTATGACCTTGGTTGGTTATGACTACAAATTTCATGGATTGTTGTTAAGAGGATATGACTATTTCCAATCGATTAAACTCCAAAAATATTTCTCTATACCCTCTAGCTAGATCTTCATTGGTAAGTAAAGGAGTTTACTTGGTACAATCAGTTACCAAGCAAATAGAAATATTGAAGAACACAAGCTTATACTGAGAGGGAGGGGGTGAATAGTATAGCGCCCACTTTTTACTTTCTTTCCAAACCAATATCAATTAGTGTCCTCAATTGCAATAACCAAATATAGCAGTGTGCATTAATAACATAGATAGCAATAGTAAGCAAGTGCACAAATCATCACACACAATTGAGACACAAGATTTAACGTGGTTCCCCCAATGTGGGGTAGTCCACAAGATATTCTCCTTATAATATTTCACAAAGAAATAGGGATCCTTATCCCAATACAAATGATTACTTTGATCTGCTCAAAGCTAGGCTGTCCTGATCTGCTCAGGTGGGCTCCACTGATCTGCTCAGCTAGGCTATCCACTAATCTACTCAGCTAGGCTATCCATTGATCTACTCAACTAGGCTATCCACTGATCTACTCAACTAGGCTATCCACTGATCTACTCAGCTAGGCTATCCACTAATCTGCTCAACTAGGCTATCCACTGATCTACTCAGCTAGGCTATCCACTGATCTGCTCAGCTAGGCAACTGGTGTTGATGTATTTTCTATTTCTATCCTATCTCTTTCACTACTCACAAATCTGCCTCAATGCCTTCTCACAAGGCTCAAACAATCCTGCTCAAATGTTGTCCCAAATATATTCTCAAAGCCTTCACAAAAGGCTCAAACAATCCTGCTCAAATGTTATCCCAAATCTATCCAAATCTATCCCAAAAGCCTTCTCAAAGGCTCAACCAATCATGCACAAAAGTTGTCTCAAATATGTCCAGAAATTCTATCCCAAAAGCCTTCCCAAAGGCTCAACCAATCATGCACAAAAGTTGTCTCAAATCTATCCAAAAATTCTGTCCCAAAAGCCTTCCCAAAGGCTCAACCAATGACTCTCAAGTAGCACTCAAATCTCAACCACAAATCAATGAAGGCAAGGCTCAATGATGAACTCAACAATGGATAACAAATGAATGATGACAATACTCAACAATGTGCTCAACAATGAATGGCAATGTACTCTTCAATGGATGACAACAATGATCCACAATGATCTCAACAATGTATGACAAATGATCTCTCAAATGGATGACAACAATGCTCAATAATGTACTCTCAAATGGATGACAACAATGCTCAACAATGTACTCTCAAATGGATGACAAATGATCTCTCAAATGGAAACCTCTCCAAGAAATAACAATGAGGACTTCAACCAACCAAGGACAATCTCCACAAGTGATAGCAATAGGTTCTCAATAATATCTTCCTCATGCAATGTCAATAAGCTCTCAAGAAACAAGCACAACTCCCTCAAGCAAAGAGCTCTCAAATAGCCAACAATGATCTCCTCAAAATGAAAGACAAATGTATCCACAAGTGACTAGCAAATGATCTCCTCAATGGTCTCAAATAGTGGCAATGTACTCAACAAGTAACCAACAATAATCTCCTCAAAGCAATAGCAAAAACCTCCTCAATAATGGCAATACTCTCAATGAACTCCACTAAAGCAATCATGGAACTCAAGCATCAATTTTATCCATAAAATTGATTTTCTAATCCATCCACTTCCTCTCAATAGCCAAGGCACATAATCAAGCAATTTGTCTTCAACTTCAAACCCTAACTCATGTGCATGTCTTCTAACTCAAGGTAGCAATTAACTAGGTCTCAAGTTCCTAGTTTAATTTCATAATTAAATCATGCACTAGGACATATAACAAGTTCAACACTTTTCAACCTTATGACTCCCTAATTTCATTAACACATACAACAAGCACCTATGCTTTTATTTTTAATTCCACACCTTATAACTCCACATACAACAATCACAAATATTTATTTCCACACCTTATATCTCCCTAATCACACACAACAATAACAAATATTTAATTCTACACCTTATAACTCCCTAAGCACATTAACACATACAACAAGCATTTATTTCCCTAAACTCCTTATGACTCCCTAGTTATCACATAAATAATTTTAATGCACCAAAAATTTGGTAATAACAAATATTACCATGCATTAGAGATAAATACCTTTATTCAAAATTTTTTGCCTTCACAACCTTTGAAATTGATAATTCCTTTGCCAAAAATCAATGCACCTTCACACCTTCGAAATCATCAATGCCTTGCCAAAAATCAATGCGCCTTCACACCTTCATGGGAGTCAAACTTTGTTCCTCTCGCCTAGCACTATGAGGCGCTTACCACGTGGGTGCTAGCCCACATTGGGATATTAATCCCAAACACCCAACTTTAACCTATGCTTCAAATCTGAAAACTCGAATTGCCTTTCTTAGCAAAACACTTTGCCCTTGGCGAGATTCGAACAACGAACCTACCTTGTGCAAAGTTCATGCGCTACCAACTATGCTAAGGAGTCCTCTATGATGTCACTTTCCTACACTATTTACTTGACCTTGCTCTCAAATCAAAAGTTATTTATCCTTCTTTCTTCGTTGCTCCCCTTTCGATGACTCTCTCTCATGCGCTATGTCAAGTCTTAAATAAACAAAGGTTTTTACCTTTTATTTATATGCACCTCCATGCCTTCGAATGACGTCGATGAATATTTATTTATCTCCCCAACCTTTGCACATCGACGGATAATATAATACAACTTTAGACCTTAGAATTATTAAATAAAAATTTAATAATTCACCTTTTAACTTTGAATTGGGATATCTCCTTCATTCTTTTGAATTTCGTCATGAAACTTTTTGCACCTAGGTTTTATTGGAAAACCTTTTCATCCATCATAATTTGGAGAAGTCTTAGCATAGTGGTTTTAATGAAAAACCCTTTCCAATGGTTTTAATGAAAACCCTTTCTGTTGGTTTTAATAAAAACCTTTACCATTGGTTTTAATAAAAACCATTAATATAATATTTAAAAAATTAAATATTATATGCCTCTTGTGCCACAAAACCCTGTATATATCCATGCTCTCCAAAATATCATAAATGATTATTTATGAAGTGCTTTTGCCACCAAAACTCAATGTGATCCATGTGACATCAATGACAACACAAAATAACTCAAATTGCCAACAATCTCCCCCTTTGTCATTGATGGCAACACCTCTAATGCAAATCACCACAATCACTACAAAAGCCATTTCTAAAAATCAAAGTTGCTCCCCCTGACTCAATACTCTCTATGGAGGCTGCTCCCCCTATCTCAATGTTCTCTTTGGAGGCTGCTCCCCCTAACTCAATGCTCTCCCCCTTACTCAAATCTCTCCCCCTTTGACATCAATGGCAAAAGGGACACCTATGGGGCTAAAATATATGACTCTTAAGCTTAGCCCCCCTACCACCTTCTCTCTTGAGGTGATTAATTTTGGGGTGGGAGTACATTTACTCCCATATTACATTGTTCCTTTCCTTTGTCAACTTCCTTCCACATATTTTTGATATCCTTTTCTTGATAAGTTACTTGATCTTCTTGTCTTGAACCTGTTTGACCTTCTTGCCTTGAAACTGTTTGACCTTCTTGCCTTGAACCTATTTGGAATTGAGTCCTACACCATCTTGCAATATGTCCAAAGTTATTGCAATTAAAACACTTGATATTGTAGCCTTTGGATGGTGCCCATATCCTGAATTCTTTCTTGAAATCATTTCCATATCCATTCCTTTCTTGAAACCTCGTATTGTGAAGCTCTATTTCCATAATCATTTTGACCATGACCTCTGAATTGTGTAGCTCTATAATCAAAACCATATTGCTCATTTCCTTTGCACTGAGAAGCTCTATGACCAATCCTGTTGCATAAGAAGCAATGTCCCTAAAAACCATACCTTCTTCCTTTGAAGTTCCTTCTAGAAAAATCAAACTTCTTTGATCCATAGACCCTGCAATGTATAGCCCTATGTCCAAATCCATTACAAGAAAAACAATGTCCTTGAAAATCCCTTTGTTCATGCCTTGGTTCCTCATACCTTTCTTGACCTTTATCCTTGTGATCATCTTTGACTTGTGCATTGTATCCTTGATCCTTCTTTGTGGTATCCAAATCTTCTTCCTTAACTTCTTCCTTGCTTTCTTCTTCAAGAATTTCTTTGCCTCTTGAACTTGATTCACCTATCTCAAAACAAGATCCAAACTAGATATTTGGAGCCATAGGAGCTTTGGAACTTTCTTCATGAATCTTAGGTGCTTCCTTGCTTTCATCTTTTAGAACTTCCTTTCCTTTTGAGTGTGACTTTTCTTGGAAATGAGATACAACCTTAAAATATGTTTCCACTCCTTTTTGAACCTTTTCATATAATGTGTCATGTCTTGCCATCATTACCCTTAGTTCTTCATTCATCCTTTCCTCTATCCTTTTTGCATCTTGAAGCTCATCTCTTAGATCACTGATTGTCTGAAGTAGTTCTTCTCTGATTTTGACATCTGTTCGAATCTTGTTTTCAAGATTCCTGATTTCTTCTTTTAGCCTTTTGACTTTTGATTTTTGTTTTCTTGGCTCATCCTCTTCTTTTTATTTTACCAAAAGTGAGACTTCTTCATATTTACTATCACTGAGATCATTATCATCTTCTATAGCAAACAAACTCTCATGAATTCTTTGACCATGCATATTTCCTTGATGTGTCATTTCATCTTCACTATCACTGAAGCCATTGCAATATCCTGATCTATGATCTCTTTGACCACACACAAAGCATTGTTCTCTTTCACCTTCTATTCCTAAGAATAGATGTTCTTCCTTTTCATCATCTGACTTATCTCTATCATTGTGATCTGAGCTATCATTTGCTTCTTCAATGTAGAAAGTTTTCTTAGTCTTACGAAAACTTTTCTTCTTCTCATGCTTGCTTTGCTTGTACCTATCATCTTTGTCATGCTTATGCTTTCCTTCTTCTTTTCTTCTGTGACCCTATTTTTCATCATCACTATTTTCTTCATGTGGACACTTGTTTGCATAGTGACCATAATCACCACACTTGTAGCATTTGAATTTCTTCATATCCCTGTAATTCCTTGAGTCCTTTTTCCTTTTGATGAAGTTAGCTTCCTCATCATTATCTGAATCTCTATCTATCTCTGGATCTTTCCATTTATTTTTCTCTAAAGCTTTGAATGCAATTTCTTTCTTTGGAGCTTGATGCTTATCTATCCTCATCTCATAAGTTGTGAGAGTTCCTTGTAGTTCTTCCATTGTTAGCTTGTCGATATTCATTGTTTCTTCTATCGCTGAAACCTTTGCATCATACTTCATGGGAAGTGATCTCAAAACCTTTTGAGTAACATCTGATTCTTTCATCTCAAATCCTAGGCCTCTCATGGTGTTAGCAATCTCATCAACTCGAAGTAAGAACTTTGTAATATCTTCAGAATCTTCCATTTTCAATTCCTCGAATCTTCTTCTATGAGTTTGTAGTTTTGCCAACTTTACCTTGGAATCTCCTTCATAGGTATTCCGCAACTTGGTCCACATTTCATTAGCTGAATTACATACCATGACCTTTGCAAAATCTGTCTCACGTAGCCCACTCAGAATACAATTCATTGCCTTTGCATTGATCTCAACCAATTTCTTGATAGTCTTATCTATCTCGGGATCACCTTCAACCTTATACTCTTTTGCAACCATCTGCCATACCTCATATCCTTGTGATATCAAATAGTTCTTCATTCTCATGCTCCAAAAAGCATAATTGTTACCATCAAATAGTGGAGCCTTACTTGTAGATGATCCATTCTATGAAGCCATCTGTGTTCTTGTAGAATCTTCCCTCAAGCTATTAGCCTTTTCGAAGGAACCCACTCTGATACCAATTGAAGAACACAAGCTTATACTGAGAGGGGGGTGAACAGTATAGCACCCACTTTTTACTTTCTTTCCAAACCAATATCAATTAGTGTCCTCAATTGCAATAACCAAATATAGCAGTGTGCATTAATAACATAGATAGCAATAGTAAGCAAGTGCACAAATCATCACACACAATTGAGACACAAGATTTAACATGGTTCCCCCAATGTGGGGTAGTCCACAAGATAATCTCCTTATAATATTTCATAAAGAAATAGGGATCCTTATCCCAATACAAATGATTACTTTGATCTGCTCAAAGCTAGGTTATCCTGATCTACTCAGGTGGGCTCCACTGATCTGCTCAACTAGGCTCTCCACTGATCTACTTAGCTAGGCTATCCACTGATCTACTCAACTAGGCTATCCATTGATCTGCTCAACTAGGCTATCCACTGATCTGCTCAACTAGGCTATCCATTGATCTGCTCAGCTAGGCTATCCACTGATCTGCTCAACTAGGCAACTAGTGTTGATGTGTTTTCTATTTATATCCTATCTCTTTCACTACTCACAAATCTGCCTCAATGCCTTCTCACAAGGCTCAAACAATCCTACTCAAATGCTGTCCCAAATATATTCTCAAAGCCTTCACAAAAGGCTCAAACAATCCTCAAATGCTATCTCAAATCTATCCAAAAATCTATCCCAAAAGCCTTCTCAAAGGCTCAACCAATCATGCACAAAAGTTGTCTCAAATATGTCCAGAAATTCTATCCCAAAAGCCTTCCCAAAGGCTCAACCAATCATGCACAAAAGTTGTCTCAAATCTATCCTAAAAATTCTATCCCAAAAGCCTTCCCAAAGGCTCAACCAATGACTCTCAAGTAGCACTCAAATCTCAACCACAAATCAATGAAGGCAAGGCTCAATGATGAACTCAACAATGGATAACAAATGAATGATGACAATACTCAACAATGTGCTCAACAATGAATGGCAATGTACTCTTCAATGGATGACAACAATGATCCACAATGATCTCAACAATGTATGACAAATGATCTCTCAAATGGATGACAACAATGCTCAACAATGTACTCTCAAATGGATGACAACAATGCTCAACAATGTACTCTCAAATGTATGACAAATGATCTCTCTAATGGAAACCTCTCCAAGAAATAACAATGAGGACTTCAACCAACCAAGGACAATCTCCACAAGTGATAGCAATAGGTTCTCAATAATATCTTCCTCATGCAATGTCAATAAGCTCTCAAGAAACAAGCACAACTCCCTCAAGCAAAGAGCTCTCAAATAGCCAACAATGATCTCCTCAAATGAAAGACAAATGTATCCACAAGTGACTAGAAAATGATCTCCTCAATGGTCTCAAATAGTGGCAATGTACTTAACAAGTAACCAACAATAATCTCCTCAAAGCAATAGCAAAAACCTCCTCAATAATGGCAATACTCTCAATGAACTCCACTAAAGCAATCATGGAACTCAAGTATCAATTTTATCCATAAAATTGATTTTCTAATCCATCCACTTCCTCTCAATAGCCAAGGCACATAATCAAGCAATTTGTCTTCAACTTCAAACCCTAACTCATGTGCATGTCTTCTAACTCAAGGTAGCAATTAACTAGGTCTCAAGTTCCTAGTTTAATTTCATAATTAAATCATGCACTAGGACATATAACAAGTTCAACACTTTTCAACCTTATGACTCCCTAATTTCATTAACATATACAACAAGCACCTATGCTTTTATTTTTAATTCCACACCTTATAACTCCACATACAACAATCACAAATATTTATTTCCACACCTTATATCTCCCTAATCACACACAACAATAACAAATATTTAATTCTACACCTTATAACTCCCTAAGCACATTAACACATACAACAAGCATTTATTTCCCTAAACTCCTTATGACTCCCTAGTTATCACAGAAATAATTTTAATGCACCAAAAATTTGGTAATAACAAATATTACCATGCGCTAGAGATAAATACCTTTATTTAAAATTTGTTGCCTTCACAACCTTTGAAATCGATAATTCCTTTGCCAAAAATCAATGCACCTTCACACCTTCGAAATCGTCAATGCCTTGCCAAAAATCAATGCGCCTTCACACCTTCATGGGAGTCGAACTCTGTTCCTCTCGCCTAGCATTGTGAGGCGCTTACCACGTGGGCATCAGCCCACATTGGGATATTAATCCCAAACACCCAACTTGTCCTGCGCTTCAAATCTGAAAACCCGAATTGCCTTTCTTAGCAAAATACTTTGCCCTTGGCGGGATTCGAACAATGAACCTGCCTTGTGCAAAGTTTGTGCGCTACCAACTACGCTATAGGGTCCTCCGTGACGTCACTTTCCCATGCTTTTTACTTGACCTTGCTCTCAAATCGAAAGTTATTTATCCTTCTTTCTTCGTTGCTCCCCTTTCGACGACTCTCTCTCATGCGCTATGTCAAGTCTTCAATAAACAAAGGTTTTTCACCTTTTATTTATATGCACCTCCATGCCTTCGAATGACGTCGGTGAATATTTATTTATCTCCCCAACCTTTGCACGTCGACGGATAATATAATACAACCTTAGACCTTAGAATTATTAAATAAAAATTTAATAATTCACCTTTTAACTTTGAATTGGGATATCTCCTTCATTCTTTTGAATTTCGTCATGAAACTTTTTGCACCTAGGTTTTATTGGAAAACCTTTTCATCCATCATAATTTGGAGAAGTCTTAGCATAGTGGTTTTAATGAAAAACCCTTTCCAATGGTTTTAATGAAAACCCTTTCCGTTGGTTTTAATAAAAACCCTTCCATTGGTTTTAATAAAAACCCTTGCCGTTGGTTTTAATAAAAACCTTTACCATTGGTTTTAATAAAAACCATTAATATAATATTTAAAAAATTAAATATTATATGCCTCTTGTGCCACAAAACCCTGTATATATCCTTGCTCTCCAAAATATCATAAATGATTATTTATGAAGTGCTTTTGCCACCAAAACTCAATGTGATCCATGTGACATCAATGACAACACAAAATAACTCAAATTGCCAACAAATACAACCAGGAAAATTTGTTAATATCAATAGTTGGTTGTTGGATGAAGAAGAAGCTAAGTTATTTGATGTCTTAAGCTAACATGTCAATGCATTTGCATGGGACTATAATGATATGAAGGGGATCCACCTTGACATATGTACTCATAGAATATATACCACTAAGAAGAAACCTATCTTCCAACCATAAAGGAGGATAAATCTTGCTTTGAGGGATATGGTAAAGACAAATATTGAGAAGTTATTAGACAAATTTTATTTATCGAATCTCTGATAACCAATGGGTCTCACCATTAGTTATTGTTACCAAAAAAAATGAAAAGATGCTAGTTTGTGTCAACTATAGAGAACTTAACAAAGCCACACAAAAAGATCATTCTTCATTACCTTTTATAGGCTAGGTACTCAATAACTTCTTTGGAAAGAAATAGTTTTCTTTCTTGAATGGTTTTAGCGGTTACAATTAGATACAAGTGGCACCAAAATATCAAGATAAAACTACTTTCATGTATCCCTAGGGAATATTTTCATATAGAGTCTTACCATTTGACTTATATAACATTCCTGCAACTTTTCAGTGGTTAATCCTTGCTATTTTTGTAGATATTACTAATGAATGCATTGAGGTATATATGGAGGATTTTAAGGTATATAGATAAACCTTCGATGAGGCTCTTCATAATCTAGATCGATTTCTTACCTGATGCAAAGCCCATAATATATCCTTAAGCAATGAAAAGTGTCTAATGATGATAGATGAAGGAATCGTGTTGGGGAACTGTATCTTAGTTGTAGGCATAAAAGTTAATCCTAAGAAAATAGAATTTATAAATTAGTTACCACTACTCGAGACTCAAACAAACGTTAGAAACTTCTTAGGACATGCTAGCTATTATAGATGGTTTATTGGAAATTCTATCAAACTTGTCATTCTATTAATCACCCTTCTTACCAAGTACATTGAATTAAAGTGGACTAAAGAATATCAACTAGCATTTGAAGCCATCAAGGAAAGGTTGACCACTGAACTAATATTAAGAGGACTTGATTGGAAGCTCTTATTTCATATTCATAATGATGCTTCGAATACCATGATGATAAGTGCAGTCCTTGGTCAACAAGATGAAGAAACTGAGAAAAATTATACCATTTACTATATAAAAAAGAATTTAAGAGGTGTTTAAAAGAATCACACCACGACAAAAAGAGAATTTATGGAAGTAGTTTATGCCATCAATAAATTTTGTTATTATATCACATGATACTTTGTATATGTGCATACCAACCACTTTGTAATCAAATACCTAATAAATAAACCAATGGTGAGTGATAAGTGGTTATATGGTTATTGCTACTATACGAATTTGACATCACTATTGTAGGTAGACTTGGTAGAGCAAATGTAGTTGTTGAGTTTTTATCGAGATTAAATAATACCAGAGAAAAAGTATGAATGGATTATTCTTTTTTCGATGAAAGTTTATTTTTAATATGAACACACTCTCCATTGTTCATAGATATCGCTAACTATTTGGTGACTAGGAAGATTCCTTCTCATGTTACTGCAAATGAAAGATGGCAATTAGTTTTACAGAGTTCATCATTTCAATGGATAAAAGAATTATTGTTTAAATGTGGACCTGATCACATTTTGTGAAGGTGTGTGAGGGAAGATGAAGTCTATGACATCCTTCGAGCATGTCATGATGAACCTTCCAAAGGACACTATTCAACAAAACAAACTACACAAAATATTCTTGTAGGATATTATTGGCTTTCCCTTCACAAGGATGTAAAAAAATATCTCCCACTATGATCAATGTCAATGAATGGGAAGATCTACGACACAAAATGAGATGCCTATTCAACCTCAAGCATTTCCAAAACCATTTGAAAAATGGGGAATATATTTTGAAGGATCCATTGATCCACCATATCAAGGCAAACAACACATCCTAGTATGGATAGACTATGTAAGCAAGTGGGATGAAGTAATTGCTCTTCAGTATGCCCACAAGGACAGAGTGGCCGACTTCTTATATAAAAAAAACTTTTAACACTTTGGTTGTTAAGATCCTGCTATAAAATAAACTCAAATAACACACTCTCACACAATTGCTTGGAAATAAAATCACATAAACATCACATTAATATAACATAAATTTGCATAAAGAACAATCTCACAATAAGACATAATCGCAGGCCTCTTCGAGGGGGCAACCTCCTTCAATACTTCATTAATTTTGCAAAATATGGTTACATTGGTGCCTTTTCGGGTATTTAAGGAGTTTCCTTCCAAGGTTGGCTTACATGCAAAATGCCACCTAGATTACATGCATAATGCCACCCGAATTACATGCATAGTGCCACTTTGAATTACATGCACAATGCCACTCGAATTACATGCACAATGCCACCTATCTACCATGTGTTACATAAAAAGGGTGCCATTTGTCATAGGCACTACCTAAGCTAAAACTTAGAACATTACAAAATATTAATCATGGGTACTACCCACGTTCACTAGGAATTATTACAAAAGGGGAGTTATTACATTAAGGGTTAGGATGAGATCCTAACATGCCCTTCTCCTTAAAGGAGCTTTGTCCTCAAAGCTGAAAATGAGGAAACTGTTGCTGGAGTTGATGGAGAGACTCCCATGTAGCATCCTCAGGTTGAAGTCCACGCCACTGAACCAGGACCTCTGTGATGGTACGGTTGCGCAGAGTGCGAGTTCGACGATCCAGCAGCTGTTCCAGTGCAAGTAAGATGGAGCCTTCTTCATCCAATTCAGGGAGTGTTGATTGAACCTGTACCTTTGTGCCCACAACTTTCTTGAGAAGGGAAACATGAAAAACAGGGTGGATCTTGGAAGTGGGGGGAAGAGCCAATTTGTAAGCTATTGGACCAATCCGTTGCAGAACCTGATAAGGACCATAGAATTTTGGAGCGAGCTTATGACACCTGCGGAGTTGTAGGGATGATTGTTTGTATGGCTGCAAGCGAAGGAAGACCATATCACCCACATCAAAACTGCTCTCAGAACGATGTTGATCGGCTTGTTGGCGCATCCGATTCTGGGCCATGTTCAAATTTTGCTTGAGTTGGCGGAGGACCTCGGTGTGTTGACTCAGAGCATTGTCGACGGCCTGGACCTTGGAGCTACCCGAAATGTAGGAGGAAGGCATGAGTGGAGGGCGCCCGTAAACTGCCTCAAACGGTGTGAGTTTGGTGGCGGTATGATAGGAAGTGTTGTACCACCATTCAGCCAAAGAAAGCCATTTTTCCCAATGAGTAGGATGATCGGAGGCAAAGCAGCGAAGGTAGGTTTCCAAGCATTTATTAACAACCTTTGTTTGACCATCCGTTTGCGGATGGTAGGCTGAACTCATTTTGAGTTGAGTCCCCTGCAACTTAAACAACTCTTGCCAAAAATTGCTAGTAAAGGTGGGATCACGATCAGATACAATGGAGGCGGGCATGCCATGAAGGCGAAATATGGAGTCAAGAAAAATTTGGGCAATAGTGGATGCTGTGTAAGGATGGGTTAGGGCACAAAAGTGAGCATACTTTGAAAGGCGGTCCACTACCACAAAAATAACAGACTTGCCTCCATATTTAGGTAGCCCTTCTATGAAGTCCATGGAGATGTCAGTCCACACCTGATCTGGTATCGACAACGGTTGAAGAGTGCCTGGGGAGCGCACTGTTTCTCCTTTCATCCGTTGACAAGTGTCGCAATCCGCTACAAAAGAGCGAATGTCCTGTTTCATGCCTTTCCAAAAGAAGGTGCGCTTGAGTCGCTCATAAGTTTTTAGGAACCCTAAATGGCCAGCAGATGGAGTAGCATGTGATTCCTTCATGAGGAGTTCTCGAAGTGGGGACTTAGGAGGAAGAACCAGGCGTTGATGGTAACGCAGATCCTGGCCATCCCAACTATATCCTGGTGTAGACTCTAGATCATCCCTAAGTGAAGCAACCAGGTCTTTCAAATCTGCATCCTGAAGTATTTCCTGACGTAAGGGCTCAATCCATTGGGGCAATGGTGCAGAGATGGCACACAACATACTAAGGGTCTCAAATTGGCGAGAGAGAGCATCTGCCACAAGATTTTCCTTCCCTTTTTTGTACGTGATGTCATAATCATAGCCCATGAGTTTTGATACCCACTTTTGTTGCTCGGGGGTGGCAACTCGTTGTTCTAGAAAGTATTTCAAGCTATGGTGGTCAGTTTTGATGGAGAAATGGCACCTAATGAGGTAAGGCCGCCAATGTAGGACTGCATGCAATATTGCCAACATTTCCTTGGCATGTGTGGATTTTTCCAAATTACGATCAGATAGGGCTTTGCTGGTAAAAGCCAAAGGGCGTCCTTCTTTCATCAATACCACCCCAATACCACGACCAGAAGCGTCACTTTCAATGACAAATTTTTTAGAGAAGTCTGGCATGGCTAAAAGTTTGTTTAATCCTAGATGGTCTCCCGATATACCCGAAGATACGTGGGATCTCAAGTCCGTGCGCGAGTTCTGTCTGAGGCCTGGGTATTGGAGCCTGATCGCCCCTCACTTCACTAGATGCTTTATGGGCTATCTAGCTTAGCCAATAACGACAGATCCTTCGTGATATTTTAAAACCCCGGTACAGGGTTTCTACCTACTCAACTAACAATATGTTTTTTTGTTTTTGGTCTGGAAAAAAAAAACACTGTATTTTTTTGGATTTTTTTAATAAGGAAAAATAGAATGGAAAAAACACAGAATTTATACCTAACAGGCGGATTGGATGGCAAGAATCGTTGCAGTTGCAGTGAGAACTTGGCCTTGGAAAGCGCTCTGATACCACTTGTTAAGATCCTGCTATAAAATAAACTCAAATAACACACTCTCACACAATTGCTTGGAAATAAACTCACATAAACATCACATTAATATAACAAAAATTTGCATAAAGAACAATCTCACAATAAGACAGAATCGCAGGCCTCTTCGAGGGGGCAACCTCCTTCAATACTTCATTAATTTTGCAAAAGATGGTTACATTGGTGCCTTTTCGGGTATTTAAGGAGTTTCCTTCCAAGGTTGGCTTACATGCAAAATGCCACCTAGATTACATGCATAATGCCACCCGAATTACATGCATAGTGCCACTTTGAATTACATGCACAATGCCACTCGAATTACATGCACAATGCCACTCAAATTACATGCACAATGCCACCTATCTACCATGTGTTACATAAAAAGGGTGCCATTTGTCATAGGCACTACCTAAGCTAAAACTTAGAACATTACAAAATATTAATCATGGGTACTACCCACGTTCACTAGGAATTATTACAAAAGGGGAGTTATTACATTAAGGGTTAGGATGAGATCCTAACATTGGTGCCCCTCACAAAATTGTTTTTTATCAAGGACCTTAATTCAAATCAAAATTTATTTATGCATTCATGGAATATTATCAAGTAAAACATAAGAAGTTCTCACCTTATCACCCGTAGGCCAACGATCAAGTAGAAGTTACTAATAGAGAACTAGAAAATATTTTAACAAAAATAGTAGCTTGAAATAGAAAATATTGAGCCAATAGATTGTTAGAGGCTATGTGGACTTACAATATTATTTGGAAATCCACCATTGAATTCACCCCTTATGAGTTAGTTTATAGAAAGAAACTTGTTTTACCTATTGACTTTGAATTGTAAACATACACAATGCACTTGATGTTGGTATTGAGTTTTCAAAGGTACAACAAGAAGTTTTTTTTTAGCTCAATGCACTTGATGAGTTACAAAGGGATGCCCTTCACCAGACAACTTCAACAACAATAAAAGACATGGCATGATAGACATATCAAAAGTAATAAGTACAAGCTAGGTGATTGGGAGCTATTATTCGATTCATGCTGTCTTAACTTCAAGAGCAAGTTCCATACTCGATGGTTAGGATTGTACAAGATTGATCAAGTTTTTGATAATGATGTCATGCAACTAGTACCTTTTGATGGCTTGAGGTAAAAAATAGTGGTAAATGAACATTGGTTAAAGTTATAAAGGAATATTTATCTACTCATTTACTTTTGAAGTCTAATATGCATGTTGTGGGAGAGACATCTTCTCCCACGATGAATGAAACATAATTGTGTTTTTTTTTGTGTTGAAAAAAGTAAAAAAAGATAAAAATGAAAAGAAGAAAAAAATTAATTAGATCCAATGGTGAAAACTCCTTTAGGGGTGACATTGTTCCAAGACTAGTATGAAAACCAATTTTCAACGTATTAGTCTTGTAAATAAAAACTTCGTTGTTAATTTTGAAAATCCCTTGTGGACACAACTAGGGCAAAAGTAGACTAAAAATTAGATATGACAATCTCTTTGATGTGAAAAAATGAAAAGGAAAAAAAAAGAAAAAATCATATGTATTTTGGTGTGTAGCCTTGTATATTTCTTCTATTTTTTTAACCTTGAAAGTTATCTTGGCTTAGTTACAAGTCCCTACCCTCTTCAAGGTATCATGGTTGATCTCTCCTAATGAGATATGCATTTTTTCTTTTTACTTTGTTTAATTTTATAACTTTTGCATAATTTTAGCAATTTCACAAACTATGGTGCATAGAGGAAGGTTTATGAAAGGACCTCGATGAATTGGAAATATTTTGCATGGCACTAGAATTTTCTAGTGCTTTTTCCTTTGCTAAATAATTAGGTGCCAAACTTGTCTGAACATTACCTAAAATTCCACAATAGTTGCCATGATGACTAGCATTGGACAAAGTCCTTTGGTGTAAAATACTAAAAAAAAGAACAAGAGAAATAAAATTAAAAATAGAAAAAAAAGAAAAAATAAAAGATAAAAAATAGAAGAATTAAATACATCAACTGAAAAGAAAAGGACAATCCAAAAGACCAAATGAATATGATACATATATGAAAAACTTAGACCTAGAAGGAGCCAAGGTAGTCATTTGGGACTTGCAAACTTAGACACATGTGGAAGGGATTACATGACAATAAACTAAACAAGAGATGAGCCATAGAAGTGGTTTACATTTAAAAATAATTAGTTAAGGAATGAGGACATGCCTCTAATAGGCTAGGAGGAGTTATAAGACCCAAAAATACCTTATTTTCATCATCATTTTGTCATCTTTTTGCACTATTAGATTGTGTTTTGTTTTATCATTGTAGTAGTTGATTAAATAAGGTAAGTAGGATTAAATGCAAACTTAAAAAAGTAGAGTAGTATTATGTACTAGGAAAGGTAAATAAGGGGTATTTTTGTTGATTAATGTCAAGATTTTGGAATAAAGAGGGTATTAATATTTTGCACATATATGGAGTTCTTGGGACTTGGTAGACGACATTGATTTACTTGGTGTCAAAAATCAAGGTTGTAGCAAGCACCAAATGCTGCCTTATACAATCAACGTTGGACCTAGAAGAGACAATGCTTTAGTGATCAATATAGGATTACATGTTGGAATTAGACGTGGACTAATGAGGAAATCTAAGGCATACTTTATTTATGCATATTTTATTATAATTGTAACCATGTGAAACTTCACATTGGATTGTATTGTAGGTTGAGTTGTTTGAATTGTAATTAGCTTATCCTTAAGCTAAATGAGTGTTAGTTTGTTAGCCATCTATGCCTAAGTTAGTTTGGTTGTTACCAACCAAACTATGCTTTTATTGCACTTTCTATTATTTGTAATCTATTTTGTGCTATTTAAGCACTAATGAATAATGCAAATGTGATAGAATTGAAGATCCACATCATTAGTATTAGAGCAGTAGATTCTACTCCTATTTTTGCCAAAGGAACCATGTTTCCTATCTATGATATCTCTCTCAAAGATATATCTCAAAGATCCAAAGCGCTCATTATTAAAATCTAGCAGATACGAATTGCCATGCTGGAAAAAATAACAACAAAAGAATAGACATCTATTGAAGTAGAAAATATTACTACTAAAATGGAATAAATTGCTAATTTTTTTGAAGCAACACCTGAAATCAAACCAAGGTCTATGGATGAGGAAATGCCCATCGTCTTTCCACTAGACGATGCTGCTCTTGAAGCACTTCCAATCTTTCTGATGAACACTAAGAAGTTGAAATGGTCAAAACTAAAGATCCCTTTGTTGTTATTGTTATTGAAGAAATGGAAAACTTTGAAGAATAAATGGAAAGTGTATGTGATGAAGCCTTGGAAGAAGAAAAGGAGGTATTTCCTTGGCCACCACTAGTTCCCTATGCAATTTTAGCCAATCCTTCAAATCATAACTTCTCCATCCATATCACTGGTAGTTGCATCAATTTATGACACTTTTTGTAGCAAATCGATCATGGCCCTTGCCCCCTAGTTTGCCACAATGTCATTTCCCATCAATGATACTATTATGGCTTGGCCCTTTGGTTTGCCATAGTTAGTAGATATATGATTGACCAACTTAACAAATAAACCACCTCATTGGCTATCACTATGGCCCTCACTACTCATTGGTTCCAATCAACAATACTGATATCGACTACCATTGCTTACCTTTCTTGATGTTGCACCATTTCCCATGCTACGTGCACTAAATACTGGTTCACTTTACTTTGCTTTGTTGTGCTCAGTGGGTATTTGGTTTAGTTGGAAGATGGCACAATACATAAAAAATGTTAGATCTAGACGTAAGGATCACAATGAGGTTCATCTCACTACCCTCTAATCATGGTCCCTATAGCATATCCATGTTCTTCCCCGTCGTATTGGCCCCATCACATTCTAATAAAAAAGAGGGACAAGAGAAACTCAGTCATGCCCTCCCATTTTTTTCCTTGAATGTGCTCCACGATGAGCGTGCGTGCATGTCAATGTGTACCTAATGCACACTCCTCGCATGCTTGCACATGGCCATGCTATAGGCTATGAACAAAGACTTCACAAGGCTACATGTAGTTGGCCTATGCATGGCCAATGTGGGCCTCCATGCATGCTCGAGCCTATGTTGTGCACGTTACGAGCACACACACCCACACATGTTCCATGTGTGTGAGCCCACACTATGCATGCTACAAGCACACGTCCACACTTGCACTGTACGTGCACGACATGCTCACTCGCACTGTGCATGCATGACACGTGTAATTCCTCTTACAAGGACAAATTTATGTAAAAAAATGATTTATTGATTAATTTTTTTAATCAATAAATTCAAATTAATTAGATTAATAAATTAATTTAATTGCACCTTTATTTAATTATTTAAAAAATAATTAATTAAAATTAAAAAATATTTGTATTAAGGTGCATCAAGTCCTATTTTGGACTTTATTTTGGCTAAAGCTATTTGTATGCCTTTGTAAGCATTTGTACTTTGTGGATTTGTAATATGGAGTGCAATATTGGTGGTACTCAACACTCTTCCTCTCTTTGTTGTAATTTACCCCATAATGAATCAACTGCAATTTTGAGGCACCTATTTGGCAGGATGGTATAGATCGCTAGTTGAGGCACATGCTTCTAGTTTTGAAGCATGAATGATGTGAGGAGCAGGCAACATTTTGTGAAGAAGATTGAAAAAAATTTCTACCATGGCCCTTTGAGCATAGTTTGCTTTGGGTACTCCCTTTGTAGGAGTAGTAGTGATTCTTTGAGGTGATTGTTTGCTCTTTATGATAGAGCAAAGTATTCCAAAGGGTCTTTATCTTCTTCATTAATTCAAGAATTGAATTTTGGGCACTGGAACACTCCCCCACTTGTAAAAGCATTGGAGTCTAATGCTTATATGGTGGGAAGGAATGACGAGGATATTTAAGGCATACTTTATTTATGCATATCTTATAATTATTGTAACCACGTGAAACTTCATGTTGGATTATGTCTTCTAGACCGAGTTGGATAAATAACAGTTAGCTTATCCTTAAGCTAATTGAGTTTCAGTTTGTTAGCCACCTATGCCTACGTTAGTTTCGTTGTTAGCAACCAAAATGTGCTTCTATTGCAATTTCTATTATTTATATTCTATTTTGTGCTATTTAAGTACTAATGAAGCAAATGTGATCAAAATTAAAGATCCACATCATGGACTATAGCCTAGCATTGGATGTTGGGAATGCACGAACTCTTAATGTGGTTGTAGCAGGTACAAAGGTGTTAGAACCCCATCTTAACATTATTATGTAATTCTCATATTATTAAGTAATGACCCTTTTCCAACATGGGGACCCTATTCTAATGATATTTTGTAATGGTATATGGCAATTGAGGCACCTAGACAAGTGGGACCATTTCATGTAACCGTTAAAAAGAATATAACTATTAGTTTGGTAGAAGATTCTGGCTTAGGGGACACTTTGCATGTAAGCTAACTCTTGAGAATTAGGTTATGGTTACTTGAAGTGCATTTTTAAAAGACAAAGGGGCATAAATGAATGTATATTTTTGCATATTGAATGAACGTATTGAAGAAGGTTTCCCCCTAGAAAATGCCCACAATTCTGTGTTGTGATTTGTGAGATTAATATATACTTTTGCATTTATATTTCATATTGCAATATTCTATTCTTTCATGAATTACTGCTTTTATTGCAATATTTATGTGAATGTGCTTATTTTAATTAGAAGGTTCCTAACAAGTGGTATCAAAACACTTTATTGGACCATGTTCTACTATGATTGCAACAATTATTGCCTTATCATTTTGATTGTTAGGTATAATTTTTTGTGTTTTCATTTTTTTGCTTGTTTTCTTATTAAAAACAAATTTAGCCTTTTTTTGTAATACTTTATTAGGTTAGAAACCCTACGCTAGGATTTTTAAAATATCATGTGGTGAGCAGAAATCATGTCTTGAAAAATAATCATTTCTCTACTATAAATTATCAATCCGTTAAGTCCATAAACTTACGAGTGTCACACACAATATATACCTATAGTTTTGGGTAATGAATCTATATGTATCTTATTTAGTTTGGTGGGGGATGTTTAAACATTTGAAGTCTAGCCAAACCAAATAAACTAAGTGCAAAAAATTAAATAAATAAATAACAATCTAAAATTAAAGTGCGGAAATAAAATGCAGGAAAATAAACACACCTAAATTAATTAAAGCAAAAAATAAAACAATAAATCTAATCTACAAAAAATAAAGAAAAAAAACGAAACAGGGGAGGACTAATGCAGGGAGTGGACCCAAGCTCCCGCAGATAGTCCACCCGTATAGCTACGTAGAGCTTGCTCGAATAAGAGGAGTTGCTCTCTTAATCAATTAAACAAAGAATGAAATGGAAAATAATTTATGTGTAAGATTAATCATTCCTTATCCCATTCATCTGGCCTACATATTTATATAAAGCGCAACCAGTTATTATTATAATAATAAATCAATCCATTTTAATCACATGACGTGATTAGTTACAATTGGTTCTACACAAATTTTATTCTTCTATTTTAAAGCATGTCCATTCACCAGAAGGATAAATATAAAAATCCTTAGGTGTACGTAACAAACAAATCCTAAACTAATGCATCCTAAAAATAATGCCTTAAGAGCTTTACAAGGTCAACCAACCAATCGGTTGATAATAATAAAAAATACTTTATTCTATTTAATAAATGCATGATTAAAATAGTTCTCCTTTGTCTTCATGTACAACCTCCTCCTTAGCCCCTTGGTCAATCTAGTCAACATTGACTTGGTCATATGGCTTCTCTAATGCGGGTGTCTCCAACGTATGGGAGTGGCGCCAGTAAGGCGCCTTCCATGAATGGGACTAAGGCGCTAGTAAGGCACCTTCCATGAATGGGACTAAGGCGCCAGTAAGGCGCCTTCCCATGCATGGGAGTAAAACGCTAGTAAGGCGCCTCCCATGTATGGGAGTAAGGCGCCAGAGTAAGGCGCCTCCCCATGTATGGGAGTAAGGCGCCTACTCCATATACCTTAGATGCAATTAAACAGAAGCATGCTATGTCCATTCGGGTGGTATACTGGGAAACACCATATTAGCAGCAAAACCTGCATTTATACACAACTTTCACTAAAAACACCAGTCAAGCATAATACCATATTTTCTATCAATTATATGCATAAGTTAAATAAAAATATATCTCACATGCTAATTAACCAGTAATAATACCCCTTAAGAATGTAGTTCTCATCATACCTCCATGCCTAAATATTGTCACGTCCTCGTGACAACAACCCCCAGAATAATAAATTTTATTTTATTTTATATAATTTTTTCATTGAGCATTGCTCTGTTTTTCTTTAAGAGCGACTATTTTTCTTCCATTGAGCACTGTTGTTTTTCCTCCTTTGAGTGATGCTATTTTCTTTCTTTAAGCGTTACTATTTTTTTTTCTTTTTCATTGAGCACTGCATTGCATTAATTTGGATACATACTGCCATAAAATCAGTGGATTGCAAATCCACAGAAGTCAAGTGTTGAAGTCATCCGCTTGAAACATATATACAATTTTTTCTTTGGCACTCCACCTGACGAATTTCTCACAATGCGGTAATGAAACAAGGCCAATTATATTCACGCGAAAGCCATGGTCACTCTTTTTTTCAATTGTCCCTGGGGTACTGAATTTTTTTTATATCTAAGGCATATCATGTGGCTGGGAGATTTCGACAGAAAGAATTCATAAGGGGCATCTACTGAGTTTAGCATAGAAATTATTTTGAAAAAAATCGTACACATAATTAATGAAAAACTCAATACATACCTGGGTGAATTTTATAGACTCTGATCTGTAGCATGCTTCTAGTGTAAAAACGTTTCTATGCTGCCCGTAACCAAGGTGTTCTAGAAAAAATGAGATTGTCGGTGACGTTGATGCTCTTGGAGATTTTTTTCTTTTTATTTCTTTGTCTGGCTGCCTTCATCTTCCACACCGTTAATCATCATTGTTCTTTCTCTGTACGTTGCTACTCCAGTAGTGAGGCCAGTACAGTGAATACATTAGAAGCATTCATCAACGACCCTCACAATCAATGAAGACATCACTTTTCCTGAGCGTGACAATCTAGAAAATGATGCAGTTCTTTAAATTTCCACCACAGCTTTCAAAAGGTAGAAGTAAAATTTTGTGCCCATCCATATTGCTAACAAAGAACAGTAAAAACATGGTATTCTTTCTGTGGTATTCTCCTCTAGCAAACAAAGTCTAGTTATTATACGTGAGTCATGCACCGCCTCTCCTGGAAAATAGGGGAATTATTTTTATGAAAGCAAGTGTCATATGAAAATAGGTAGGGGAACTTTGTCGCACATATGGCTGCACTATATGCATTCTTTTGTAGGTGTGGATTCTAACTAGTCCAACATCACAACCACTATTTTTTTAAACTTTAGCCTGAGCCCTCTTTTGCTGTGTTCTTGTACAAGATCTGTTTCTAATTTGCATTTCAATTGGGAGTCTAACAATAGAAGATTTTTATTTATGGGAGATTTTGGTTCACCCAAATCCTCCTTGCTTAAATTGGTGACTCCCTCGTCACTAGTAATAGGTTCACCCAAATCCTCCCCCACTTAAATTGGTGTCGGCCTCATCACCAGTAACAGGTTCACCCAAATCCTCCCCCACTTAAATTGGTGACGCCCTCGTCACCAGTAACAGGTCCCTCTGTGCAACAAGTCTACAACCCTCTGAACATCAGGTCCCACACCGAGACACAAGAACCCCAAATCTAGGGAGAAGAAATTTGAGCACTGCTGGGTATAAAGTGGATCCACAATTCTCTTCTCCAAGAAGAGCTACAAATTATTTTTAATACTCTTTGCTTTCCCAGCCATCCAATTCTTTTTTTTCTATGGCTTCTCATAGAAGTTACGCATTTCTAGCAATGAGCATCAAGGTGCCTTCTTACTGTTGAGAAGTCAAAAGTCATTGATTTATCTACTATTGTAGAGTTGATCAGGATCTCCAAAATTTTTATCATACCACATCAGCATATGTTTTATCCAAGCATAGATATGGGTATCTTTTCCTTTGTGGGGAATTAATGCCCATGTCCATGCTTAGATGGTGACTATCTCCTCTGGATGGAAATAGTCGAGTTTCTACCTCCTAAAAAATATGCAGGTCCATGGATGTTGAGCCTATTTAGGCCTTGTCTCCCAAGATGCCTATTTTTTTGTACAATCAGGCTACTTCCCCTACGAAAGAAAAATAATTGGAACACATGAAAGCAAGGAAAATTTTATGCTAAGTAGAAAATATTCTGTGTGGCTTTTTTTATTTTTATTATTATTTTTTTTAATGACGACACCCTTGACACATGACATCAAGGTGCTTTTCCCTTTTTTTTTTTCTAATCAATGAACTCTTGACGTATTGTTGAGTGGTATTTTCACCCAATTTTGAAAATACATTCTCCTTTAGGATTTGGGTTCCAAATCTCCTCTTGCAAAGAAGTTAAACAAACTTCTCCAAGGTCTCCGCTATATTAGCATTTGCATATGTGTATTAGTAATCTTAAATAAATATATTCACTTTAAATGCTTGGAACACCTTAGTGATTGCAAGTAACTGTAAACAAGGGGCAATGTTGGTTTATTTTACCATGAAACTTTAGTGATTGTTCATTGAACCAAAATAGAGAAAATGTGAGTTGGCCCTCATATGACCATGATGTAGTGCTCAAATTACCCCTCTTTCGTAAAATTAGAATTTTTATGAAGAGGGTAATTTTAGGCTCAAAAAATGGAAATTTGTGAAAATGCCATAAAACATAACTCCTTCAATGAAATTGGAATTTTCATGAAGGGAATGTCATCATAGGCTCATGAGTGCAAAAAAAACTGAAAAAATGAAATTTGACCTTAAAATGGAAATTTTCTATTTTTGGATTTTTAAAATCTATAACAAAATAGCAACTTCGATGAATTTTTAAAAATACTAAACAACTCCAAAAATGAAATTTCAAAATGCGTATTGGAATTCTGTAGTATAACCTACGCAATGGTGAAATTATTTTTGGATTTTGACATTTTTTAAATGTTTATTTTAATGCTTGAAAATTAAAAAAAGTTAAAATTTTTGGAAAATAAAATGCAGAAAATGAAAATGAAATGCAGAAAATGGAACACAAGATACATTCAGTTTGATCCTATCCTATTTCGACAAAACCGAAGATGCGAGGTTTTCATGCATGCAACCTAACCTATTGGACTTGCAAAACAAGCATAATCCAGATAAGCTAAGTGCTGGCTCCTAGGGTTTTAAATGAGGTTTTTCAGATTTAAACATTCGCATGAAGAAACCAAGAAAACTTGCATAAACTCCATTTACAAGCCTAAAATCTAAAAAGGGGAAAAATAGACATTTAATCTTGCATGCAGAAAATGAATCCTTTCTTGTCCATAAGATGCAACTTTCTGAAACTTCCTATATTAAAGATTTGTCATTTTACAATAACAAAAATTTCTGGTTTTCCCAAACCAGTCAATGGAAGAAAACAACTCGAACAGGTCCAAAATGGCCCTCTTGCCTTCAAATTTGCAACTCTGCTCGCGACAGTTTCCAACCCTTCTCACTTTTTTGAATCGCATATTTAAAACCTCTGAACAATTTTTGTTTCTCCTTCCATGACTGTTCATTTTCTCCTTCCCTTGTGCATGCATGTGTTTTGATTTCCAAAAAGACTTTTTGTTTCTATTTTGTGGCCCTTCATTTCATTCCCATGGTTTGATTTCGAAAAAACATTTCCTTTTCTCCACAAGGGCATGCGTTCGTTTCCTTCCATGTGTAACGACCATCTTAAATGATTTCAAATCATTAAAGATTCCTTATGTAACATTTTGTCTTATTCATTGTATTTTGTCCTTATGTCCATGTCACTATGCGGTCTTCAGTTTCACTATCCTGGTGTTCATCACTAATATCAGATGCACTATCAACTACTCTGTTCCCTTGGCAAAAATCGGACATGTCGCGAAATCGCCACACTCTTGTCTCTTTGCCTGCCTGCCCCTTTTGAGTCACGAAAATGCAACATGTCACGATATTGCGACGCTTTTATTTCTCTGCCTGCCTACCCTTTTTGAGTCGCAAAAATGCAACATGTCGCGATATCACGACACTTTTGTTTCTCTGCCTGCTTGCCCTTTTTGAGTCGCGAAAATGCAACATGTCGCGATATCATGACACTTTTGTTTCTCTGCTTGCCTGCCCTTTTTGAGTCACAAAAATGCAACATGTCACGATATCGCGACACTTTTTCTTTGCTTTGGACCATGAAAATGCAACATGTCGCGATATCGCGACACTTTTTCTTTCTCTTCTTGTTTGGCCACGAAAATACATGTCGCGATATCACGACACTTTTTCTTTCTCTTATCTTTTGGCCGCGAAAATGCAACATGTCGAGATATCGTGACACTTTTTCCTTCTTGTTATTTCTCTTCTCTTTTGGCTGCGAAAATGCAAAATGTCACGATATCGCGACATTTTTCTTTCTTGTTTGGCCACGAAAATGCAACATGTTGCGATATCGCGACACTTTTCTTTCTTCTTTTTTGGCCATGAAAATGCAACATGTCGCGATATCGCGACACTTTTCTTTCTTCTCTTTTGGCCGTGAAAATGCAACATGTCGCAATATCGCGACACTTTTTCTCCTTGCTCTTTCTCTTTGCTTTGGATCGCAAAAATGCAACATGTTGCGATATTGCGACACTTTTTTCTCCTTGTGGTGTTTTGCTTTTTCTTTGATCTTTAGCATATGGGCTACTTCGGTCTTCTTGGGAAACATGCAAAAAGGTGGGTCCCCAATTTTGGGTACGTTGTGGAGTAGCCACAACACGTATGACATCAAGGTGCCCCCCTTTTTTTTCAACTATGATCAAATGCCTCCATTGATGGACATTGAGCGACGTGCCCATCCGCTGATGGATATTGATGCATACCTCCGTTGATGGACATTGAGTGGCACATTCCTCTGTTGGTGGACCAAGGTGCCTGTTGGGTGCCTACTTCAGTAAGGTACCTTACTCAGTGCCTTACTCATTAAGGCACCTACCTCAGTAAGGCATCGCACCACCAGAGTAAGGCACCTTATTGAGGTAGGTGCCTTAATCGATAAGGCACCTACTTGAGTAAGGTGCCTTACTCGATAAGGCACCTACCTCAGTAAGGCGTCGCACCACCAGAGTAAGGCACCGTACCACCAGAGTTAGGCACCACACCACTAGAGTAAGGCACCACACCACCAAAGTAAGGCACCGTGTCACCAAAGTAAGGCACCACACCACCAGAGTAAGGCATCGTGCCACTAGAGTAAGGTACCAGAGTAAGGTGCCTGCTTGTATATTCAAGCACTTTTAAAAACTGTTGGTATGTGTAGCACCCTAAAATTGATGCAGTAAAACCTTAATAATTACAATTACTCTAGTAAATAATTCAAATTCAAATTTTAACCTCCAAAACCACTCCCAAATCGTCGCTTAATTTGTTTCCTCATTTTTTGTGCCATTTTTAGAGTTTGTTTTGATCGTTTGACGATATCATCATCGATCAGACGATATCGCCTCAAATCAGATGATTTCGTTTGGGCTAGGACGTCCAGACGATCTTGTCCCAAAACTAATTTTTCACAATTAGTTTTTGTTCCAAAGGCATCTCTAATCCGAGCAAAAGCGTGTCTACGCCATTAGAGACCCTCCCCATTTGAGATCTCCCAAATAGGAATGATCTCCAACCTCCTAACCTCCCTCCTAAGCCTATTTAATCCTAGGCCCTCCCCTTAGCATCCCCTTGGCTGAAATTCCCTGTAACTTGAATTCTACACACACTAGACATCCTAAATTACTATTTGCACTTGTTCTATCCAAATTTTGTTGCAGGTACCTTAGTATTTTTCAACCGAAGCAAGCTTACATCGTTGTAGACGATCCTGTTCAGATCGGAGGTGATCCTGTCGAATCAAGGACGATTTTGACTGCAGTCCACATTGGGGGCAATCAGTGCCCAGAGTTTGCATTTCTTCATCTTTTTTTTGCTATATTATTCTGCATTTAGTTAATATTATGATTATTTTTTATTATTTTGCATCTTGGAGTTCACCCATCTAGATCAAATGCATAATTAAGTTATAATTGTCATTAAATTAGTATAATGCATTCATGTTTCTATTTATAATTCTCAGTTTGATATTGTTATTGTCATTTTACACTGTTTCCCTCTGTTATCATAGTTGCATTCTCTGTATTTTGCATCTGTTTTTCTGTTTGCAGGTCTCTGACGAATTCGTCAGATCTCAGATGATCCTGTCAGGTAGGAGATGATCCTGTCGAATTCCAGACGATCTTGATTGCTTCAAAAATTAGAATCTTCATCAGACATCCGGATCAAGTATGGGTCTTTAATTCGTCTTGTTCTTTCTATTTTTTTTGTCCAAATTTGTTTCTGTCTTCATTTAAATCTGCATTTCATATAGAATAGCTTAGACGCATTTTGGTCAAACCTAGGACTTGGATGATTAAAGCTAAAACTGAACACATCAAACACATTCCCAACCTAGGCGTGGAAACTGCCATTCAAACGTTTCTTGGTGAACCCACCATCCATCGAAAAATCACCATAATACACCTCCCTCGAGAGGCGGGACCTTCGCAAGGCCTCTCAGTCCGAGGTACCGCGCCATCCTTTTCACATCCCCCTTTCGGGCATGGATCATATAGCCTGAAGGTAAGGGTGTGAAAAATTTGGAGCGATACAGTATGATATATCCGAAATAGATGAAAAAATAAATAAAAATAAAATAAAATTAGTTAGTTAGAATTTTATTAATGCCTTTAGTTTAGTTTTTTATGTTTTGCAGAACGACATTAGAGTAAGGTGCCAAAGTAAGGCGCCTGCTTGTATATTAAAGCACTTCTAAAAAATGTTGGTATGATATCTCCACACTTCATGACCAGAATAAATCTTGGATTATTTTTTTTTTATCGTCTGTGTTAGAGAATAGAATGTCAATTGTAACTATATGAGCTGGGGATTTTAGGTGGCCAAGCTGGAGGTCTGTCAATTACCGTCCTAGAAAATTTTCATGCTATGTACTAGAACGTCTTCTCCACCCAACTGTTTGTGGGAAATAATTAACTCTATCCACTGTGACAATAGATTTCTCCATGATTTCATATCCTCACCATCTCTTTGCAAAGTTGAAGTTCTCTTCCACCATAGTGAGACTATCTCTTCTCTGCATTTTCTTTTCCCACATATTTTAACATAATGAAAATGCTACCATAAAAATCGTAATATTGGCACTATGCATTAAAAGTAGAGGCTGCATATAATTGAACCAACAACTATGCAACTTAGTGTGCGAAAATTACATTCCATGTACCACTATGAAGGATTTATGATAGCCAACAACTCCAAACTTTTGCAACACCCAGCTCCTCATTAACAACACGTATAAAAATATTTTAATCTAGCTTTTGATATATCTCAAGAGTGCTAACTCTTTCGATGTATTACAGGGATCACCGTAATTAAAAATAGCTTTGTGCATTTTCTCAGCGTGTGCTCCTGAATGCATCATTTTTTTTCAATTGGGTAGCCCTGACACACGTGCATCCAAATCAAATCGATCTTCCACTGAATTATTTCTTTCACAGGTAAAATTAGAGTAGCACTGCGATCCTCTATTTCCCATATTGAAGATAAAAACAAATGTTTCCATCATCATCCACGGTATGTGTCGAGTGTTCAGGTGTGACGCTTCCATGAGATGCCTCGTTGAGATTTATCTGTTGTTTTTTTTCTCTAAGCACTATGAGCTCCATTTATTGTGCTTAGGTACCATGTGGCCTTCTTGCATATATTTGACATCTGATTTCTTCCAATATCCTCTCCTTTTTTTTTAGCTATTCGTTGGAGATTTCTCATTTCCCTTTTGGACCGAGTTGGTCCTCGAGAAAGAGGATACTATTTTCCAACAAGTAGCAAAATAAAAGTCTATTTTTTATTTACTCTTAACTTTGGAGCCTTTTCAGCAGATGAATTATTTTTTATGAACACTTTAACCATTGTTCATTGTGCCGTTGGCAACATTGGTGAAGGTGGGGTCTCCCCCATGCCTACATCTGAACTAGTCTTCTCAAAATAAACTCCTTGATCAACTAGTTTGATACATTGTAGCATGAGAAGAGTATTTTCCTTCATGGCATCACAACCAAACTCTTTCAACGTTACGATAAAATGTGCAGGCTGACAAACGACTATTTGCGGGCTAACACCTTGAAGAAAACAGGGCGTAGCAATATTTTAAAAACATGTGCTAGTTTTTGATTCATCAGGTCGCCTTAAGCGCAAGTGAAGAGCATACTTCATAACAACATGTTTTTTAAATTCAGCTCTATCATTTTTCTTGCATCATTAAAATATTTTGCCAATATGTTGCAAAGCATTAAGCCTGTAAAAATTTTCAATCATTAAAACTAAGCTTTTGGAGGCATAATTCCTCAATGGTTTCGATATAAAAACACATCCCTAAAAATTTTCAATCAGACCTGGGTTGTGTTATTTCTTTTGATTTCTTGAAACCATTTAGAACATGATGGAAATCCTTCATTGCCTGATTTTATAAATTTTTTCAATAGCACAATTTATTCCTACTTCTACACTTAATTATGGTACATCAGGTTCATTCATGTATTTACCTAAGAAGTTGGTAAATTTAAACTATTGCCTATGGGATTTGGCTTTGACTATGCCGACAACTATTTTTGACCTTATAAAAAGGCCCTTGGTGGACTCACACTTCTCAGGTAAAATATCTATAGGTATTTTTAAATGAGCTTTTTATCTGACTTGTAAAACATGACACTACAAATTTGACACTCCTCGACAATGATGCCAAAATGGTGAGCAGAAATAATGTCTCGAAAAATAATCATTTCTCTTCCATAAATTATCAATACGGTAAGTCCGTAAACTTACGAGTGTCACGCACAGTATATGCCTGCAGTGTTGGGGAATGAATCTGTCTGTACCTTATTTAGTTTGGTGGGGTATGTTTAAACATTTGAAGTTTAGCCTAACCAAATAAACTAAGTACAAAAAATTAAATAAATAAATAACAAGCTAAAATTAAAGTGCGGAAATAAAATGCAGCAGTATATGCCTACAGTGTTGGGGAATGAATCTGTCTATACCTTATTTAGTTTGGTGGGGTATGTTTAAACATTTGAAGTTTAGCCTAACCAAATAAACTAAGTGCAAAAAATTAAATAAATAAATAACAAGCTAAAATTAAAGTGCTGAAAATAAAGTGCAGAAATAAAATGCAGGAAAATAAACACACACAACTAAATTAATTAAAGTAGGAAATAAAACAATAAATCTAATCTACAAAAAATAAAGAACAAAAATAAAACAGGGGAGGACTACTGCAGGGATGGGCCCAAGCTCCCGCAGATAGTCCGCCCAACTAGCTACGTAGAGCTTGCTCGAATAAGAGGAGTTGAGCTCTTAATAAATTAAATAAAAAATGAAAAGGAAAATAATTTTTGTGTAATATTAATAATTCCTTATCCCGTTCATCTGGCCTGCATCTTTATATAAAGCATAGACATATATTATTACAATAACAAATCAATCTATTTTAATCACATGACGTGATTAGTTACAATTGGTTCTACACAGATTTTATTCTTCTATTTTAAAGCATGTCCGTTCACTAGAAGGATAAATATAAAAATCCTTAGGTGTACATAACAAACAAATCCTAAACTAATGCATCCTAAAAATAATGCCTTAAGAGCTTTACAAGGTCAACCGACCAATCGGTTGATAATAATAATAAATACTTTATTCTATTTAATAAATGCATGATTAAAATAGTTCTCCTTTGTCTTCACGTGCAACCTCCTCCTTAGCCCCTTGGTCAACCTGGTCAACGTTTACTTGGTCATATGGATTCTCCAATGTGGGTGTCTCCAACATATGGGAGTTGCGCCAATAAGGCGCCCCCCAGGAATGGGAGTAAGGTACCAGAAAGGCGCTAGTAAGGCACCTCCCATGTATGGGAGTAAGGTGCCAGAGTAAGGCACCTCCTCATGTATGGGAGTAAGGCGTTAGAGTAAGGCATCTACTCCATATACCTTAGATGCAATTAAACAGAAGCATTCCAGGTCCATTCGAGAGGTAGACTGGGAAACACCATATTAGCAGCAAAACCTGCATTTATACACAGTTTCCACTAAAAACACCAGTCAAGCATAATACTAGATTTTCTATCAATTATATGCATAAGTTAAATAAAAATATATCTCACATGCTAATTAACCAAGTAATAATGCCCCTTAAGAATATATATATATATATATATATATATATATATATATATATATATATATATATATATATATATATATATATATATATATATATATATATAACGAGTATTTTTGGTGCTCATCATCATGGAGGAGATGTCATTATTGGCTAAGATAGATTAACCGTAAAGCATCTAATTGAGTGAGGGACAATCAAGATCCAATACCTAAGCCTTAGACAACACTCGTATACAAAATTGAGCTCCCACATATCTTCAAGTAGATCGAGAGACACCTTAGGATTAAGAGAAACCTTTAGCCTTAGGAAGATTTTTGATTGTGTATTTTATATAATGCATTGAACACAACATTTAATAAGTTCATCCTTCAATATTGTTAGAGAGGCACATAGTGTGCTCAAGGGTATTTGTAGTAATCCTTATAACTCCATATCTAAAAATATAAATTCAAAAATTTTCAAAAAGTATGCATGGAATCCTCCTTGAGTAGTGGCCTAAAATATTGGTCTGAGAACTATCGTTCATCACTGTGGTATAACAAAGTACTATGGATAGTACATACACCTTAGCTTAGAGTACCCTAATTTTGTTTATCTCAAATGTGAAAAAAACCCACCACAAAAATTGAGCATATTAAGCAGACTACACTATCACTAAATTAACTAAACAAAAATAGATGACAAAAAAAATGGTGGTGAGAATAATAGTCATGACAAGGTCTTCCAATAACAGTAAACTATTAGTCGGTAACCATCCAAATAGAGTTTGGTACTGCAGTTATTAGTTACACAATTAGTATTAGTCTAGATAGGGTCTATTAGTAACAATTAGGTATTAGTCAGAATAGTCCAAACAAATCTGTTTGTTGTGGTGCAGTGGTAAATGCCCTGGGTGCTGGTAGAGGCCGACCCAGGTTCCATTCCCCTTGTCTCCATCCTGCAGATATATGGTATAGTTAGGAATGTCCTATGTCTTTGGTAGAGGTCGACAAGGCTCCATTCCTCCTATGCCCAACCTGTTGAAAGTGGCACCTCAAAAGGGGTGTTTTACACTATAAATTAGTTTTACCCAGGTGTTTTAGGTGAGTTGGAGAGGAAAGGGCAATCCTCCAAGGGAGGTCCTAGGTTCGAATCTCCACCCTACCAAAAACCTGAATTGGGTACCCAAAATCCAATTGATAATGTTGGTGCGGGCAGGGTCGGGTGTGACTCCCGGGTGACTTTGATGGTGTAGAACCCCTTGTTCATGGTCTCTCAGACCAAGGCGGCCCCACAAAGGGTTTTTCGCTTAAAAAAAAAAGAATAGTCCAAACAGAGTTGGTTGTGTAGTTATAGTTAAAACGGTTAAGATAGAGTCAGATAAAACAATTGTCAGTTTACAAAGTTATACATAATAGTTGTAAGTAATAGACATTGCAGAACTTGCTTAAGGGATGTCGAACAAAAGTTAATATTTTGAATGAACCAAGACTCCATAGGAAAAATAGGCAACACTTTCCTAGAAAAGAAGTTTAGAGTGCCAAAAAATATGGTCATGGGATAGAACTCATTACGATCATATTGTCAAGCTGATTATTTTGGTATATAGCCTCCATGCACTTTTTTTAGGGTGCTAAAAATATCATTGTGAGACCTAGCCCATTGTATCCATTTTTCAAACAAACTATTTTAATATATAGCATCCAAACATTTTTTTGGCCCATTACTAAAAATAGTAACTCCTGAAACAACACTTCTATTTTTAATAGGTCAATGGAAGTGATCCAAATCATACAAATATGGTTAGAGGGACTAGAGAGACACAAAAGGAGTAAAAAAAAAGCCACTATATGGAGCAATTAAACGTTGTACTTAATAACCTACAAGACCAAATATACCATATTGGACAATAAGTAAAATAAATGAGAGATCAAATGCAGGTTATAAGAGCTGACTGGATTAAATCTAGAACTGAATTTGAAGAAAAATTCCTAGAGGTAGAAGAATGATTTGGGGAAATGCCAAAGGTGTTTGACCATCATAACACTAAAGGATTGGGTGGTAGTTTAGGAAATAAAGAGAAAGAAACCTACCATTATATTTTTAACATAAATACTCTCTTTAAGATGCCTAAATTAGAATTTTCTAAGTTTAATGGAAAGGATACTGATGGTTGGTTGTGTCAAGCATATCAGTTCTTCAAACTTCATAATGTACCCTAATATTTGTGGGTCACCATGACATAATTTAACTTTGAATCTAAATCACTATGATGGTATTAATGGTTATACAACACAACTTCAGACCCTTCTTGGGAAGACTTTGAGTCCCAATTGCTCACTTTTTTTGGCCCTATTGAGTATGAGGACTTTATAGGAGCCTTGAAAAAATTGAAAAAAACATTTACTATTCGTGAATATGAAACTCAAATTGAGAAACTGGTTAACAGGACAAAGAGGTTGAATAAAGAATTTTTTAGAGCTATTTTATTAGTGGATTGAAAGATGATATCAAGGATGAGGTAAAAATGCTCAAACCCCTATCTATGATGTAAGCCATAGTATTGGCAAGATTAGCGGGGGAATGTTTTTTTTCCAAAGGAGATCATCCAAATTCCCATAGGTTAAATCCACATTTCCTTCCAGGTTCACATTGAATACTAGTAATAAGTCTACCCCAATCAAGTGATTGACTACAGAGGAAATGGATACCCATCGAGCACAAGGTTTATGTTATAATTGTGATGAGAAATATTTTCTAGGGCATAAATGCATCTAAAAGAAGTTATTTTTATCAGATGTAGAGGAATCAATAGGGAATGAACAACCTAATGAAGAAGTAGAACCACCAAAGGAACAACCTCAATATGAGCGTGAAACACAAGAAGAACCATAACCAAAAATATCTATCCATGCACTTGCAGGAATCCTGACCCCTCAGATGATGAAGGTAGTAGAATTCTTTAGAGAACATCTTACAATTCTCATTGATTTAGGCAGTACAAATAATTTTATTGATCCTTGAGTAGCTAAGCAAGCCAATTGTTACATACATGCTTACAACTTCTTTGAATTTAAGGTGATCAATGATGAAACATTATCGTATAAAGGTAAATGTTGTAATTTTGAATTGAAGATATGGGACTATGAACTCAAAACTAATATGATTGCTCTTCAACCATTTGGATTTGGTGTTGTGCTAGGAGCACAATGGCTAGGTACCTTGGGAACAATAGCTTGGAATTTTTTTGAATTATGGATGTAGTACTCATGGAATGGAAAGTCCTACACTCTCTATGGTTCATCTGTAGGATCTCCCTAGATTATCAGTTCAAGCCATATGGAGAAGTTGTTAAAATAATTCTCACATGGGGTAGTAGCTCAAATATTTGCAATTCAACCATAAAATTTAGAAGAAGATAAGCCCCAAGATGATTTGCAACTCATTTTGAGTAAGCATGATGTAGTTTTTATGGAACCAATAAAATAAGCTTTGCATCATTCTCATGATCATGTAATACCATTGGTACTATTTAGCTTGCCACCTAACATCAAATGTTATTGGTACCCCTATAACCTTAAGTAAAAAATTGAGAAGTTCATACATGAATTGCTAAAAGCAGGGGTAATTTGGCCTAGTAACAGTGCTTATTCTTCTCTAATGCTATTGGTTAGAAAGAAATATGGATCATGGTGGTTATGTATAAATTTTATGAGCTCAATAAGCGCACCATTAAGTATAAATTTCCTATCCCAATGGTAGATGAGTTGTTGTATGAGCTACATGGTGAAATTTGTATCTCCAAATTGGATCTCTGCTTAGGTTATCATCAGATAAGGCTTAAGCAGGAAGCTATTCCCAAAATAATATTTGAACTCATGAGGGCCATTATGAATTTTTGATCATACCATTTGGTATAACTAATACACCATACACACTTCAAAGCCACGTGAATACTATATTTTTTCCATTCCTTTACAAATATATTTTAGTTTTCTTTGATGATATTCAAATTTATAGTCATTCTTTGGAGGAGCACCTCATACATTTGAATCAAACTCAATAGCTTTTGTCTAAGAATAAAATTTATGCCAAGAGGTCTAAGTTTTTTTTTGGGCTGATCCAAGTGGAGTATTTGGGTCACATTATCACCAAACATGGAGTTAAAGTTGATCCTAAAAAGATTCAGGCTGTTCAAGAATGGCCAAAGCCTCACACCCTCATGGGACTTCATGGATTTTTGGGACTCATGTGGTATTACAACAAATTTATACAAAAATATGAAAAGATAGTAGCTCCTTTACAACCATGTTGAAAACAAAATCTTTTATTTGGTCAGAACCAATGGAGAAGTCTTTCCATGACTTATAACAAGCCATGAAAACCACCCCAATGTTAGAAATAACTAATTTTTCTAAACCCTTTGTAATTGAAAGTGATGCTTTGGGCAATGGCATAGGGACCGTATTAATGCAAGAAGGAAGACCATTGGGCTTCACCAGTAAAGCACTTTCAAGCCAAAATTTGGATAGATCTACTTATGCAAAGGAGATGCTATCTATTTTACATGCTATTAATCATTAGAGGCCATATCTCATTAGGCATAGTTTTTCAATCAACATCGACCACCAAAGTCTCAAGTACTTCTTGGAACAACAAGTAGCCACACCTGAATAATAACAGTGGGTTTATAAATTGATGGGCTATGATTATGAAATCACATATAAATAAGGAAAGAAGAATATCATGGATGATACATTATCTTAATAGTTTGAGGATCAAATTATGTTAAATGTTATCTCTTCCCCAATACCTCAATGGATTAATTCTCTTAGAGAGGACATGAATAAGCATTTAGGATTGAAAAGTTTGATCACCAAACTCTAAATAGATATTAAATCATGCCACAGATATATTTGGAATGGAAAATATTTGAGATATTGTGATTGACTTTTTATTCCCCAAACTTCACAAATGCAAGAACTCATCTTGAAGGAAAGGCATGCCTCACCAACCATGGGATATTTTGAGTTTCTAAAAATTATGAAAGGACCAAGCATACTTCCTTCTAGAATGGAATGAAGAAGGATATTCAAACCTTTGTGATTGAATGTGACATGTGCCAAACATGAAAGGAGAAACTGCGTTTCCTAGAACCTTTCAACTCTTACCAATTCTAGAACAAGTATGGGCAGATATTTCCATGAAATTTATTGAAAGGTTACCCAAGTTAGGAGGGAAATTAGTTAATCTAGTGGTAATGGATAGTATCACAAAGTATGCTCATTTTTTCTCCCTCTTTTTTCCTTACACAACCTCAATAGTAGCCTAAATATTTTGACTTCATATTTCTCTTTCATGGCATACCCATATCTATTGTCAGACAAAGACCCTACCTTTACTAGTCCTTTTTGGTAGGAACTATTCAAGTTGTAGGTAACTCAAATCAAAACGAGTTCAACCTATCATCCATAGAAAATATCCAAAAAAAATTATTAACAAATTCTGGAGACCTAACTTCATTGCTTTACTTCCAAACATCTTGCACAATGGGCGAAGTGGCTTCCCTTGGTCAAATTTTTGGTATAATACTTCATATCAAACTATGACCAAGGTTACCCTATTTTAAGTAGTATATGATTGTCCTTAATCAACATCATCCTCCTACATTCCAGGAACCTCCAAGGTTCACACTATAGACACCACTCTCAGCCAACATGCCATAGTCCTCCGACAACATAAGATGAATCTTTAATTGGCCCAAAACCATATGCATAAACAAGTTGATCAACACCATTCTAAGTGTATATTTGAATTAGGAGATATGGTTTTTCACCACCTAAAACCCTACAAAAAATCCTCACTCCAACTCCATAGATGCCAAAAACGAGCTACCAAATACTATGGACCCTACCAAGTATTATATCAGATTCATTCAACAACCTACAAATTGGCCCTTTCGGCTACATCAAAGCTTAATCTAGTATTTCATATCTCTTCTCTCAAGAATATTGTGGAAAATAAGATACATGTTCAATCCAATTTACCAGAATTGGATGAAGAAGGTTCCATCTTGCTAGAACCTATGCAAATTTTGGATTAGAAATTATGCACCCTTTGCGACCATGTCATCACTGAGGTTTTTGTTCAATGGCATGGATTACAACTTGAAGACTCTTTGGTACCTTAGTTTAGATTATGAGTGTTAAAAGTGTAATATTAGGACCCAATCCTAACATTATTATGTAATGTCTTCATTCTAGCATTATCATGTAATACATTGTAACATGTATGTGGCACTTGATGTGCCTAGACATATGGGCCCATATAATGTAACCATTATAAAAGATGTAAATAAATCTTTAGTATAAGTTCCTAGTTTGGATCCTCACTTGCATGTCAAATCGACCCTAAAGCATTAGGGTTAGGGATGATAGGAATATTTAAAATGGTAAGGTAATGGATGGAATGTATCAATATTTTTAATATAGTATCAACTTAATACTTCTAAGGAGGTTTCCCCCTTAAAGAGACCAATGATTTTGTATTATGATTATGTTTTATTCAATAAAGCTACTACATTCCATTTGTAATGCAATATTACTATTATTATTTCCATTAATTATTTTATTTATTACAATATTTGTGTGGATGTGATTATTTTAATTGGAAGGTTCCTAACAAGTGGTATTAGAGCACTTTCCAGGGTTGCATCTTGTTGCAACTATAATAGTTTCTATCCTATGAAGAAAACCAAGTATATTTTTTTTTAAATTTTAGTTTAATAGGTTAGGAAACCTGTGCTAGGGGTTTTAAAATATCATGGAGGAGATGTCATTATTGGCTAAGATAGAATTCCCATAAATCATCTAGTGAAGTGAGAGGTGACCGAAATCTAATACCTAAGCCTCAAACAACACCTAAATATGATGACAAACTCCCATCTACCCTTGGGTAGATAGGGAGACCCCCTAGGTTTAGGAGATACCTTTATCCCTAGGAATATTTTTGGCCATTTATATTTTGTGGTGCATTGGTACACAACATACTCGGAAGTTACTTTCAAGGTACAATAAAAAAATAAATATTGTACCTATAGGTACAATGAAACCCACTATAGTTAGTACTCTAAAATATTGGGTCAAAAAATTATCATAACTGAGGAAGTATATTGAAGAGCCCATAGTAGCAAACACATATTGGCCTATAGTAACCCTATTCCAATCATCTATCAAAAATATAGACTTGAGTATACTAAGGTGACTACAAATCTAATTAGATTTTGAAGAGAAATTCATCTTGGATTTTGAAACAAGTATTGGAAGAGTGACCAAGTGACACCATTCCATACCCATTTTATGCTTTGTTGGAGTTTGCACATATTTTCATGAACAAGAAAAGCAATCCGTCCACTCAAATTCTATAAAGAAATCATTAAAAAAGGATGGAATAGAGAAATATATAGTTGGGATATATAGGAACCATAAATAATCACTACACTATCCATAAATAAGAATCACAACACTCTGATATAATGGATGAGTGGTGGGAAGCATTTACACCAATACCAAAACCCTCATTACACTAGTTAAGTTAACCTAAATCAACATAAAAAGAGGGATTTTTGGTTAGTTATAAGTTGTAATATGGTTTTAGCTATAACAAGATTAACTATAGCCTCTAGGGCTACATAATAAAATAATATAATAAATTAAATATATTTGTACAATGATTTCTCATAGGCCTCTACAAGTTTACATTATACAATGTTGGCCTTGTCCATAAGTCAGATTATGCTTTTAACAAAACTTACATTCACAATGGTAGAATCCACAACTAAGACAAACTAGTGGTTCTTCTCATAGAATGCTCATAGAACTTAAAATAATATTAGGACTTATTGTGTTTATAAACCAATTGTGTGGGTCTATCTTAAACAAATTTTAATGGTTGTTGTATGTAATATTTTCTTGCAAATAGCCATAAAAGAAAACCTTGACATTGATTTGATGAATCTCCCATCTAAAACTAAAAAAATAATGATTGGATTATATGAATGGATTCCATGCAAGCTTCATGAGTAAATGTATCATTATAGTTGAATTCCTTTTTGGGATAATTCTATTGCAACAAGGTGAACATTGTCTTTATCCACATTTTTATTTACCTTATACTTGGTCTTATAGACCTATTTGTATTCAGTAAGACTTGTATCCTTCAATATAGGCACAAGATCCTATATCTTGTTCTTCATGAATGAGTTGTGTAAGCTTCTACAAATTTATCCTATCCTAAACATCCCTTTACTATAATGGGATGATCATCCCTTTTCACCTTGTTGATAAGGACCTAAATTATGTTTGGATTTGTGAGAGTGCTCCTTTTAATAGTAGTTTCAACTAATTTCAAAATTGTTTAAGCACACCTTGATATACTTTTCCATATTTGGGATCATTTAGTAAAACAAGCAAAATTGGATTTATTTTTTTTGGTAGGTGGTAGAAATTGTATTATATGGGTTTTAACTGGTGCCCAAAACTAGAAACATAAGAATATTATGAAAAGTACATAGAGAAGCAAAAAATGTCTACACCCTAGCCGATTCAGGAACTAGACCAGAGAAAAAATAGACCAACGTAGGGGTTTTTTAACAAAAAAATAAATTTCAAAAGAGAGAGTCCACATAGGGGCTAAGGAGAAAATAAAACAAAATCAAACCAGTACCCATGCAAGGGTCAAAATATTAGTACCAAAATTCCCACACAGGGGAATAAAGCTTGAAAGACAAAACAAACCAACTCTAATCATCGACAATTTTTAGCTACAAAGCTCTTTTGGCCATGTTTCTTGACCAACAGTTTCAGGGAGGCACTGATGCTATCCATACCGTTGATGATGCTACTAAGGATAATTTTGTGGACCAAGTTGAATATGGCCACCAAAGAACCAGTTTCGTCACTCCCATTATCAGACTTTTTGAGGCGAGCATACCTCTCAAGGCTGGTTGTGCATTCCCAAGTTGACAACAATATTAAGAATATTTTGAGAGAAATTTTGGTGCCATATGGACAAATTCTTGTGACTAACCCCAAAATTGGTGAGCAAATCAATAGACTTGTTAGCTTCCCAATACACATGGTAGGTTGTAGTGTTGCAAAAATTCTACATCAAGACCTTAGCTTCTTGAATAATAGTGTGCACGTTCCATGAAGGAATTCTATCACTGATGATAGAGTTTGTAACATTCATGGAATCACCTTCAATTTGTAAATTTCTCCTGTAATATTTGAGAAATTCTAGCCCTATCCACAATGCATGAGCTTCAACATAGTGGTTAGTTTGGATGCCTAGGAACTCAGCATAGGCCACTATGAGTCATCCATTGTGATCCCTTACCATACCTCTAGTACTTGCTGCACCCGGATTTACTTTAGAAGCACCATCATAGTTAAGTTTAATTCATCCTACAGGAGGAGTCCAATGAGCACCACTTCTAGGTTGGGGATTAGGAGTAGAGTTGGGACTGTGGGGAATATTAAGGGAATAAAAAAGAGTGGAATTAAGGGCAGAATTAGGTGGTTTGGTGCAAGGGAAAAGCTTAGAATTTTTAATAGCAAAGGTGATGGTTTTTTTGGAAACAAATATAGAGTCCCTGAGGGTGTTTGAAAATATTCTACTATTTCTTTCGAGCCAAATATTCCACAAGAGATGATGGAGATAAAATTACCACAAAGAAGATGACCTAGAATTTTTGAAAGGCATGGGCCACTGGGAGAAAAAAAATCCAGGGAGTTGGGCTGGGCCCAAGAGATGTGAAAGGTGGACATGAGATGATCCATGGCAGAGTGGAAGAAAGAACATTTTGTAAATATGTGGTTGATAGATTCCCAAACCACCAAGAAAATATGACATCTATTAGGAACAACCATCCCTCTATCCATGATATTAATAGTAGTGAGGATATTATTTTGGATGGCCAACTAAGAAAAGATAATAAATTTAGTATGGAGGTGTTATAACCAAACCAGATTGAAAGGAATAAGAGAAGTTTGGGGAGTGAAAGTCAACAAATGAGCAAATTTGATAGAAAAAAACTAGAGTTAGTTTCTTTCTATAAAGGGTATCATGAGACATACCAGATGGAATTACAGTTGCCCTCAAAAATGTTGATAATTTTGTGACAACATTTGAAATTTGGGCATCAAAATTTGCAATGTGGAGCTCTTTCCATCTTTTGGGTTGGACTGAAGAGTCTATGAAATCAGCCACCTTTCTGCCTATGAGAGTATCCAATAAAGACTGCACCATTAAGACTTCATTGTTCTCACTAAGTGTTTGATTGGAGATCCACCTGTCTGACCAAAAATTTATCTTGTTTCTTGTTCTAAGATGCCATATGGTTCCCATTTGAATAAGAGGTATGGTCTGGAGGATTGATTTACAGAAGGTGGACCCAACTTTAGGAATATTTTCATCCATAAAATTCCAGATGTGAGTGTATTTTTATTGATGATGGAAAACCATTCAATATTGCAATTGGTAAACACCTTCCAATCCTAATTGGCCAATAGTACCATGTTCATATTACTAATTATTCTAAGAACCAACCCTCTGTGACTTTTGGGTAAGCAAACCTTTTCCTAGCTGACCAGATGAAACTTTTTTTATCCTCTGAACCTGTCCAAAGGAATCTCTTTTGAATCTGTTCAATTTTGTTATAGATAAAAATTGGGGCTTTGAATACTAACATAAAATAAATAGGAATACTTTGAAGATAGGCCATAGTGAGAGTGGCTTTGGATGCTTGGGATAGGAGGGCCCCTTTCCAACCTGTAATATTTTTATTGATTCTTTCAATAACATTGATCCACATAGACTCTTTGGAGCAAATGGTGAATAAGAAAAACCCTAAATAGATAGTGGGAAGCTCAGATATGACACATTGAATAATATGAGTAATCTTGAACTATCTAGACAAGGGTATTGAGAAAGAAAACTTTACTCTTGACATAGTGTTGAGTGATGTTTTCACCCAATTGTGAAAGCACACTCTCCGGTAGGATTTGGGTTCCAAAATCCCCTCTTGCAAAGAAGTTAAACAAACAACTTCTCCAAGGTTCTTGTTATATTAGCATTTGCATATGTGCATTAGTAATATCAAATAAAGATATTCAATTGAAATGCTAATATAACAAGAACCTTGGAGAAGTTGTTTGTTTAACTTCTTTGCAAGAGGGGATTTTGGAACCCAAATCCTACCGGAGAGTGTGCTTTCACAATTGGGTTAAAACACCACTCAACAGATTGGCGCTAGAAGGAGGGCCCGAATCGGTTTATCTATTTCAATTTTTATATCTAAATATTTTGTTTTTGATTTAATTCTGAAATTATTTACGGCTAAACTGCAACACTGTTTTTGTGTTTGTTGCAGGTTTTCTTCGAACTAGCCGAGGGTTTCCTCGAGGAAGACTGGACCCACCACACCGTATTGCGACCAGTGTCTCAAACAACCGGAGAAACCATTTTTCACGACCTTACCGGTACTCCCAAGGGTAAAGTCAAGCAAGTCGTAAGCACTCCAAGTAGCAAAAGGCCTCGTTTTCTCCAAGAACGTCGAGTGGACCTACGCCAGTAATATCCGTTGCCCCTAGTGTGCCTATAGTTTGTAATATTTCTTCTGCTATTGTAGGTCTGTCTACATCAATTCTGAGTCAAATGGCTCAAGCTCCAAGAGCTCCTTGGTATGGAGCTAACAATACTCCTTTGAATATTGCTGGGGATATCCATGAAATCCCCAAGAACATTGAAAGATTTCTGCCTAAATACAAGCCAGATGGCCTAAGAACAACAGAAGAACATATCCAAGCCTATAGAGATGTTTTAATTAGGTCGCAAGTTCAGCATGAAGATGTAGCCTGTAGACTTTTCCCCATGAGCTTGGATCCAATAGCATATGAATGGTATATATGCTTGCCAACCGGTTCAATCACCTCTTGGACACAAATGGAAAATGCATTTGTCAATCAATTTAGGTCGCCCTTAGATCCCGCAACTATTTACAATCGGTTTATTACATGCAAACGGGGCCAAGGGGAACCAATCCAAATGTTTAATCGAAGATTCCAAAAGAACTATAACAGAGCAATTAGACATTTTGCCATCGATCCTGCAGTAGCTTTGCAGATATATTTTGGGGCATTGGACCCCATGACAGCCATGTTTGCAAGGCGTAATCCTCAGGTCACCACGTTGGCTTTGGCCTATAATGAAGCCATGACTATTGAGCAGCAATTGACACCGCAAGGCTACGGGTTTACCCAGATGCCTATGTTGGGACAGGGTGCTCCATATGGTCAAGTTCCCCAAGCAAATCAACTCATGGCACCACAAATGCCAAGTATGAACGCCTTCCCATATCAGCAGTCGTATCCACCAAAGACCCGCATATGCACCCATTCCAATCCAACCAATCACAACCATTCCACCTGTTCTTGCATTTTTGCGGAACAGTCAATCAACTATACAAGAAACTAGTCAAGTCAATCCTCAAGCCATAGTTCCTGTCCCGAATCCAACCCCGATTCAAGGTATCAATCCATATGGGAATCCAATTCCTCGAACCCCACCCAAATGTGGAATCAAGACCCCATCAATTATGCAAATCCAATGGGGGTTAACAACAATGTGGTTCCACCGAAGGATGTCTTTTCGGAAGTCGAAGAGCTCAAGAAACTAGTGCATAAACTAAGTAATGACAGGGTTCAACAACAGAAGCATGAGTCCCGTGCCCCTCACCCAAGTCAAAATTTTAACAATAGAGGGAGGCACTGGAACACTAAGCCAAACAATGGGGGAGTTCCTCCTCCCATTGCTAATCAATTAGATGCTTCGCAGGCCCTAGCCAATCCAATTCTCTTTTGAATCTTTCAGATTTGGCATGGGAAAGAGGGTGCAGGTTACATAACACAAAAGAACACAATGAGAGGAATTGTCCTGAGATTGCTAGATACACTCATTGTCTTCAGGCACAAGTTGATGATTTGGAACTGGTATCAAATGAGGATCCATCGTATCAACAAGATGAAAATATTATGGTGATGGAAACAACATATCACCAAGAGGGTGAGAGCGAGGAGGAAGAAGACGAAGTTTTGGAACAGGAGGTGCAAGCTTTTCGAGATTTCGTAAAGGGGACTCATGGGTACCATTTGAGGAGTAAGTCTAAAGCCCCTAAAACCTCATCAACACCTCCAAACAGCTCTATTCTTCCTCCAGATACAAAGGCAAGTAACAACCCTCCCCCTCCACTCATAAGAGAAATGTCTAATGACGTCCAGAAGACAGTCAAATTCGAAAAACCAAATTATGACGTAGTGGAGGATATGAAGAAGTCCAAATCTAGCCTTTCATTCCCGGACGCAGCCTAAATTGCCCGGTCAAAAGGAGGCGTTGATAAGAGCTTTGAACTCACCTGATCCGATGTGGAAGGAAAAAAGAGCTGAATCCCATCTGATTTTGCGAAAGGAGAGAAGGGATGTCCCGCCATTCTTATTAACTCTGAGAATTGCGGGTAAGAACTTGCATAACTGTTTGGTAGACACAGGAGCCACGAGCAACCTCATGCCTACGGAGATATGTCAAATGCTGGGTCTACAACCGGTTTCATCCAAATGCACGGTCTTGCAATTGGACCGTTCAGAGGTAAATGTAGTAGGGACCTTATATGATGTCAAGATTCAATTAAATTCTGAACCCAGGGTCCAAAAGGTTGTAGACATTTTGGTGGTTAACATCCCAAGTAGGTATGGAATGTTACTTGCGAGAGATTGGATGAAAACGCTGAATGGCTATTTTGCAACAGATTGCTCGCATATGTGGCTGCCATGGAAGGGCATTGCTAACCAAATCAGAGTGGAAAACGAACCGAGGCTTAAGGAGATTATAACGGATTTTAACAAGCCGAATGAGGTTCAGTTTTCTGAGCCAGACCTAGGGGTCTATGCTCTTGATGTTGAGAAAGTTGCTGATGAACTTAAAGAAGAAGTGTGTCATGGTGGTTCTTCTGAGGAAAAGGATTACACGTGGTTGCTCAAGTTTGATGGATCAAAATCTAGACAGGGAGCAGGAGCTGGAGTCGAGCTCACTGGTCCAGGAGGTAAACCATTATTGGCTGCCTACAGACTCCAATTTCCTTGCACAAACAATGTGGCGGAATACGAAGCATTGATCTACGGTTTACGTCTAGCATTGAGCAAACATGTTAAATGCTTGAAGGTTTTGGGAGATTCTGAGTTGGTTGTCAAGCAAATCAAAGGACAATATACATGCCGTGACAAAAGACTGAGCCTTTATAGGACTAGGGTTATGGACCTCATGGAGGAGTTTGATGCATTCAACATAGCCCTTATTTCTAGGAGAGGAAATCGAATAGCAGACTCTCTTGCAGTCGCCGCGGGCATGTTAAACCCGGTGGATATAAAAAGATGTAAAAATTTTTCCATTGAGCTGGTTCCTTGTCCATCAATACCTGATAATGTGAAGAATTTCCAGGTTTTTGAGTGTGACAGGAACATCTTCAAGTTTGTCACAAACTCGGGTATTTTTGAAAATCAGGTGATCGATGAGGAACAAAGGTGGCAGGATGAAACAGAAGAAAGTGAAACTGCGTATCAATCCAACAAAATTCCTAAAGACGTGGTTTCATTAGAAAATATGTTCGACATGGAATGCAAGAACAAGAAAAGAAAAAGAGTCCCGCTCCCCAAAGATGCATGCGATTCAATTAATCTGGGGAGTGCAGACAATCCAAAGGAGGTGTACATAGCAAAGGCATGTACAGAGGAAGAAAGGAGCAATATAATACAGGCTTTGAAGCATTACATAGATTGTATTGCTTGGAACTACAATGAGCTGAAGACTTACAAACCGGAACATTATCACGCATACCATACCTTTGAAGCCAGACTCCAAGCCTTTTAGGCAAAGACAACGAGTTGTTAACCCGCTATTGGAGCCTTTGATCGAAAAGGAGGTTAAAAGATTATTGGAAGCGAAAATCATTTTTCCCGTTAGGCACTCAACCTAGGGTGGCCAACCTCGCTCCAAGAAGAAAAAAGAGTGGAGAGATTAGGTCGTGCATAGATTTTCGAAATCTTAATAAAGCCTCTCAAAAAGATAATTATCCATTACCATCAATCGATGAAATTCTGCAAATGGTAAATGGATCTGAAATGATGTCCTTTCTCGATGGATATTCTGGGTACAACCAAGTTCTTATACATCCAGGATGACAGGATGAAAACAACCTTCACTACCAAGTGGGGGACATTTGCATATAAGAGAATGTCGTTCGGACTGTTAAACGCTGGTGCAACTTTTCAACGCGCCATGGATTACGCATTCAAAGGACTAATAGGCAAATGCATCATCGTGTATGTGGATGATATCCCGGTTTTCTCGAAGAAGAGAGAGGATCATGTTAAATATTTGAAGAAAGTGCTTCAAAGATGCAGAGAACATGGAATTTCCTTAAATCCCAAAAAGTGCATTTTCGGAGTAACGAAAGGGAAATTGTTGGGTCACATCATTTCAAAAGAGGGCATATCCATCGACCCAGAAAGGATACAAGCTATCCAAAACCTACCTCTCCCGAGCAAGAAAAAGAACCGAGATCTTTCTTTGGGCAAGTCAATTTTGTGAGGAAGTTTATCTCTAGCTTTGCCGAGATAGCCAAACCTCCGAACCGGATGCTCAAGAAAGATGTGGATGTAAAATGGAACGAGGAAAGTAGAGTGGCTTTCCGGAATATCAAAGATGCCATTTCCGGAGCCCCTGTCCTTATAAGCCCGGATTACTCCAAGCCTTTTTATATTTACGCTTTTGCATCGTAACACTCCTTTGCGAGTGTCTTAACCCAAAAAGGTGAGGATAGTGCCGAAAAGCCCATTGCGTTTTTAAGTGCCCCTCTGAAAGACGCTCAATTAAGGTATTCAATCCTTGATAAGCAAATGTACGCACTTTTTAAAACTGTGAAAAAATTTAGGCACTACATCGTGCACAGCAGAATTATCGCCATCGTGCCCGATTCTGCTGTCAAGACCATGTTTTTACAGAATGAACTAGGTGAGAAGAGAGGAAAATGGATTTCGACCATCCAAGAATTTGATCTCGAAATCCAACCAATGAAACTAGTTCGAGGACAAGGACTGGCAAAGGCGATCGCAGAAAATGATCCGCAAATAACAGGTCAATGCTCAAATACATAATACATGGCTAAGGACGACCGGTATGTTGATATTGTGCATTTTTTATTGACTGGTAAGTATCCTTCTAATCTGAATTCAACACAGAGAAGAGCTTTAAGGCTTAAGTCTGTTAACTATCTAATAAAATCTGGTGTGCTTTATAGGAAGAATCATGAAGGCATCTACCTGAGGTGCTTGAACAAAGAAGAAGTTGCCGGGGTGTTGTAAGAATTTCACGGGAAACATGGAACTGGTCATGGTGCAGCCAATGCTACAGCACATCAAATCCTGAGAGCAGGATACTACTGGCCACATATTTTCAAGGATGCGCATACCCATGTACGATCTTGTCACATCTGTCAAGTGGCTGCAAATAGAGAAAGAAATGCAGCCATGCCGTTGCAGCCTGTAGTCGAAATGAGACCGTTTGCGCAGTGGGGACTAGATTTTATTGGGGTTATTAACCCAAATTCTTCTGATTCTCACAAATTCATTTTGACAGCTACAGACTATTGTACAAGGTGGACAGAGGCGATTCCTACTAAACATGCCACCACAGATGTTGTGATTAAATTTCTTGAGGATCAAATTATAACAAGATTTGGGATGCCCGACTCTATTGTCAATGACAATGGTAAAGCTTTTATTTCTACACAATTTGCAGATTGGGCATATGATAACAAAGTGAGCTTAAAGTTTGCATCCAATTACTATCCTCAAGGAAATGGGTTGGCCGAGTCTTCAAATAAGAATTTGTTGAATACTATTAAGAAGTTGCTGGAAAAGAACCCTCGGGACTGGCACAATCAACTAAAGTTTGCCCTTTGGGCAGATAGGACCAGAGTGAAAGAATCCATAGGGAATACTCCCTATCATTTGGTCTATGGGCAAGACCCGATATTTCCAACAAATTTGAAGTTGCAGACCTTACATTTCATACAAGAGTACTTGGGGACAGATGATCAAGTTGAAGCCAAGTTGAGCCAGTTGTTGCACCTTGATGAAAAGAGAGAAGAGGCCATGAATCACATGAATAAACACCGTGCAGCTTGTCAAAAGGTGGTTTGACAGAAGGGCCAAAGTTAAATCATTCAGAATTTCAGATTTGGTATTACTATGGGACAAAAGACATGAGGAAAAAGGGAATCATCAAAAGTTTGATTGTCTTTGGTTGGGCCCATATCAGATTTCAGAGATTCTTGGGAAGAGTACCTTCAGGCTAAAAACATTAGAAGGGGAAGATTTCATGCTACCGGTTAATGGGCAGATTTTAAAGCATTATTTTAGCCCTTAGGTTGTGAGACTTTGATATTATTCTTTTGGTTTTGGTGAAGGATTTTCAGATTTTGTTTTTATTGTTTAGGATTGTTAGTTTAGTTAGGATTTTGATTATGGATTTGATTTCAATTGACATGTGTGTTAATTTAAAAAAAAAAAAAAAAAAATAGAAAATTGAGATGTCAACTTATGCTTAAGGATTAGGAGAATATGAAATATTGGAATTGTCTTGTAAAAGCTCCACAAATAGCATAAAACATTTTTAAGTTATATTGTTTGACTTTGTGATACATGAAAGAGTCAGTTTTGCATGACAAATCATTTCATTTGCAATTCAAAAAAAAAAATAATGCATTCATGTTCCATCTCACCCTACATACATTTCACCTTAGTTACATATGCATCTTAGGTACAAGCCATTAAAGTATGTCAAATCCTCTTAGGGTTGTGTTATAACATGTATGTAAGTAGCTCCTAAGGTTGGAAACTGAGTCTTGAGATATCTAGAACCAAGCACGTCTCATGCATTAAAAAGGATCTTGAGCAAAATGATCAAAACCTAACTTGGAAGGAAAGGTTGGGCGAAAGAAGTATTTCCTGTCTATCCTATTATGCAACATGATCCTTAAAACAGTGGTTTTGACCACTTCCATTAAGCTTAAAGCCTAAAATCATAGTAGTAAGGATAGGGTTAAATCCTCATCGAACTTAGGTTGAGGATCCAATTCCCCAAAGCTTTGATTTGACCCACATGGAGTAGTAAGGATAGGGTATAAATTCTCATCTCGGTTGGTTGAGAATCTGATTCCCCAAAGCTCTTATGTCTCATTTCATAATCAGTCTTGGATTGTAAGGATCGTACTATTTGTCCTCTGCAAGGGATGGGTAGTCATCCCCAAGGTCTAAGTAACAAAATTAATATTTTCCATTCACATCTAAAGTTTGGATTGTAAGGATCGTACTACATGTCCCTAACCAGGATGGGTAGTCATCCCCAAGGTCTAAGAATTAAAAAAAAAAAAAAAAATAAATAAATAAATAAATAAATTTTTCCCATCTCATCTTTATTTTGGATTGTAAGGATCGTACTACTTGTCCTCTGCAAGGGATGGGTAGTCATCCCCAAGGTCCAAAGAAATGGAGATAAGTTTTGGATTGTGGGGTTAGATATGCCCATGCATGGCATCATGTCTTGCCTAAAAAACAAGACCACTGATTGTCTAGAGGGTTAGACTAGCATGACCATTTCTTCCATAACTGGTTTAATTATTTTGCTTAAAGTGAGGTAATGAACTCTAAATCAGAATAGTAAGGATAAGGTTAAACTCTCATCTCGGTTGGTTGGGAGTCTCGATTCCCCAAAGTTCTGATTTCACATTCACTTGCACATGGGTTCTAGATAGTAGGGACTCATAACCAACTTTGGGATACAATAAGATAATGAACTAGTGGATCCTAAGAGGGTTTGGCAATCTTGAATGCTTGTACATAGTATTAGAAGAAGTACCATGCCCTTTATGGAAGCAAATCTCCTTGCACATTCATTAGGGTACACAAATCATTCACCATCCCATATATGCATTCATGCAAAACTGATAATGGAATGTTGATCAATTTCAAACGATAGGGAATGAAAACACATTGCACACACTGAGCTAATACTTGATGATTCTGATGATTCATGTACTTCTGATCTTTGGGCATTTGTTATTTTGCTTATGTGCTAACATGTATTTGCGAGTTTGTGATATGTTTCAAGTTGGGTTCTTACTAAAATGCTCAAGAGCATTTGACAAATAGAGTCGCCATTTGTTGTGGTTGATCCACAACACACCCCAAAATTGGGGACCCACCTTTTTGCAGGCTTGCAGAGAAGAATCTCGGTGACCCAGATGCTAAAATTGAAGAAAAGAGGAAAAAATGCCTAAGTGTTGAAAGGTGTCGCGAAATCGCGACATGTCGCAAAATCGCGACTGGTTGCGCCATCGCTGCCGAAAACAGGAAAGTTGTCGCGAAATCGCGACATGTAGCTCCATCGCTGCCAAAGAGGAGAGAAAAGAAAATTGAAAGTTGTCACGAAATCGCGACATGTCGCTGAGGAGAAAAGAAAAGGTGTCGCGAAATCGCGACATGCTGTTGAGAAGAAAATAAATGATGTCGCGAAATCGCGACACGTCGTTGGAAAAGGATGAGAATGGTCGCGATTTCGCGACGTGTTTTGCCGAAGCGTACGGGTGATGAAAAGTGTCACGATTTCGCGACGTGTTTTGGAAAGGTGCACGGAAGCAAAAAAACGTCGCGATATCGCGACAGGAAACAACTAAAGGACTCGAAGAGGAGAGACGTCGCGATTTCGCGATCGATTGCAGCAAAGGTGTACGGACGGAGAAAATGGTCGTGATTTCGCGATGTGTTTTGGAAAACTGTACGGATGGAGAAAATGGTCGCGATTTCATGACGTGTTTTGGCAAACTGTACGGACGGAGAAAATGGTCGCGATATCACGATAGGTTTTGCCAAGGCGTACGGAAGATAAAAGCGGTAGCGATATCGCGACGGTTTGTGGCAAGCAGGTTCGAAAATAAAAGCGGTAGCGATATCGCGATGGTTTGTCGAAAGAGGGCAAGAGAATGATAATGGTCGCGATGTCGCGACGTAAAGTTGCCAAGGAGGCCCGACGGAGAAACGGTAGCGATTTCGCTACGCCTTGCGGAAAGAAGACTCAAAGTTCAAAACGGTAGCGATATCGCTACAAATTTCGTGAAGGCAGGCTCAAAGTCAAAGTGGTAGCGATATCGCTACCATTTCATGAAAAGAAAGCCCAAAGTCAAAGTGGTAGCGATATCGCTACCATTTCATGAAAAGGAAGCTCAAGGCCAAAAATGGTAGCGATATCGCTACCACTTCATAAAATAGAAGGCACAGAGCAAAAGTGGTAGCGATATCGCTACCAAGGGTTGCCAGGGATGTACGACCGGGAAGTTGGTAGCGATATCGCTACCATGTTTTAAAAAAGAAAACCAAAGGCCGAAGGTGGTAGCGATATCGCTACTATGTTTTAAAAGAAAGTTAAAGGCCGAAACGGTAGCGATATCGCTGCCATATTTGGAAAGAAGACTCGAAGCTGAAAACAGTAGCGATATCGCTACGAAAAGCCGTTGGACGCGTACGGACGAGAAGGATGTCATGATTTCGCGGCTGCGAAGGTGAACAGGCGGACTTGCAGTTTTGTCGGGTTTTTGTAGAAAAGCGTTACAGCAGGCATAGAAAAGGCAGGGCACGTGGCGCACAGGTGTCAAACTTGCAGAGGCGTTAGATACATAGGTGGATTTCGAACGTTTTAAATTTGAGCGTGAATCAAAAGCGAGAAAACGACATGAATTCGAAAGGTCACCTGCAGGAAGGTGAAATGAAGCGACGGAGGAAATCGAAGAGCCATAGCAGTACTATAAAACCATAAATGCAAATTGAAGAAGGGGTTGGAAATTGCCGAATACAGAGTTGCAGAGACAAGAGCTTCGTGCTATTCTGGGCCTGTACTTGGGCAATTTCCTTCTTTTTGTTCTAGAATTTTATACCTGGAACATTTTTGAATGTAATCGAAATATTCTTTAATACAAAATACAGAGAGTTGGCATCTTTTGGATGAGAAAGAAGGAGTTACTTCTCATGCATGATTTAATGTCTATCTTTCCTTTCCGGATTTCTTAGGTTTCTAGGTGAAGTTTAATGCAAGATCTCTTGGTTGCTTCATGCGAATGCCTCGAATCTGGAATTATAGTAGAAACCCTCGAGACCCGCACCTAGCCTATTTGGATTGTGTGAAAGTGCAGGTTCATTAGGTTAGGTTGTATGTAGAAAGCCTCAGTATCTTCGGTTTCATCAGATTAATGACAACTTTTTGACTGTAATCTATTCTTATTGTTACTTTTGTTTACTTTTGTCTTTGCTTTTCAAACCCATATTTTATTTTCAGCAGTTTAATTACTATGTTTGAATAAATCACTAAAAATCCATCAGAATTAAATATTAAAACAGATTTTATTCATTTTAGAGTCCATTGCACTTTCAGAATTAAATAAACCACAGTGCCCCTTGTTAACATCCACTTGCAAACCCTAAGGTGTTCTTAGCATTTCATTTTAAACAGCATCCTTGATAATCAATAATTAGCATAATAAGAACCTTGGAGAAATCATTTTTCTTTGCAAGCAGAGGATTTAGGACTCGGATCCTACAGGAGAGTGTGTTTTCACAATCGGGTTAAAACACCACTCAACACATAGTTTATCTTTTGCCCTACAACCTCTTCATAGATATCTAAAATACCTTTAATTGACTTTGCTTCCCAAAATGAAGCATGGATGGCTAAGATAGTGTCATCTACGAACTACTGATGAGAAAGGGGTCTCATGTTGGAAACAACTTGAATACCAGATATCGTGCCATCCAAGCAATTTTGAGAGCTCTTCCAAGGGATTCAAAAAGAATAATGAAGAGAATAGGTGATAGGGGATCCCCCTACCTAAGCCCTCTATTTCTTGGGAAGTAACTTGCTACAGACCCATTGACTAACACTGAGAACCAGGGGCTAAAAATACAACCTTGAATAAGTTTGACCACTCTCTATGGAAACCGAACTTGAGAAGGACAACAAGCAGGAACTATTGATTGACCTTGTCAAAATATTTATTCATATCAATTATAAGGACCACTAGGTTTTTGAGTTATAAGTGTTATTAGGATTATATGGTTTGATAATAATGTCATTTAAAAAGGCACATAGTATCAATAATAACATAATTAGATGGGGATTATACCTTCAAGAGTCTTAAAAAACTAACCTGACGGTATGTGATATGATTCCTCAATAAAGATAACCCCTATAGGAATGATATCACTACTTGTAGGATTATACAACCTATAGGATTTTGACTCTTTATTGTATCCTAAAAGATAGACTTGTGATACTTATTAAAGTTTGTTTTGGTTTTGATCCCAACTATGTGTCTTATATTCAGATCTAAATCTTAAAGGATGAAACTAAAGGCTTATTATCAATTGATATCATAAGATATGTCTTTCCTTTGATAGCACAATTAGCGTAATGGTTGATGATGTGAACTATGGAAAGAAATATCTCTTTTAAAAACATAAAATCTATCAATTTGATATCAAGCATTATAGAATATCCCATATTATATTTTTCTCTTACTTATACGTTATGTTTTATTTAGTATATAGTAAAATATTCCTTATCATGATTGTCATGATTCGTGTGGAAAGTCTCAAGGTTATTATTATTTCTCCCATGCATCAAATACAAAGGATATTATTTGAAATAAAAAATTCATTTAAAAAAGAATTACAAATATGTTATCCCATTGTTCTTCTTCACATAAACCATTACATGGACGAATGGAAGGAAGATCACAAAATTCTTGAAGTCGATTCATGATTAATGTGTGCCATGGATCCAATATTCATGCTTTAGTTCACTAGTGTTACCATTTTAATAATTATAGCAATATATTTTTTACAATACGTATAGCTTCATAAAAATTATTAACTTTAAAAATTTGATTAAATTCATTAGGATAGCTAGAATTAACAACCCTAAGATTATCATCGATAGATTTTCTTACCCATTTATTTACCTAAATGTCACCTTTGTAATTATATGTTGAGTACAATATATAGAAATGAAGAGTAGGGTCTAGACATATTACATCAGATTTCTCAACCTTAGCATGATCAACATGAACTTGTCTCTATCAAGTGACATTAGCTCAACTAGTTAGACTCCTCAACATTTAAGGAGACCAAGGTTCAAATCTTGCCAAGTGATACATGGAAAATATCTACGCTTTTTTGCAATACCACTATGTGGTGATGATGAAATATGGCTAGGGCCCGTTTCAATCCCATAAAAATAATTGGAAAAAAACATGAATTGTTCTCTATATAGAAACTTATAAGGAAGAATCATCACAATAATAAAATTTTCTCCCTCGTGGTTGTGTCACATATATCTCTCGAGTTACCAATTTATTCATGATAAAAAGAGAGATAAGATACCTACATATCCAAGCATATGAACATAAATATATTATCAGAAGTCTAGAGATCCTCATGAAGGAAAAAAATAAGAAGAAAATTGTTATAACTTCATACTTTGGAAATATATAAAGATGATTCTTTGTTTTTTTCTTGATAAGTTTTAGTCCACTCACCTTTGGTTTCTCTTGATCATTCATTTTAGGTTTTCTTTGGAAATTATTCCATATAATTTTGATCTTAGGGGTAGCTTACCCATCCACCTCAAAGTAATTGTAGTGGTTCTCATCTTTATATTTAAATAGCCATTTGAAAGCATGGTTACCTATATAATGTAAAACAATTTTGTTGGTGAATAAAAGCATGAACGATAGATCAAGGCCCAAATTTGACCTCTCTAAGCAAAATTAACCTCAAATATATAAAATAAAGACAAAGTCAAAATATTAAAAAATTGCTAGGACCTAACCCATGACTCAACCAATTTGTTATTGATATATTATACTATAAATCTGTCAAATTGTCATGCTTGATCAACCAAAAGAGATGACATTTTGTTGATGTCAATTGATCAAGAGTGTTCAAGAATTAGCAAATTGAAAGAAAAATATGGAATAACCATGCATCCCATTAGTCCATTCAAAGATGACATGATGCTGATGTGTTACTCTACCAAGCGATAAAAAATAGGATTTTGAAGGTTTTAGAGGAAAAATGCCATTAATGCATGAATTAAAAGAATTAGAGAGAATAATTTGTGGATTTTAAGGTATAAATCGATAATGCTAGAGCCTAAGATAATAGCATGAGATCCAAAAACATCATTTAAAGAAAAATTTAATAGATTTCAACGTGCCAACTTGTGTTTTTGAAGAAAACCATGGAAAAGGATGTCTTTTTGAATAAATTTACTCAGGAAACTAAGGGAAATGTCCAAATTAGATCTAGATGGAAGATCCACTATCTAGGAAAATTTTTGACAACATAGATCATTTTTAGAGTAGAATGATTTCCCTATAAATTTAAGTATATTTTTATTCTAGTTAATTTTTATGTGTTTTCATCTTATAAATAAATGCTATGATACATTATGAAAGATTATTTCATGGTATTTAAACAAAGGTATTAAACTCTTTTATGTAGTTTTAGCTTTTGTATTCAACATATTTCATTAATGAGATTCATGTCTAGATGAATCTTATTTACTTGTGTATATTTGTCTTTTACCTCATGGACATAATTAAATAAATTATTATTGTTATCAATTTTTGACCATTTTCTTTCTTTTTAATCCTTTTGGGAATATTATGTACTTGATTTTATTATTTGTAATAGTAAATTGGAAAAAAATTATGGTTATTCATGGTATGCGATCTACCTAATTGATGGAAGTGTGTTGTTGACCACAAGGTTAAGATTGGATGGTTTGGGATTTCTCCTTACCCAACCTCTAGAGAATGTTGATTCCTTGTTAAAAAATAAAAATAAAAATATGGAGAAAACTAGAGTAACAAATGGAGGATTAGGAATGGAAATTGTGGATTAGATGTGTACAACATTTGGCTCAACATTACCATATACTATGCAACACACAATACAACTAAACTACATATAAGGCCTAACAGACTAATTACTAGGTAAAGTATTATTGAATATGAGTTGAGCCCAAATCATGCCTTTCACTACTTCTTAGCACCCTAAGAAAATTTTACAAAAGAAAGCAACACCACATAATTGAACACCAAGCATCCCTAATATTCCAATAGCTAAATCCCAATAGAATAGACTACTAGACCTACTTTTACAGAAATATAGGGCTATAGAGCATCCACGAAAACAAATTCAATAATACAATGCTAGCAAAGGTCAAAAAATAGTATGATTAATTAAAATTGTAGAACATAGTTACATAGTATACAAAAGACAAACACTCAAATTGATGACCTTCATACTAAGGTAATTCCATTATTTATAGATTACTATACTAGCCTAACTAATGATTATGAGGAATGCTTACCACAAGACTATAAATATAGGCACATCCATGCATAGTTTGAATCTAATGATTTATTAGCATACTAGAAAGGAGTGGATGCCACTTTTTTCTCTAATTCTTAGCCATACATGTTGTAGATAGATTTGCACCACCTAAACATGCTTAGCCTTTTCCATCATGCCTTATTGTGCCAACTATTGAATTTGTAGGGATCTCAACTTATGATTGGAGGTACACAATGCTATTGTAGATTTTGAGAGATTAACAATCACTTTCTTGTAACTGCCTTGCCTTAGATGGATGAGAAGTATCTAGGTGTCCATTCCATCTAATGCAGTTAGTTTTCCCTAAAATGGACCTACCTGGAAGCCTTCTTCTTTGTTTTTATCTATCATAAGCCTCTACTATTTTTTGGGAGTTCAAGGAGCTAGTCGAAGCTATCATAATATTTTAGAGCCTCTGGCCACTAGAAAACCTCTAGCCACTAGAAAACCTCTGGCCATCTCTTCATCTGGTTAATTATACCTCTAGTCAGGACTGGCCAAAGCCACTATGCACTTTGGTAGATAATGCCTTTAAAATTATCTAGCCATATTTTAGAGTGGTCAAACTCTCTTTCCTTAGTTTATTTTAGTCCCAAAAGAATTCCTTTGATCCTATGATTGATCATTGTATAAGAATTATAAAATTTTCCTTATGATAACAAAATTGATAGTCCAACAAAATATTAGGATATATCCATGTAGAGGCATTCATGGGTCCACATTATTTATGCCCCTCAATGATTTTTCTTATAAAATTAAGGACCTAGATAGCTTTATCCATTGGTTAATAGATTCAAACAATGCTAGAAAATGCTTTAAATTAAACAAAAGTAAAACTAGTTGATATATACCATTATTAGCCAAAATTTGTTCTTTTTATGGAATTTGCACTGCTTGGCCCTTTTAACATGTTCTACTATGTTCATTTTCCTTTCATGCTCCTTTATTGTAGCTCTCATGAGTAGTTTAAGTTGTTTCCTTGCTTGATTTTTATGCCTTTGGAAGTTTCCATATATGAATTGTCGGACTACTTCATGTGATGTGTTTATTTGAAGTACCCCCTTTGTTTGGCTTGACCTATTTACTTTATTTTACTTTGTTTGCTCCTAGATGAAAGGTCTAGAAAGCTATGATATCCACATATATCTTCCTTTATTATTTACCATGATTGAGATGATTTCTTTATGGACCCAAAAAGCTCCATAATTTGTGGAATGCTTAGTATCTGAAGTGTGTTGGAAGCTTCTATTTTTGTAAATTTTTAGTTTTTCTATGTGGTAACAAATTTTTTGATCATATTTAGTCCCACTCATGCATCTACTCCTTATGATAATTATTTTTTATTCGTCCTCACTAGGTGGTGGTAATGGAACCCATTGTCTTTGGAGTATATCTTGATTTTCAAATCCACCCTTTGGGATAAAGGATGAATTCTAAACCACAAGATATGACTAAGTCCTACTAATGGAAGAGTTTATTTAGCTAAAAAATGGGTTGGATATAATACTCATTAATAAAAAAGCCTAGATTAGTGGTCACTAGGAAATATATTAAAATATTATCCTTTAGATTCGATAAATCAACATAGCCTTGTGGCTTGGGGAGCATTAAACCTATTAATAGCTTTCTTCCTAGGATTTTATTTGTGAGCATTTCTTCCTATTAATTACTTGATAGATTGATGTGTCCTTAGGTCCCCTTATATCATTTAGATTTGAGCAATGCTTTAGCTCTAAATACTCCTCTCTGATTAGACTTCTACTTGCAAAATGTGAGGCACTCAATAGAAAAAATCCTTATCTATCGAGCACAAAGTCTATTAGAGCTTTTAACACTAAGGAGGAAAAATGAACTATATATTTTGTAGGGTATCCTTGGTTGGGGATTTTAAAATTATGAGAAAGGAAACCTCATGATATAGACTACTTTGACCAACGAGGTCATTACAATCACTCTTCTGATCAACATTATTTCCTATCTCTATATTTTTTGGAAAGCTTTTTGAAAAAAATATTTTAAAGTAGTTGAATCCGTAAAAATTATTTATTTGTACCAACTTAGTTTTCCTACTAATTCTCGAGCTTCTATATTTGTGTCAGATTTTCCTAATCACACATGTGGATTGTCCATTGTAGCTTTTTGTGTTGGCACTACTATGTTTCCCATACTAGCCAATACTTATTTTTATCAAAATTATTGACCTACCACATATTTACACAAAATTTGATAATATTTTCTCCTATTAGTTGTTCCTTTTTTTTACTACATACTTATATATATATATATTTATGATACAAACTAGAACATTATTTTTTGTGCAAAATGTGTCATAAAAAGTAGTTGCTTACAAGTATTGGAAAATTTTAGCCATTGATCATCACTAATATGCATTGCACTTGCACCTTCAGGCGCTTTGCTAAGGCTTAGGATCTTTAGAGCCAAACCTTTTGTGCCTTCCCAAATTAAATTCTTCTTCATCCCAATGTAGTGGGTTACCCTTTAGTAATTCTTATGACCAAATCTCCTTGTTAGAGTAGAATTTAGTGAAATCCTATTGTTTTTGAAGACCATCAAAAGCCTTTGTTTTGGGTTCCTCCTATAATAATAATCTAGCTGCCCATATTTTATGGAACCTTTATTTTGGAGTGGCTAGCAATTGCTAAGCTCCTAACCTTGCATCATCATAAAATCTTGGTCCATATTTAGTTGTAGCAATATAGTTCTTTAGAGAGAATTTGGCTTCCATTTGATAGTCTTTAGTCAGGTCTTCAAAATAGTAATCTTTCTCCATTTGATATTATCTAGCCACTTTGTGAATGTAGTCCGAATCCTTTTCAACCAAGTTGATCTCCTCAACATAATCTAGATCATCCTTCAGTAGGGTAACCCTTTCTTAAAATTTTCAATGTGGAAGGGAGATGGATTTTTTACATAAATATTAACTTTTTGACCTTTGTAAGGGATGACCATATGAGAATAATATAGGGATAAGTATCCCCTTAGCTCAATAGTGAAATATCATAGGCAAAGGCCAAAGTAGGCTAGAAGATTCATCATGACCACTTCTTGAATAATTGTTACCTTTAAGAGCTTATGAAGCACCATCGATATATCCTTAACCATCCCATATATCTAGACAAGGGTATCATCCAACTAAAAAAATCCAAGGCTTGATCAAGTGTATTATATTCCTATTACTTTGTACACTTCCTTTAGCATGATAGTAGTGATTGCTCTTGAGTCAATCACATAGTTGTGTACTATCCATCCCTCCATTTGCAAAAATATATAGAACAAGGGTGATAAGATCTTACACATGCTAGGGATTGGTTGGTCCTAATCCAAATTTAAGTCCCACATATTCTCTTCTTCATGGTTGATGTGTTGGAATATTTTCAACATTGCCTCCTTAGTCCTAAGTATTAAGTCCTAGTATTTATTTTTAGTTTAATGTTTTGATTTACATATTTATAATTAATTTGATTAGCATACATTGAGGTTTTGGCTTGGTTGGTCAATGTTTGACCATAGTCCAAGATTAGCATATTTTTAGGATAAGAGCTATCTTTAAGTTAGTTTGTTGTAATAAGTTTAAGAGGATTTCTCTCAACCATCATGTCTATTTTTAGTTCTTTCAAGAACTATAAAACTATGTAATGCATTTTTGATCAATAGAACAATTTCACCATTGTTTCTCATTTGGTATTAGAGCAGGTTTTATCAGATGGATCAAAACCTATGGAGAGTGGCATGAAGAGATCTGAAGCATGCACTTTGTCAGAGAAACTCAAATGGCCAACACTCAACAAAGTTGCAAGGAAGATCTCTAGTAAATAATTAATATCTCATGAATCCTGAGGTATTTTATTATAAAATTTTGAGGGTTGTTAGATAATTGTATCAAGAGGATGCTGTCAAAATTTTAGGTGATTTGGAGTTAATTTGCATATTTTATTAGCATTTTGTGTTTTTCAACAAAATGGTTGTATAAGGTCGAAAACAGGGTATTTGCATCTCAAATTTTGGGAGAAATATTATTTAGATAAAATAATAATTTACACAAAATTTTAGGTCGTTTGGATCTATATTGATTTATTTGTGTGAATATTTATTTTTTCTTCAAAAATCCTAGATCCGAAATTGTGATAAAAAGGGAAAAAGTAAATGATCACATATTTTTCACCTTTGCAATTTTTTTCTTCTAAAATTTAGAGGGTTTTTCAGAGTTGATGTTGTTTTGGAAGACTGCAGTAAGGGCTATTAAATTTTTGTAGTAAAAAAGAGGACAATGTGGTTTCATAAAGCAACATAAAAAAATATAAAAAAAAAACAGAGAGAGAATGGCCACAATGTATGAAGACTTGGAGGTGCCAAGTTTCGATGGTAAATATTATGCTATTTGGAGCATAAAAATGAAGACCTTCTTGATGGCCAAAGATATTTGGATTATTGTCGATGAAGGATATGAAGAACCCACTTGGAGCAAGCTACAAGGTGAGGAGAGAAAAGAGAAGAAGGAGCAACAATATGCAAATTGCTTAGCTCTTATGGATTTTAGGAGAGGAATGGAAAATAATGTTTTTCCTCTCATAGCCAATTGTAGTTCAGCTACAATGGTATGGAAAGTGTTGAAGGATGCTTATGAGTTTGATGAGGACACCCATAAAGCCATATGTGACAATCATGAAGATTGTTTAATCAAGGAGGAGCCTTGCTTCCTTGAAGAAGTTTTTGAATTAGATCCTTTTGAAGGAGTTTTTGAAGAGTCTTTTCAAGACTCATATGAAGACATACATTCTTATGATGGCAAATTCTTCCTTGAAGAGGAAGACATGTTTGAAGAAAATAGTGATGATTAACTTCTTGAAGAGAAGATAGACGAAGATGAGGAATCCCTTCATGGAGAAGAGGATGAGAAGGCGAAGGAGCCTTGTATAGCTCTCATTGGAGAGAGTTATTGTGAGACACCCATAGTTGCAGACATGTCTTGTAATGGCATGGAAAATTGTAATAGTCAATTATTTCTTTTAGGAGGAGAAAAATATGAAAAGAAAAATTGTACTAATAATTTTTTTACAAGAATGACATGCTTGGAAAGCATTCACATTGATAGCAAAGAGGATGGATGTCTCAATGGAGATACAATTTCTCAAGGACCTTGTAGTGAAGACCACTCAAAAGTGGAAGAAGACTTTGAAGACGAAGGAAGAAAAACACTCACATTGGAGTGTTCCTTGCTTGAAGACCATCAAAGTGAAATGTATGATGAAGAATGTCTCATGGAGGAGATAAATGAAGAGTGTATTATGGAGAATGCATCTACAATTCTCATGAAGGAGAACAAAGAAGATGATGATGGAGAAGCAATGTTCATGGATGATCATTGGTTTGAAGACCATTCAATTGGAATGTATGTGTGCTATCTTGAAAGAACAAATAAAGTAATGTGGGATGATGATCCACAAGAAAAGTTTTATGAAGAGGATATGGAAGCGATAGGATTCTTGTTTGAAGATCACTCATCAAGGGTGAAGGATGTGTTGTGTGAAGAAAAGAACACACAAGACTCTCTCATTTGGTATATGAAAAGTGAGAGGGCAAATGGAATAGAAACAGAAAATGGAAATGAGATTACTGATTTTCTTGTCGTAATGGCAAAGGAACCATCACTTATGGATGAAGATAACTCACTTGGAGTGACTGCATTATATAAAGAGAGTTGTATTGAAAAGGAAACTATGTATGATTGATTGAATGAATGGTGTTTCAACACACCAACATGGATTGAACAAATGAGGAGAACTCTTAGTGAAGAGTTGATGGTTGATCTTGAAGCACCATACAATGAAGGATAACTGCTACAAAATAGATTTATGGGAAGCACCAAATCTACTCATACTAAAGGTAATATTTTTATGATTAATGATTTGTTTTTTGTGAGTAGGAATGAAAAGAAAGGAGATTGTCTCATTGAGACAACTTTGATGAAGAGTCTTCTTGGAGAGAATACAGTGATGGAGAACTTGGGTCACATGGATCAAAATGATGTGTTCAAAATTCCTTGGGAGAAGGATTCTTGTAAAGTCATTGTTTTGAAAGAATATTTGTGTGAGGAGAAACTTTGTGTTGCATATGTAGTTGGTCATTATATGGCCATATTTATTGTGATATTTTGTGTGGAAATATGTGAAATATTTGTATGGTATAATCATCTATGTGATATGATTAATTGTAAATACTCATGCAGAGTATTGTTTAGTGTTGAAGATGTAAAAGAAGATCAAAATGTGAGAGCATGGTTGGAAGACCATAATGATAAATATGTAAGAGAGTGGTTTATGAAAACCACAAGAGGAGATAATTTTGTTGAAGGGGGAGCTAATCAAAAAAATAAGGCACTTAAGCATTTGCAAGAAATTTCACATGAGGAGTGGAAGGAGTGCCACCATAAGTATTTTGTAAATTCTAATTTCTTGATTCAAGATTGGAGGAAATGTAAGAGAAATATTTTCTTCCAATTATGTGATGCTTAAATAACTCTTGCATGTGTATCTTTAGCATCAAGGGGGAGAACATTGGAATATTTTCAATATTGCCTCCTTAGTCCTAAGTATTCAGTTCTAGTATTTATTTTTAGTTTAATGTTTTGATTTACATATTTCTAGTTAATTTGATTAGCATACGTTGATGTTTTGGCTTGGTTGGTTAATGTTTGACCATAGTCCAAGATTAGCATGTTGTTAGGATAAGAGCTATCTTTAAGTTAGTTTATTGTAATAAGTTTAAGAGGATTTATCTCAACCATTGTGTCTATTTTTAGTTCTTTCAAGAACTATAAAACTATGTAATGCATTGTTGATCAATAGAACAATTTCATCATTATTTCTTATGATGCCTTTTAACATCACTCTAGATAGATCTATCTGACTGGGAATTAATAATACATTATACATGATTGTCTTGGATGTAGTATTCTTGAGTTCTTCAACAATACTATATTCGATCACTCCCAACAAATTTTGTTCCTTTAGGTTAGCCTCTTAGAACCTTCTACAATATTGCTCAGTATTCTCCTACCTATATTTTTTTGATCATGAAGAGATACATTAGCCTTCTTAAAACATTTTTCGTAGGATCCTCCTATGTGTCCACTTTCTTTGGTTTTAGACTTGGTGGGTCTGGATTTGGTTGCTATTTTGTTTGCTATTTTCAAGATTGAGTAGGGATTTTGAATGGTTGTAGGTCTTGTGGATCCAATTACAAAGTATTCTTCTCAAATTTGGTTGACTTGAATAAATTATTTTTCCTTAGGTTTCTCAACTACCATGACTTGTTATGGATCAGATAAGATGCTGACCGCTTCCTTCTATGTATTTTTTGCTCTTTGCATTTTATTTATTTCTACCAAGTGAGCTTGGTGTTGATAGACCATACATATTTTTTTATTGTGGGGATCATTGTAGGCCAAGAATCAATAGCTTTCATGAGAAGTGGAAATAAACATCTCCTTAAGTTAATTGTATACAATATTTGTTTGTCTGTAAACTTTGTTGCTAGAGGCCCCTTGGTCTTTGGTGATATAGGTAAATCCTAGGCTTATAACCTTCATATATCTTCTTTATGCTTTGTATCTCTAGTATAATGACTTTATTGATAGGATTCTTCATTGTTTCCCTTATCTCTAATAATTCTATTTTTTTCTTTAGGTTCTAGAGCTAGTAAGAGAGACAAAGAGGGTGCAAAAATTCTAGAAAAAGCTCTAGATCCTAAAATAGGAGCATGTTGTGGCATAGTAGTGGAAAAAAATTGGTGTGTAGGAATATCTAGAAAGTATAGCATGGTAATATTTGGAGGAATTTATTCAACTAAGATGAGTGCATATTTTGAAATAATTGTAATTTGAAATATCTAAGGGGACCTCATATAAATGGCTAATCAGATATGGAGGGCTAGGTCTAGGTCAAAGGCTTGGATGTAATAGATATATACCTAAGGCTAGGAAGGTGTAACATCTTGAGGAATCTATTTTCATATTTTTTAAATCTTATGTTAAAATCAATGATATTTTCTTGTGGATACCTTTGAATGGAGGTAAATTGAGTAAGCAATAAAAATGGATCTCCTACCTAGTTGAATTCCAAGATGAATGGTTCGACAAGCTAAGCCCATGAAGTAATATTGTTATCATCAAGGGATCTATACTAGGTGAGCACTTTTCCTCTAAAGTATATGGCTAATAGTCACACCATGACATCCTCATGTTGGATATTGTGAATAGTAGCAAGGGTGGCCATATCTTTACAATGCTTGTATGTAGTTTTCTCAGTTCTATCAAAAGTTGATAAAGCTTTAAGATCAAACTAAGGGATTTTGTAGAGATATGAAAGAAGGAGAGGACCATTATTATTACACCTTGGGTAGATTTGTCTGGCCATATGTTCTAGGTGAGGATTATTAAGGAATTGTCTATGAAGGATTGCAATAGAACAAGACTTTGAATGAAAGTAGCTCTAATTTCAAATTGAGATTTATAGTCTTCTATGAGTTGTTTTATTAGGTAATTTAGCAAATTACATAGGTTCTTTGAGATTTTTGGCTTTTGATGTTGTTAATACATAATTCTGGAGCTCATCCTTAGATCTCATTCCTTTAGCAAAGTTACCAATCTTAGATTCTTTCAATAATGGAATCACCAAGTGAATGTGTATTCTATGGTAGTGAGATCAAGATATTCACCAAAATATTTGGTACTTTGGGTGAATAAGATGAATATTGAATAATTCATCCCATTAAGCATACCAAAAACTCTTGGTCTAGCATGGTGGAGGGATGAATTGCTTTGTCCCACCAATAATGCATTGATAGAAACAAACCAAACAAATTTGGTCCCACCAAGCATACCATAAAATCTCAATCTATGATATGCTTAATGGATAGAAGTGTGTCATTGATCATGGGGCCAAGATTGAATGGTTCAATATTTCTTCTTATCCAACCTCTAGATAAATCCAATTCCTTGTTATGAAATAAAAATAAACATATAGGGAAGGCTAGAGTAAGAATGAAGGGTTAAGGATGGAAATTGTCGATTAGATGTGGATGATATTTGGATAACTACATTACCATTTACTATTCAACACACACTACAACTAAAATAGATAAAAGTCCTAATATACCAATTAGTAGGTAAAGCATCATTGAATATAAATTGAGTCCAGATCATGCCCTCCACTACCCAATAGATCTTGGCACCCTAAGCAACTTTTATAGAAGAAAGAAGAACCACATAATAAAACATTAAATATCCCTAATATTTGATAGCTTTGGCATAACATAATAGACTACTAGACCTCCCAAATAGCTTTTACAAAAATATCTAGGGTCTATAGAGCATCCACATGAAATAATTCAATAATATAATGCTAGCAAAGGTCAAATGATAAGTTTATTCATTAAAATTATAGAATATAATTACATAATATGCAAAAGAGAAACACTCAAATTGCTAACCCTCATACTAAGGTAAATTATACTATTTATATCTTACTATACTAGCTTAGCTAATGATTACAAGGAAGGCCTACCATAGGCATGCCAATATAGGGACATCCTAGCCTCGTTTAGAGTTTGTGCTCTATCAACATGCTGGGAAGGAGTGGATGTCACTTTCTACTATGATTCTACCAGTTTCTATTCATCAACACCATCCACCATTTGTATACACCATATGTCTTTGTTATATTTATGCCATTTAAATATGCTTAGCCTCTCCCATCATACCTTATTGCTATACTACATTTCAAACTTATAAGGAGCTCAATTTATGATTAGTGGTGCACAATGTTGTTGCAGATGGCTATCACTTTTCTATAACTACCTTGCCTTGGATGGCTAAGAATTTTCCAAGTATTCCTTGCTTCTTACATCTATAGATTCCCCTAAAACAAACCTACCTAGAAGCATTATTATTTGTCGTTATTCGCCATAAGACTCTATTAGTTGTTGAGTGTTCAAGGAGTTGGACAAAGCTATCATAAGAGTTTATAACCTCTACCTACTAGAAAAGCTTTAATCATCTCTTCATCCATCCACTTATACATCTAGTTAAGACTAGTTGGGACCACTCTGCACTTAAATGGGCCATGCATTTAAAATTATCTAACCACATTTTAGAGTGGTTGTGCCCTTTTACCTTAGTCAATTTTAGACCTAGAAGAATATTTTTGATCCTTCAATTGATAATTTTATGGCATTTATCAAAAATTTCTTACGATAAAAAAATTAATAGTCTAGAAAATTGCTATGATCTATCCATGTAGAGGTATTCACGGGTCCAAAGTTATTTTAGTGATATCCTATGATCATTGAACTAGATCAAAATCATTTCCTACTAGGAAGATATCCTAGTAGGAAGATAATCATTTACATAAATTTCTAACCTTATTTCTTTCAATACAAAAAAATGAGGAAGATAACCCTCTCTATAGGTTTATCAAACAAATGTTTTATCTTCTAATTATACTATAGCTAAGGGCAATATACATAACCTAAAACATACCATTAGTATTTATTTTTGGCATACGTGATGGCTTCCAAAAGCAAATATATCCAAATATAGAATCTATGAAAACCATAAACACAAAGCCATTGAAAAATCCAAAACTATATGCTAACTTAGTCTAAGGTATAGTAAGCCAAAATAACCTGACTCTTTACACGCTATTACCTCCAATTAGAAGATTGCTATTAGTGAGGTATATGCTATTCTTACACTATGGAACCCATTTACCCTTTACAATAAGGCAAATTAGATCTATTTCACCCTCTCACAAGTTCATGATGGCAAAGCAACTTCTAGGTTCTACACAAGTCATTTTTTTATAATGGAATGATCAAGGCCTACTAAACCTAGCAAGTTATAATTTGATTCCATCTACAAAAATGAAGAATATTTCAAGTTTTAGAAACTTAAGAGAAAATATAGGATATAGGCATCTATAGGACCTAAATATTTTAAAATTTATTTATAATATCCAACACAAGGATATTATGGTCTAATTGCTTGTTTTCTCCCTACGAGGGAAAGCTATGATGCTAAATAAAGGAATCATAGTTGCTTTGATCATAAATGTATTTATATTAATAGTGAATGTATGCAAATATTTGGAAACTATCTACATTCATATCTATTGTCTTTGCTTCAACACCATAATTATGCATCCTTTTGAATACATCCATAGCTTCAACATTAGGTTCCATATTACATGGAATATGATTCCAACCACTATCAAACCCATTATCACATAAGCATTCATGTATTGTATGAAGATGTTATAGTCATATCTAACAATGATAGTTAGGTAGGTAAATAGGATGTCATTTTTCAAGGTTTACCAAAAAATTATTCAAGTAGAAGATATAATTCAAGTGGGTAAGTTACCTAAAAAGACTTCAATGCCCTTATTAGTGGAACTAAATAATGGATATACAACATAAAATTTATAGTAGTCTTTCCTACCTCCACATATAGTGTTGATTCTTAATTCTCCTTCCACATCCTCACAAATAACTTTTTTCACTAGCACATAAAATAGTTCCCCTTCCTACAAAAACAACATCTAAGGTGTAATTACAAAAAAGTGAATATAAGACAATACACATTTAAGAAGCACAAGGTAAAAGAAATTAGATTTTGGTTGAAACAAATTAGTGCATATCCATGTCAAAGAATGACAAGCTCATGCATAGGCAAAGTTTCAATTCAATCATGGATTCCCTATATTAAGGAGCAACCCATATAGTGATAATCTTATGCACAAACAAAATTTTGATTCAAACATGAGTACCTACATCAAAGAGGAATCCACATAGCACTAAATCCATGTAGACAAAGTTTTGGTCCAATCACGAGTTTCACATTTTATAAAAATAGCAAGAATTTTTTTACATAAAGTAAAAGGAGGTTTCACCCATGAGGACAAATCGAAATTCATTTAAAGAATCCTTTATCTTGGGTACCCTATGTTCAAATGGATTTATCCACTTTAAAAGAATTGAATGAGTTTCATACAAGCAAAAGAGAAGAAAGGATGAAAGTTTCCTCTATGAGAATTCTCAATAGGAAAGGTGTAAGGCTGCAATGATAAATTTAATGTTATCAATATTATCATCGAGGAAAGAATTGTTCCATCTATAAAAAATATGAGGAAAACATTGTTCCATCTACAAACAATATCATTTTTTTTGAAGAAAAGTAACAAAAGGTATCATAAAGAAGTAAATTACCAAATAATTCATTTGCTCCTAGTACATGCTCAATTGAGAATGTGTCACTTCATATACTTAGAAAGAAATAACTCTAAAATAAGCAAATAGAAATAAGTGAATCAATAAAATCAAGTCGAAGAAATATAAAATCAAATCTTGACATAAGATACTTAGGTCAATTTATCAACAAAAGAAAAATATTCTATAATGCTCTCTCTATTCCTATGCAAGTCAACTCAATTAATTAAGCAAAAAACATCTAATGTAGGTCTGAAAATATTCCACCAAACATCTTACCTAGAGGAGGCCATCTGACCTCTTGGACAAATGATAAAATTTAAATTTAGTACATCAAACAAGCTTAGGTCATTCCTAATGATACAAGAATGTGGAAGACATTTATTAGAAGGTCCAAGAAACTACATGTAAAAGCAAAGGAATGCGAGGAGCATAATTTCTAGAATTCAAAAGGCTTATTCAATTATCCCACACTTTCTATGAAGAGGCTTATTATAGCCTATAAAAACAAGTTCACTCCTTTTGGTTAATGAAAGTAAAAATGAAGAAACATATAAATTATGAAAAAGGTTTAGAATATTCCTTTGATGAAGAATATTTCCTATAGTTATTATTTTTTGCCTAATAAGATATTAATTTTCTTACAATTCAAGGCATCAATTGAATCATGTGTGGGGACCTATGAAAGCCTCCATATAGATAGATCCTAGAATTCTACTAGACTATCAATTATTTTAATACAAGGAAATTTTGGTAACTACCATACAAAGACTGGCTATAAGCTCAAAGACAATTTCTTGGTCCAAAATTCAGCTAAGGAAAAGATACTCAACCACTTGAAATTCATAAATAAATGTGGCCTCCAATAAAATAAATAAATAAATAAATAAATGTGGCCAAAGGTTTTTGTAGATATGGTCAGCTAAGGTATTGCTAGTAATTTTACCACACTAAATTTTTCTTGTAAATGTTTTTGATAAAGATAAATGATGCAGTTGTGCCGGTTTTACCTTTTTAATATAATATTTTTTGTTCCCTTCTTGTACGTGATTTCATTTTATTTTCGGAGATATACATTAAATTGTGTTGTTATAAAATTAATGGAAGTCATGAGAAAAACGTAGAAGGGAAAACTTGATGGCGTTGGACGTTTTAGAATAGAGGAATTAATGGAAAATCAGCTATGACTTTGGTAGTTTCTATTAAAAGTGAAGGCACCAACAATACGAAGGGAAGGATGTTTTTGCCCCATGGAGGGGTGAAAATCATTTTTGCCCTTCCATTGGGGCGAAACTACCATAACGAGAAGTTTTCATCCAAGAGAGGAAGGAAAGAAAATTTTGCAAGTGATGGAAAAGTCAAAGTCAAAAGTGCCCCTGGAAGGGGGCAAAAATCATTTTCACCCCTCTTTGGGGCGAAATTCTAATTAAGCACATCTTGGTGATGGAAATAGAATGAAGAGCATTCTTGGCGCGATCAAAGTCAATGTCGCCCCTTACGATGGGCGAAAATCACTTTCGCCCATCTTTGGAGTGAAATCCTAGTGAAATATACTTTTTGGAGTGCAAACGATTTGATGATGTCATTCGAGAAAAATTGAAGAGTCAAAGTCAAAGTCACCCCTTAGGAGGGGTGCAAATTATTTTTGCCCTCCTTCGGGGTGAATTTTCAAGAGAAAATAGTTTGAGGTAATGTTGAGCAAGGTGCAGCGACAATATTGTCATTGTTGTCAACACAGTCAGATAGATCGATTGATGCAGTGGACAGGAGTTCAGAGGTTATTCAGAGTATGTACAGTGATGTTAAATGCTTATGAGGATGTTTTTGATGTTTGGGTGAAGTTGTTACAAGTTGTTTGTGCAAAGTTGAAAAAATCGTCATGTTGTGGTTGCTCCACAACGTACCCCAAAATTGGGGACCCACCTTTTTGCATATTTTCCAAGAAGACCGAAGTGGCCTATATGCTAAAGATCAAAGAAAAAGCAAAACACCGCAAAAAGAAAAAAGTGTTGCGATATCGCGACATGTTGCATTTTCGCGGCCAAAAGAGAAGCGAAAAAGCAAGGAGAAAAAAGTGTCGCGATATCGCGACATGTTGCATTTTCGGCCAAAAGAAAAAGTGTCACGATATCGCGACATGTTGCATTTTCGTGGCCAAAAGAGACGCGAAAAAGCAAGGAGAAAAAAGTGTCGCGATATCGCGACATGTTGCATTTTCGCGGTCCAGAGCAAAGAGAAAATGCAAGGAGAAAAAAAGTGTCGCGATATCATGACATGTTGCATTTTTGCGGTCCAAAGCAAAGAGAAAATGCAAGGATGAAAAAGTGTCACGATATCGTGACATGTTGCATTTTCGTGGTCCAAAGCAAAGAGAAAATGCAAGGAGAAAAAAAGTGTCGCGATATCACGACATGTTGTATTTTCGCGGTCCAAAGCAAAGAGAAAGAGTAAGAAGGAAAAAATGTTGCGATATCACGACATGTCGCATTTTCGCAACTCAAAAAGGGCTGGAAGGCAGAGAAAAAAAAGTGTCGCGATATTGCGACATGTCGCATTTTCGCAACTCAAAAAGGGTGGCAGGCAGAGAAACAAAAGTGTCGCGATATCGCGACATGTCACATTTTTACGACTCAAAAAGGGTAGGCAGGCAGAGAAACAAAAGTGTCGTGATATCATGACATGTTGCATTTTTGCCAAAGGAACAGAGTAGTTGACAATGCGTCTGATATTAGTGATGAACACCAGGATAGTGAAACTGAAGACTACATAGTGACGTGGACCTATAAGGAATAAATTGAAGATTGAATAAGGTAATTTGTCACATAAGGATAAAATTCAATGAATGAGACAAAACGTTACATAAGGAATCTTTAATGATTTAAAATCATTTAAGATGGTCGTTACACATGGAAAGAAGCGGACACATGCCCATGTGGAGAAAAGGAAACGAAGGGCCACAAAATAGAAATGAAAAGCCTTTTTGGAAAAAGTGTGTCAGTAGCAGTTTTTGTGGAAGTGGTACAGGTGAATCATAAGGAGTTAGGTAGTGAGTTTTGGTTTGGACATAGTCAGTGTTGCAAATATTCTACCTTTCAAATTTCAGAGAAAACCGAGTTACGAGGTGAGAGTTATGATTTTTGCAAAAACGTTACAGGTCTCTTTTATGTCAATTTGTGCCACTTGTGCAAAATCCTTTAGTTGGCCGTTTCGACCTTGAAGAGTCGCCAGAGTTTCAATTTCAATGTTGTTACACCTTCAAGGCATCAAATAGATCATTTTTTGTTTTTGGTTTGAGTTGTCACATGGCTCCGAAGTATGAGAACGAGTAAGGTGTCAATTCTTTGCATGTGATGTGTTTGACGAAATGCCTTCTCAATATAAACAAAAGGAGTTATATAAAAAAGGAGTTACAATTGACAAGTGGCATAGGAGAATATTGTGTCATAAAGGAGTTACATAAAGAAGTTACAATTGACAAGTGGCATATGAGAATATGGAAGTTACAAAAGAAGGAGTTACAAAGAGAAAATATTGTTATAAAAGGAGTGTTGCTTGGAGAATTTTTGCGGGTGATAAGAGGGTGTGTTTTGTGAATTGTGGTAGACGTGGGGTAAGCAATAGACCAGTCAAGGTCTTGTAAAAGTGAAGGTATTTTTATGTCAATCTTCTAGTTTCAAAATTGAAGTCCAAGTTGGTGCTTGGCATCAGGGGTTGGTGCTCCTTCTAGTTGGTGCTGGTAAATCAAGGGTTGGTGCTCCTTCCAGTTGGTGCTGGTAAATCAAGGGTTGATGCTCCTTCCAGTGGGTGCTGGTAAATTGATTGTAAAGTTGGTGCTTTGCAAAGGCTGGATTTGGATGGGAGTCCAAACAATCATTTTGAGGAGTAGCCAAATTGGTGAACCTCGGTATATCTTATGTTGTGTGATGTTATCTTGTTATATTTGCTTTATTTGGTTTTAAGTTTTCATTGTTTTGGCTTTAAGAGTTGAAGATTTAAGTAACAAGAGATACACTGATTCACCCCCCCTCTCAATGTCATTGTGATACTAACAATTGGTATCAGAGCAAGTTTTCCTTGTCAGGCTAAATCAGCTAGGGTTGATCTTGGATTAGTACGCAATGGGTAAGAAGAATAGATCCTCCTCCAATAAGGCATCTCAGTCAGTTTCAGTTCCTGTGGAAGAGAAAATTGAACTAGAAAATATAGGAGTGAATTCTAAAGTATGTGATGAAAACCTTGAGGTTGAAGTAGATCTAGAAGGTGAGTTGATCGCTGCACTTGAAGAGTTGGATATAGAAAGGAAAAAGAACAAAAGACTATCCAAGAAGTTGGAAGAATATGGGGATAATATTGAAGATCTCTTCTTACAAATTCATAAAGCCAAGAAAATAGAAGAAGCCTTGAAGTCACACCTGGATGATAAAGTCGATGTATGTAGCAAACGTGAAGAGGAATCTAACAAAGTTATTAGTGATCTAAAGCTACAAGTAGAAGAGTCCAAAAGGATTGAAGAAACTCTCAGGTCACAGATCAATGAGAAAGAGATTGTTTGCTACAAACAAGAAGAAGAGATTGTTTTTTTGAAGAAACAACTAGAAGAGGCCAATACAAATCTCAAATTTGAGAAGAGCACAGAGTTGCTAGATGAAATGATAAGGCAACAAAGAAGCTCCATGGCTAAGCTTGGTCTTGGATATGAAGCTGAACAACCTTCATCTTCCAAATATGCAGAGAAGAAGAAGTTCACTGTTGAAGGATCGAAGCAAGAAAAGTTTGAAGCTGAATCTTCAAAAGGAAGAAAATATCAAAGGAGATCTACAACAAAGCAACCACAACAAAAGAGGTTCTATCACTCTCACTCTATTCATAATAATGCTTTTAATGGCTATTGTTTTAGATGCAACCATTATGGTCACAAGGCAATTTATTGTGGATTGAATAATAGATCAAAGAGTTATGATGGTAGAAATACATCTACTTTTTTGATTGAACACCATATGCAATGTTTTAAATGTAATGGTCATGGGCACATAGCAAGGTTTTGTCCAAGCACTTTTGTATCTAATCTAAGGCAAGACAATAGATTTCATCAGACACAAAGAATGCAACACAGATAGGGAATAAATCATGTGCATAAAAGAAAGGAAAATAATCATCCATCAAGGATGCACAAGAGACAACCACCCAAGAGAAATGTTCAAGTTCACAAAAAGGTTCAAAATAGGGATGTAGTTGAAAAACTCAAGCCCAAGTTCAAGAAAGTTTGGAGAAAGAAAGAAGAAAGGAAATCGTGTCTCCTTGGACTGAAGGAGACTACTCCTCTATTGCACTAAGCAACTCCAGGTAGCACATCCTCGTGGGGAGCAATCTTAAAGTTTTATTTTAATGCTCCTATGTATTTGTTTGGTTATCTAAGGATGAAAGGCAAGTAGTCAGGGGGAGTTGTCGTATAGTTGTCAAAGTGTGTTTCAGTTCATGTAGTTGTTTGTGGAGGTACCATGAAGGGTGGTGATTAAATTGAGAGTTGTCACCATTGGTAGTATTGCTATATGTCAGTGTTGTACTTTTGATGGTTCTTACTGCCATTGCTCAAATTTATGGATTATAACGAGTTTCGATAATTTGGTTTAGTGAAAGAATGTTGCCCTATCTGCATATATGTGTTTCGATAAAAGCAGTGTGTATTTGTACTACACATTGATGTGGAGATTGTTAGATCTATTATGATGCTTCGATGAAAATATTTAATTCGCATGCAAAATTAAAAGCTTTTGAGATGTTCAAGGTTTTCAAAAACCAAGTTGAGAATCAAACAGGAAAAAGGATTAAATGTTTAAGATCATATTCAAGAGGAGAGTTCATTTTAGAGGATTTTACAGAGTACTGTAAAAAATATGGTATTAGGAGACAGTTTTCAGCAGCCAGGACACCTCAGCAGAATGGTGTGGTAGAAAGAAAGAACAGGACAATGCAGGAAATGGCATGGACTATGTTGACTGAGAGCAAAGTAGCAAATTTTTTTTGGAAAGAGGTAGTCCATACTGCGGTATACATCCAAAATAGGTGCATGTTGAGGATGCATGAAAGCAAAACTCCTTATGAGTTGTGGTTCGATAAAAAGGTAACAATAAGATACTTTAAAGTTTTTGGCAGCAAGTGTTACATCAAAAGAACTAAAGAAAACCTTGGTAAGTTTGAAGATAGAGTGGATGAAGGTATTTTTCTTGGCTATTCGTCAAAAAGCAAAGCTTACAAATGCTACAACAAGAGGCTAAGGAAAATTGTGGATAGTGTCGATGTTAAAGTTGATGAAGGTAGGGAACGAATAATTAGCTATGAAGAGAACTACCCAATTTATGAAGAGGTTATTGAAGGAGATGAGGAAAAGGAAATGAAAAAGAAACAAAAAATTGACTCAGATGATTCAAACAGTGATTCAAAAGTGGAAGAAAATAAGAAATTCAAAACAGTAAGCTGGCAAAAAGATCATCCTAGAGAGCAAATAATTGGAGACCCCATAGTTGGTGTTCAGACAAGAAGAAGAGTAGTAAGTAACTACTCTCTATTATCTAGCATTGAGCCCAAAAATGTTGCTGATGCAAGCAAAGATGAAAGTTGGATGAAGGCAATAAATGAAGAATTAGATCAGATCGAGAAAAACAAAACTTGGGAGTTAGTACCAAGACCTGCAAATAAAAATATAATCGGTACTAAATGGGTCTTTCGAAACAAATTGAATGAAGACGGACAGGTAGTCATGAATAAAGCAAGATTGGTATGTAAAGGCTATGCACAAGTTGAAGGTATTGACTTTGAGGAAACCTTTGCACCTGTGGCTAGACTAGAGGCAATTAGAATGTTTCTGGCTTTAGCAGTTTACAAGAATTTCAAAGTTTATCAAATGGATGTGAAATCAACATTTTTGAATGGGAAACTTGAAGAAGAGGTTTATATTGAGCAGCCATATGGTTTCCAACTTGGTGATGATCCCAACTTGGTTTGCAAGTTGAAGAAAGCATTATATGGCTTAAAATAGGCACCCCGAGCATGGTATGCAAGGCTAGACAACTATCTTACTCAACAAGGGTTCAAGAAAGGTATGGTGGATAGTAATTTGTATGTCAAAATAGAAAATGGCCATATTATTGTTCTTGTTGTATACGTAGATGATATCATATTTGGCAGCAACAAAGATGAGTCATGTAAAGATTTAGCAAATAAGATGCAGAAAGAATTTGAAATGTCAATGATTGGTGAACTTTCGTATTTTCTCAGGTTGCAAGTTAATCAAAATGAGAAGGGCATATTTATTTCTCAAATTAAATATGTGAAAGAGATGCTAAAAAAGTTCACAATGGAGGATTGTAAGCCAATTAGCACTCCCATGACGACAGGTTGCAAGTTGAGCAAGGATGACAAATCTCCACATGTTGATCAAACCATGTACAGATCTATGATTGAGAGCTTACTGTACTTGACAGCTACTAGACTAGATATTTTGTAGGCAGTATGCATGGTAGCATGATTTCAGGCTAGTCCCAAGGAGACTCATGTGACAACAATGAAGAGGATTCTTCGGTACCTCAAGGGTACTATGGAGTATGGGTTATGGTATCCGAAAGGTAAGGACTTCACCCTTATTGCGTATTCAGATGCAGATTGGGCAGGATGTGTAGATGACAGAAAGAGTACCAGTGGAGGTGCATTCTATCTTGGAGACAAGTTGGTCGCGTGGCACAGTAAGAAACAAGAGTCATTCTCCTTATCCACAGTAGAGGCAGAATATATTGCAGCGACAACGTGTTGTACGTAGGTATTATGGATGAAACAAACCCTGAAATATCTTGGTATTAACTTCAGTGAGCCAATTTTAGTTAAGTGTGATAACACCAGTGCCATTAACATCTCAAAGAATCCGGTTATGCATTCTCGCACAAAACATATTGCTATCCGATATCACTTTTTGAAGGAGAAAGTTGCGAAAGGTGAGGTTAAGTTGGATTTTGTTCCAACAACAGAGCAAGTAGCGGATATCTTCACAAAACCGTTGCCCAAGGAAGTCTTTGAGTACCTTCGCAATAAATTGGGAGTGGTCATGCTTCCCAAGAATTGACTAGCTATCGGGACCACATTCTTAGGGGGAGCATTTGTGTATTTGTTTATCTTTTTGCTCATGTTTGTGATTTTTGCTAAGTGTAATAATTTTTGCTTGAGAATGTTGTGCATGGACTCAGGGGGAGTTTGCAGTAGCCCTTTGGTATTGTTGTCAAAGGGGGAGAAGAGTTACAGGAAATTGCACAAGAGTTACAAGAAATTACATAAGAGTTATAGGAAATTGCACGTGTGTTGCCAACAATTCCAAAGGGGGAGATTGTTGAGCAAGGTGCAGCAACAGTATTGTCATTATTGTCAACACAGTTAGATAGATCGGTTGATGCAGTGGACAGGAGTTCAGAGGCTATTTAGAGTATGTACAATGATGTTAAATGCTTATGAGGATGTTTTTGATGTTTGGGTGAAGTTGTTACAGGTTGTTTGTGCAAAGTTGAAAAAAATGTCATGTTGTGGCTGCTCCAAAACGTACCCAAAATTGGGGACCCACCTTTTTGCATATTTTCCAAGAAGACCGAAGTGGCCCATATGCTAAAGATCAAAGAAAAAGCAAAACACCGCAAAGAGAAAAAAGTGTTGCGATATCGCGACATGTTGCATTTTCACGGCCAAAAGAGAAGCGAAAAAGCAAAGAGAAAAAAGTGTCATGATATCGTGACATGTTGCATTTTCATGGCCAAAAGAGAAGCGAAAAAGCAAGGAGAAAAAAGTGTCGCGATATCGCGACATGTTGCATTTTCGTGGCCAAAAGAGAAGCAAAAAAGCAAGGAGAAAAAAGTGTCGCGATATCACGACATGTTGCATTTTCGCGGCCAAAAGAGAAGAGAAAAAGCAAGGAGAAAAAAGTGTCGTGATATCGCGACATGTTGCATTTTCGCAGTCCAAAGCAAAGAGAAAATGCAAGGAGAAAAAAGTGTCGCGATATCGCGACATGTTGCATTTTCGCGGTCCAAAGCAAAGAGAAAATGCGAGGAAAAAAGTGTTGCGATATCGTGACATGTTGCATTTTCACGGTCCAAAGCAAAGAGAAAATGCAAGGAGAAAAAAGTGTCGTGATATCGCGACATGTTGCATTTTCACAATCCAAAGCAAAGAGAAAATGCAAGGAGAAAAAAAGTGTCACGATATCGCGACATGTATTTTCGTGGTCCAAAGCAAAGAGAAAGAGCAAGAAGGAAAAAGTGTCGCGATATCGCGACATGTCGCATTTTTGCGACTCAAAAAGGGCAGGCAGGAAGAGAAACAAAAGTGTCACGATATCACGACATGTCACATTTTCATGACTCAAAAAGGGTAGGCAGGCAGAGAAACAAAAGTGTCGTGATATCGCGACATGTCGCATTTTTGCGACTCAAAAAGGAAGTAGGTAGAGAAACAAAAGTGTTGCGATATCACGACATGTTGCATTTTTGCCAAAGGAATAGAGTAGTTGACAGTGCGTCTGATATTAGTGATGAACACTAGGATAGTGAAATTGAAGACTGCATAGTGACGTGGACCTATAAGGAATAAATCAAAAATTGAATAAGGTAATTTGTCACATAAGGACAAAATTCAATGAATGAGACAAAACTTTACATAAGGAATCTTTAATGATTTGAAATCATTTAAGATGGTCGTTACACATGGAAAGAAGTGGACGCATGCCCATGTGGAGAAAAGGAAACGAAGGGCCACAAAATAGAAACGAAAAGCCTTTTTGGAAAAAGTGTGTCAGTAGCAGTTTTTGTGGAAGTGGTACAGGCGAATCGTAAGGAGTTAGGCAGTGAGTTTTGGTTTGGACATAGTCAGTGTTGCAAATATTCTACCTTTCAAATTTCAGAGAAAACCGAGTTACGAGGTGAGAGTTATGATTTTTGTAAAAATGTTACAAGTATATTTTATGTCAATTTGTGCCACTTGTGCAAAATCCTTTAGTTGGCCGTTTCGACCTTGAAGAGTCGCCAGAGTTTTAGTTTCAGTGTTGTTACACCTTCAAGGCATCAAATAGATCATCTTTTGTTTTTGGTTTGAGTTGTCACGTGGCTCCAAAGTATGAGAACGAGTAAGGTGTCAATTCTTTGCATGTGATGTGTTTGACGAAATGCCTTCTCAATATAAACAAAAGGAGTTATATAAAAAGGGAGTTACAATTGACAAGTGGCATAGGAGAATATTGTGTCATAAAGGAGTTACATAAAGAAGGAGTTACAATTGACAAGTGGCATATGAGAATATGGAAGTTACAAAAGGAGTTACAAAGAGAAAATATTGTTATAAAAGGAGTGTTGCTTGGAGAATTTTTGTGGGTGATAAGTGGGTGTGTTTTGTGAATTGTGGTAGACATTGGGTAAGCAATAGACCAGTCAGGGTCTTGTAAAAGTGAAGGCATTTTTATGTCAATCTTCTAGTTTCAAAATTGAAGTCCAAGTTGGTGCTTGGCATTAGGGGTTGGTGCTCCTTCCAGTTGGTGCTGGTAAATCAGGGGTTGGTGCTCCTTCCAATTGGTGCTGGTAAATCAGGGGTTGATGCTCCTTCCAGTGGGTGCTGGTAAATTGATTGTAAATTTGGTGCTTTGCAAAGGCTGGATTTGGATGGGAGTCCAAACAGTCATTTTGAGGAGTAGCCAAATTGGTGAACCTCGATACATCTTATGTTGTGTGATGTTATCTTGTTATATTTGCTTTATTTGGTTTTAAGTTTTCATTATTTTGGCTTTAAGAGTTGAAGATTTAAGTAACAAGAGATACACTGATTCACCCCCCTCTCAGTGTCATTGTGATACTAACAGGTAAAAGTCCCCAAAAAAGTAGTTTTTTGTGCTAGTCAAAGTCAACGTCGCCCCAAAGTCATTATCACCCCTCTCACGGGTGAAATCAATTATTTTTGCCTCCTTCCTTGCAAAAGCCTTTTTTTATCATTTTCGAGGTGAAATTACCCAAGAAAGGGGCGAAAGTATGTTGAGGGGTGAAACTCCCATTTTTCTTGTAATTCAAACAAGAAGACGTCATGGGGTGAAATCAAGTTTTATTTCTTTCTCTCAGCACTTTTTTAGTCAAAAGTGCCATAATTGCAATTTTTTTTGGGAAAGGACAAGATTGACAAAATTTAATTCTTGGGGTAGTAAAAGCGATGATCTAGAATTTTTGCTAAAATTTTGTCAGGATTAAATGCTACACCTTCAAATCCGATGTGATCCTGACTATTTTTGATGTGCCATCTATGGATTTCGTTCCTTTTCGAAGGAGAATTAAATTTTGTTGATTTCTATTGCCAAGGGTAAGATTTCAAGGCATAAGGGAATGTAATGGCACCCAAAATTTAATATCCAAGCTCTTATTTACCATGTGATATTGCTGAGTTTCAACGTACCGATGTTCAAGATATTTTTTCCACTATCCATCTTTGATAATTTTCCAGGAACACTCCATGAAAACTAGATCGCTGCTCTCTGAAGAATGATCAGATTTGAGCATCGTCATTACTGAGGAGAGAATTACTACTGCTAATTTTTGACTAGTTGATATTTTGTTGTGTTGTGCATTTAATGATATAGGAAAAATCCTCTATAAATAGTAAGCATTTCAATGTAATAGAGGAGGATATACACTCTGTAGAATTTTTTTTTAAGTTTCTACATAAATAGAAAGATATTCAGCTTCTGGTTCCTTGAGTAGTATTGTGTTTGATTTATTTTTGCTTGTCATTTTTTATTAAGTTCATGTCCATTATTTTTTGATTTTAAATTTTGCATCTGGATTTAATTATTGCTTGTGAGGGAGTGAATACTAGAATGCTTCTTGGAAGTTATCTCTACAAAACTATGAGTGGTTTTTGTGCCTAGCTTTCTGTTATATGCTAATCAATGCTTGTTATGAATTTTTGTTGTTAGTTTATCCCCACCTTATATTTTTGGCTTATAGCCATATTTCCCTTTCCTTTCTATTATTTCCCATTTCTTTCCTATTACCCTAAGCTTTAAACCAATCATTAGTTTTAGTATGAGAACCAACCCTCTCTGGATATTGGTCCAAAGGACATTTCTCTCCTTCGGCCTTTCAATGTTGGTTGGGTCTAGGGTGTACACATAATATTTTGTACTTAGGTAGATTCATGGCCAACAATTTTTGGCATGCTCGGTGGGACCAATAGTCTCCATAGTTTAAAGGAGCTCGAGTTGGTGAATCTTTGGCTTGCATTTATTTGGTAAAATCACCATCAATGTCAAAAGTTTTAGCACAACTTGAATAGTATTAAGGTTTGATGTTCATCTTTGTACTATATGATTAAAACATCTAGCAACTCAACTTTACCCAAAAGCCTCTGAATACAAAGTGAGCAAAATTTTTCTTCATGATCACAAGATAGAAGGCCAAAAATCTAGAAGATCTCATTAAGTTTTACCAACTTGAAACCCAAGTGCTAGGAGAAAACCCTAGTTTAGTCACTCTGGTTGGCCCATCAAGTATAATATATTCATAGTTAGCTGGTGTGTTCTCTGTTCCTTTGAGTCCCACTAGCACAACAACTAGTTTTCCACATCCCAACCACACACTCCAGTCCACATGGCTTAAAATCCACCACCACAGCCATCAAGGTAGTTCCCAGTATGGAATTACTTCGGATCTCTAAATATGCAAGCTCATAACCTGATTTCGCAAGCAACGATGAAGGCTTTACATACCTATGATGGTTTAGGGAAGATGGCTTATGATCATGTCCAATATATAGCTACCTTGGTGATAATCCATAGCATCACAGATGAGGATATAATGGTAATATTTCTTGTGCTCTCTCTCAAAGGTAAGTTTCTTTATTGGTATCGATTATTACAACTTGCCACCATTAGTACCTAGGACCAGTTGGCTGAATTGCTAATCAAAGGCTTTAATAAACAAGTGGATCCATTATCTCTACTGCATTAGTTTACTACCATTCAGAGGCATCCAAAGGAGGAAATTATGGACTTCAATGTCAGGTTTACCTGAAATTGGCATAGAGTTCTTGATAATCTCCGATCGACTCCTAAGCAAGCGGTATTTTATTACCTTCGAGATTTGAAATTCGACATTAGTATGGCCATATGAAAATACAATGTTAACACATTTTCTTATCTATACTCTGCTACACAAAAGGCCAAGGCTGATCTTATTGCTATTGGTAAGATTTTACCAAAAATGGCCATGTCTAATTTTCTTGATCTTCCACAGAATTTGTATGCTAATGCATCTTCTCAACCCTTTCCTATGCCCCCCATGTATCCAATCTCTTCATGGAATCTGAGTATATCTCAAACCATGGTGACAGTTTTTGTCCCATAACTATCCACTCTAATCATTCCACGATTACCCACTGCGGTTCCAATCTCAACACTACCATCTCCACCTGTACTTCTTATATTACTAGCTCCTCCAGCACCTTAAAATATTGATCCACAAGACAAGGTGCTGAAAGAGTTGTCAATGAAATCGGCCATAAGAGTGATAGGTAATAATATCACATTGATAAAGAGGAAGTAGACCAAAATAGATTTATAGCCTAGGATATTTTGGCCACTACCTATCACTAGGGAGCAAGGAGATTCAACCAACGAGACACCTAAGAGAAATTCAACTTTTATGACAAACAAAGAAGCTAACACATATGACAAATCATACTGGTGCTCTACATGCAATGATTTGCATATCAAGGAAACTTGCGTGGTTCACCTCAAATACATGCAAAAATTAGCAAAAAGTTCCTCCACTGGTCAAATCAATATGATCACAAAAGTCAATCATAATTTTATGGTCCCTTTTGAAGAGAAAGTTTCAGTTCTCATGAGACCTAGAAGAAAATCCATTACTGTGGACCTAGCTGAGATGGAGCCTCGAAAGGTACCTACTAACTCAAAGGTGCAAAATGAGAAAAAACAAGTGCAAGCAAAGGCAACTATTTTGGATTTAGGTTTGATGCACCTGTCCTGCTAAAATATCTTTTACCTCTATGAGCGAAAGAAAGAGTGCAAGAAAAGACTTCAACTTTGCAAGCGAGAGCTGAAACATAGGAACATACAAGAGAAAAGATCAAGTACCCCTCTTTGACCAAATTTTAGAGGGTAGAAGCTACACACTAGTATCAGAGCAAATATGAGACTGCAAATAAAGGAAATGAGTCTTATGCATCCACATATAACATTTTTGAAGAGTTGAAGAGGATTCCAGCCAAGGTGAGTATATATGATGCACTACAATTGCCTGGATAAGTGGACTTGTTGCAAGAATCACTGAAATTTATAAATTATATAGTGTTAGCTTAAATGCTAACAACTTCTACCACTGGAAAGAAAAGACCACCCCCTTTCTACCTGTCTCTCAGAATGGAAGGTTGGATTGTGCATAATTGCATGATTGACTTTGGTACTGCAACGATTATCATGCCAAAGGTAGTGTGTGATGTTATGGGTATGGAGTATACAAGGAGCAGCCTTGACATATTATAGCTAGACAAAACCTCTGTTAGGATAGTGGGGGTCATTAAAGACATCCCCATTGTATTACATAAAATGCCTCAGATAACTATGATCCAAGAGGTGGTCTTGTTTGATCTAGAGCCTTACTTCAGCATGTGCATGTCATTGGAGTTTACTGCCAAGTTGGGAGGATATATTTCTCTTAACTATTCTCATTTCAAAATTATTGTCAAGGGAAGGAGAATCCAAATTTATAATGAGAAGCATTAAAATTATCACATAGAAAATATTGAAGAAGAAGAAAAACCCATGAATTCTGTCAACTTGATGATCGAAGAATTAGAGGAGTTAGACTAATGGAAGAAGTTATGGATGAGATTCAAATAAAATATGAGTTTTCAATGCTCAATTTTAATGCCATGATGGAGATCGAAATCGGCTGCTATACCATCACTAATCTTGAAAAGGTTGAAGCAAGGGAATCTTATGATGAACATCATACTTTGGATTAGTTATGGAAGCTGTACTTTGATGGTTCTAGGTGTAAGAATGAAATAGGATCTGGGATTGTTCTCATTTATCCTTTCAACATATAGAAGACGTACTCTTATCGATTGACCTGGATCTACATGAACAATGCCATTAAATATGAAGTACTTTTCTTGGGTCTAAAAAAGGTAGAAAATCTTGAGATCAAACAACTATAGATCTTTGGAAATTCTAAGCTAATTTTCAACCAGGTAAATAGTAAGTGTGTCTCCAAGAAACATTACCTGAAGGTATACTAAAATAAGGTATGGGATTTGTTTGAGTCTTATGCAACATTGAACATCCAAGCAATCTCATGGGAGCAAAACAAACATACCAATATTTTGGTATCCTTTGGTGCTAATTTTTCCCCAGTGGAGCATATGGTGAGAAAGCCTAACATTGTGAGATTAATTTACAGATATTTAGTCCCTGACAAAAATATCCACTGGTAAGTGTTTGAAAGTGATGAGCAAATTGTTAACTTCTTGATAAGAGAAGCTAGTAATGTGGAAGAAAGAACACTTGATGAGGAAGAAGCCGAGGGTTTGATCCAACTAGGAATAATCATATCCCAAAGGGGTTGATTACACTTAAGAGCCTCTTTGATCAAAATTATAGAGCAAAAAATCATAGGATCAAGGTGGACAAAAAGGAGTCTACTGAACTGCATCTAGGACTTGAGAATTCGATTAAAGTTGGTATTGATTGCACTCAAGAAGAGCTAGATCAGATTAAAGAATTATGTTATGAGTTCCTAGATTTTGTTGCTTGGAGTTACCAAGATTTTAAAGGCTAAAATAATGATGTGATCCAACATACCATTGAGTTGCAGGAAGGAGTGAAACCCTTCAGGAAAAATAAGAGACTGATCAATCCCAAAATTAAAACTTTGATGAAAGCAAAACTGCTAAAGATGCTGGAATCCAAAATCATATACCCAATTAAGCACTCTACTTGGGTAGAAAATCTGTTCCCCGTGAGAAAGAAGAATAGAGATATTTGCCTATGCATGGAATTTCAAAATTTAAACCATACATCTCTGAAGGATCACTATCTGTTTGTGCAAATTGATCATATTCTTTATGTAGTAGCCGAAACTCAGAGATTCTCTTTGTTAGATGTATTTTCTGGCTATAACCAAATTTGGGTCAAAGATGAAGACCTATACAAAATGGCATTCACCACAAAATGGGGAACTTTTGCTTACCAAAAAATTTCGTTTGGTCTTTTAAACGCTACTGTAACTTTTCAAAGAGTAATGGGCATAGATTTTGATGAGTTATTAAATCACATTATTGTGATTTATTTGGATGACATGACCATTTTTTCTCACAACAATGAGGAGCATAGTCTATATCTAAGACAAGTGTTCAAAAGGTTTTGAGAGTTCACAATATAAATCAACCTGAAGAAGTCCATATTTGTGGTAAAATAAGGTAAGCTTCTAGGTCATGTTATTTCAAAATAATATTTGGTGATTGATCTAGCTAGAGCTGAAGCCCTCCTAAAGCTCCCATTGCCAGCTAGCAAGAAGGATTTGAAATCATTCTTCAGGTAAATCAATTTTATTTGAAATTTTGTTGTAGATTTCACCCAGGTAGTAAAGCCTATGATAGAGATGCTTAAGAAGATTTTTGAATTTAAAAATACTGAGTAGAGAAGGTAGACATTTAAGGAAATAAAAGAGAATTACCCAAGCCCCGGTACTGGTGAATCCCAATTACTCAAAATATTTTATCCTATACACCGGCTATGTGATGGGGCTTATGTAGAAGGGAAATGATGGATACGAGTGACTAATTACATTCTTGAGCTAGGTCATCCAACCACATGAAGAAATATATAACTTCATTGAAAAGCATGTATATGCGGTAATGAAATCCTTGAATTTTTTTTGGCATTTTGTTTCTCAAAGACAATAGTTTATGTGGTTCATCCTGAAGAACATGTGCTTATACTGAGAGGGGGTGAACAATATAAGATAATTTTTTTTTCTTTTCAATCCATATGATAACATTAGCAATATTAAAGCAGTAAACATTACACAAAGCATCATACACATGAGAGACATGATTTAACGTGGTTCACCCAATATGGGCTACTCCATAGAGAAAATATTCCTTATAAAATTCTATCTAATGAATCTCTTGGGAATCATTTCCCTATTACAATATTTATGGACCTCTGTCCAAAGGAGACACTAATCCCCTAATCAAGTTTATGTATCTCTATCCATAGGAGAAATCCATCTTCTCTACTCTAGATGGTGATCTTCTAGAAGAACTACTACCTCCACTGCACTGAATTATGGATCTCTATACACTAAATACTCCTACCCTCACTCAGAATACATGTCTTCACTGCCATGGCGAATGGACCTCTATCCACTGGAGACTATTGTCCTCTATACTTTGTCACCTCCAAAGCTTGTTATCTGTACTAAACATGGTCCTTTGGTATAACACCAATTTGCTCAATCTCTGTCTCTGATCTGCACTAAAAATAATCCTTTGATCTAGCACAAATATTCTCAATCTCTATCTCTGATCTTGGCACAAATCTATCCTCAAATATGCACCAAACTCCATCCTCAAATCTATCCTCAAGCCTTAACATAAATATTGAATTAATCACAAATCAACTCTACTAGATCTACCCCAAACCTTAATCCAATGTTTGAACAAATTAATCAATCAACTTTGCTCTCAAGTCTTCTCAAAGACTTATCTCAAATCTGTCCACAAGTCCTCTCAAGAACTTGCCCAATCTGCTCAACAAGTCTTCACTAAGACTTGTCTAAAATCTGTATTGTAAGCTTCCAAAAAGCTTACTTCACTTAATCAATCACTCAATGAAAGCTTAGTCACAATGCTTATCAAAAAAACTTCACATAATAATGATACTCATGATATTTCACAAACCCTAGTTCAAGCATATGAAAGCTTACTTCAATATTTCCAACAATGCTTATCAAACAAGGTTTCTAGTATCAACTTTCATTCCAGAAAAAAAAATTCAACAATGCTTATAAAAAAAAATCCTTTTCACTTCAACTTAGCATTCACAACATCCAACAATATTCCACTCACAAGGAAGATATGCCCATACCTTTTGTTTGATGAATTTTTGATCTCAAAACGTGTCTCAATCACAATTACTCTCTTTGCCAATCTCAAGGGTTAGATAACAAAAAATTGTCCTTAGTATTTCCTTTCAAAATATTTCACCAAGTCAAAATATCAAAAATCAACTATGCCTTATCTCTCCTTTCAAAACAAACTATAATATGACTTTTTTTCAAAAAAATATCTAACACCCTTGGCACACCTTATTTCTCCTTTTATTAACTTTAACCACTCAAAAATAAAACACAAAAATAAAACTTTGCATACCCTTTTATCTCCCTTGTATAACTCTTTAATCCCTTTTAAATATGCAATTTCCAATCAACAAAACTTTAAGAAATAAAAACATTAATTTCCGCCTTTACAATTTTGGATGCAATAGTCAAACCTTAGCAATGTTAGCGCATACCTTGTCCAACCAATAAAAAAGGCCTCGATGGGTTTCGAACACGAGAATATTCAATCCCAAGTGTCTTTGCATAGTGTGCACCCACCAAGTGGGCTACATGCCTCCACACAAAGGGAAATGTATGCGCCTTCCCTTTGATCCTTTCTTGATGGTGCAATCAAAAACCTCTCTTGCTTGCAAAAATGAAGACCACGAGAGTTGAACCACTGACCTTGCACCTGCAATGTCTTAGCACAGCCGTTGGCTTCCAACCGCACTACCCAGTGCCTTGCAACATGAAGTGGGCTTCCCACTTATTTTTCCTTTGCTTTGTTTCCTTAAACCTTTCAAAAACACATGCGATTATTTCTCTCCCTTTTGCACACGAGTGTCTATAGATTTTGATCAATCACATGGATAATAATTTGAATGCTTATAAAAAAAAATCCTTTTCACTTCAACTTAGCATTCACAACATCCAACAATATTCCACTCACAAGGAAGATATGCCCATACCTTTTGTTTGATGAATTTTTGATCTCAAAACGTGTCTCAATCACAATTACTCTCTTTGCCAATCTCCAGGGTTAGATAACAAAAAATTGTCCTTAGTATTTCCTTTCAAAATATTTCACCAAGTCAAAATATCAAAAATCAACTATGCCTTATCTCTCCTTTCAAAACAAACTATAATATGACTTTATTTCAAAAAAATATCTAACACCCTTGGCACACCTTATTTCTCCTTTTATTAACTTTAACCACTCAAAAATCAAACACAAAAATAAAACTTTGCATACCCTTTTATCTCCCTTGTATATCTCTTTAATCCCTTTTAAATATGCAATTTCCAATCAACAAAAAATTAAGAAATAAAAATATTAATTTCCACCTTTGAAATTTTGGATGCAACAGTCAAACCTTAGCAATGTTAGTGCATACCTTGTCCAACCAATAAAAAAGGCCTCGACGGGTTTCAAATACGTGAACCTTCTATCCCAAGTGCCTTCGCACAATGCGCACCCACCAAGTGGGCTACATGCCTCCACATAAAGAGAAAGGTACACACCTTCCCTTTGATCCTTCCTTGACGATGCAATCAAAAACCTCTCATGCTTGCAAAAATGAAGACCACGAGACTTGAACCACTAAACTTGCAGCTGCAATGTCTTAGCGCAACCATCGGATGCCAACCGCACTATCCAGTGCCTTGCAACATGAAGTGGGATTCCCACTTATTTTTCCTTTGCTTTGTTTCCTTAAACCTTTCAAAAACACATGCAATTATTTCTCTCCATTTTGCACACGAGTGTCTATAGATTTTGATCAATCACATGGATAATAATTTGAATGAAACTTGTCTCTTCTTATATGCATTATGTCATGTGCTCAAAACATCGGTGAAATTTTTCAATTTGATTTTAATTCAAATTAATTAATATTTGATGCCTTATAACCCTAACCTTTAGGGTTTTTTAAATTAATTTATAAACTAACTTATAATTAATTTAATAACTCTTAGAATTAATCAAATTAAATTATAAATTAATTTATAATGAAATTATTATAATTAATTTATAATTAACTTAATATTTAGGTCTTAACCTTAGACCTTTAATATTATAATAAAATATTGTAATATTATTTTTCTTGGGCCTTCCTGTTGGTATTTAGATCTCATATGACCACCTTGAATATTTTAATCAGGAACATTATAATATTATTTTTCTTAGATCTAGATGTAATATTTTTCTTAGACTACTGACTCTTGACATCCTTCCTTTTGTCCTGCTCACTGAAACTGACTCTTGACATCAATGACAACAAATTCTGCTTAGATTTCCAACACATCTAGATATCCAAAGTTTCATCATTCAAGAAGAGCTTGGAGATAAGAGAGTTGGATGAGACTCCAAAATCTAGAAATATGATGTTGAAATTCATCCAACCAAGATGGTTCGAGGCTGAGTACTATATTAGGAGATTGCAAAAAGTGTTGCATCTGAATCCATGGTTTGCCAACTTGGATATTCAGTAAGCTAAAGAAATTTTTCTAACTGCTCTACATGCGATCATGATTGGATAGAGGACCTTGTCAAATATTTCCAATCAAGAACATGTCCTTCATACTTTAATGCCTCGTAGAGACGGAGATTCAAACTTCAAGCCTTTAGGTATGTAATGTTGCCATATGGGTTGTTCCATAAAAACATGGATGGAGTACTTCTCAAGTGTGTTCGAAAATCTAAAAAACAAAGAATCCTAGAGGAGTTTCACTTTGATCTATCAGGAGGCCATTATGTAGGGAGACCAATGGTATTAAATATCATAAAAGGAGGATATTTTTGGCTTACTCTCTTTATAGATGCTTTTAAAATCAGTTGGAATTGTGATAAGTGCTAGAGATATATTGGTGGAAGTAAGAATCCATCATTACCTCTTCTCTCGATTCAAGCAGAAGCACCATTTCAGCAATGGGGCTTAGAATTTATTGGGGTCATTGATCCCAATTACTCTGCTAGACATAAATACATATTGACCACAACTAACCATATTACCCAATAATCAGAAGCAATTCCAACCAAGAAGGCAAACCAAACAACAATTATCACTTTTCTTGAAGGATTAATTACCCGTTTCAGCATACCTGATGCAATCATAACAGATAATGGGACTCATTTCATTGGTGTTAGGATCAATAAATTTATGGGTAAGTATAAAATTTATTTGAAGATATCATCTAACTATTATCTGTAGGGAAACGACTTGGATGAGTCCACAAACAAGAATTTGCTAAGAATTCTAAAGAGGACCCTAGGTGATAATAAGCACAACTGACACATGCTCTTGAACCAAGCATTATGGGCCGATCGTATCTCAGTGAAGAAATCCATTAAAATATCTCCTTATTCCTTGCTATACGATAAATAAGCAGTGTTGCCCATTCATGTTGATTTCTCAGCTTTGCAATCATGACACTTGTTATATGGTGAATATGATGAATATGTTCCTATAAGCATGAGGTTGGTGCAAATTTTACAGTTGGAAGAAGAGAGGGAGAGATCATACAATGTATTCATAGAACATGCCCAAACGACATAGAAATGGTTTGGCAAGAAAAATTTTGAAAGATCATTCGAGGTAGGTGATCTACTGCTGAAACGAAACGAAAACAAGACTAAGCCCGACAAGCACGACAAGTTTTAAGCAATATGGGAGGGCTCATTCTAGATTTTGGGTGTCAATCAAATCAATTCATTCTATATGTAGGATATGGACGACTGTGTGCTGCCAATTATTGTAAATGGTCTTCATTTGAAGGCCTACCATTAGTGATAAAATTTTGATCAAAGTATGTATATATGTACATAAGTTATTATGTTATTTTGTTTCAGTTAAATATGTTTAAAGTAATATGATATAAAAAAAGAAATAAAAGAAATTTGATTTATCTGAGAAATTATTTTTTCCTGCAAGGTAGGTGGTTTTACCCCGAAAGCATCTTGCCACTAGCAAAAAATCGTTTTTGCCCGAAAACATTTTAAAAGGCTTTTGTATTATTTTCGGGAGGAAAGGGGAAAAGAAAGCATATTATTTTTTATGAGAAATTATGAAAGCACCATGGGCTCACTTGAGTTTCAAAGTTTTGCTTTTTCATTAACGAGCGCTCCTATTTTGCCAAAAGAAAAAAAAGTAAAAGATTTAAAATGGGAGAAGAAAAAGCAAAAGTAAAAGATTAAAAGAAAAAAGAGAGGGGCACCCCAATTTTTTTAATTCACCCCACCTTTTTTTTATTGCTAAAAGAGAAAAAAAGAAAAAGTAAAAATAAAAGAAAAAAATGAATTAGCTTCGCCCCAAGAAGAATATTTGTCTTATTTTTTCTATTTTCGGGGTGAAATCCCATGGCGCCCCTCAAACATGTATTTTTAGAGTGAAACTATTAGAGGAGAATTAAAAAAAAATGCATGCTTTTTACAAAATCTAGTTTGCGGTGCTAAGTTCGGAAAGGAAGGAGGAGAAATTAATTTTACCTTGATTTTTCATGCAAAGCACTCTCAGTTAAAGCTTTCTTTTAGAAATAAGATTTTTGGGGGTCAAATCAGAGAAGAATTATTTTAAAAAGGATTGAGAGGTATGTAATTCCACAAAGCAGATAAAAGAAGTAGTTTTAGAGTGCAGATGATGTGAATATTTTCATCTTGGGATTTTTTCAGCTAGGCAAGTGCTCTCCTAAAATGTTTTTACTGAATAGTGCTAATTTTAGGAAAGATCTCGACATTAATACATTAGATTGGGTTGATTGCACCCACAAAATCTATAGAATATGTTTCAGTATTTTTATACAATAAAATTAATTATTTTCATCCCCATATCTCACATTTTGTGCTTACTTTTCTTGAGATGAGCTATCATATATCCAGATTGCATCCTCCAAGGCAAAAAAGTGACTGGTTTCAATGTCCAAGTAAGATTCACACTGCAAGGGCGTTATTGGCAGTTAATGGGCAGTTGAGTTTTCATTAAAAAACATGTTGGGTGAGAGAATCGAGGAACACTAAATTCTGTAGGCACAAAAATTGTATTAAATATGGTAGTTGGAAGGTGAAACTTATAAAAAGAGGTGAATTAGAAGCTTGCAGTTGAAGATTTTTTTTTGAGAATTCCCAATTTATCCTTCAGTACCCCAAGTTGCTGTTTTATTGCAAAATTGCTAGTGTTGCAGTGAAGAATTGTGGTATGAAGATGGGAAAGAAGACTGTTGATTCGAAGAAAACTTCAAAGCCAAAAAAAGTGCAGGGTGGTAAAAATCTAAAAAGGCTAGGTGGCATGAAAACATCGAGCTGGACCCATATTTTGATACGCTGGCCAAGATTGGAGATTGTTATATTTTGAAAAAAGGCATAGAAAAACTATGCTAGGATGTGGAGATGTGGTTAGGCAAGGTATAATGCCAAAAAGCCCATTAACCATTGCTTATAATGCACAACTTTCCTAGTACCTGTGTACACTTGTGCATCCTTACACTAAGTTGGTAACAACAAAGGGAGATAAATTATTTACCATTTTTCCTGATGTAGTTAGAGAGGCATTTGTTTGCGGGGTGAAACCTTTCTCAGATGTCATGTTCAAAAAGATGAATCTAAAAGAGCAAGAGAAAAGGTATCAATCAACAGTAATATTATGCTAGTTCATGGAGAACCAACTGATAAAGGTACCCTAGTTTAGAGAGTTGTCGGCTCTAACAAAGCCCCTAACAAAATTTAAAACTTTGAACATGTATTCCATGTTGGCTTAGGTATTCGGTCTTCCTATCGATACCACTATGTACAAATGGCAAGCAACATTAGTGCAGTGCATTTTGCAGGTGGAATTTTATGCCCTGACAACAATGTAGGCAAGCACAAACCCTATTTTATTTGATTGGGTATATTATGTGGCTCGAGCAATGCAAACCTAGTTGGAGAGGATACAAAACAAAGAAGCAATTTATTTTAGGCATGCTTCATTTTTGGCCTGGTATTTCTTCTTTTACATACACTAATGGTTTTATTTTACTATAGTAAAGCAAGCTGATGAGGCAAACAATAAGCTACCAGTATATTTATGGACCTCAAGCTTATATAGGGGGGAGTCATTCTATAATTTTAATCACATGTTTTTGGGCCTTGCCCTTGAACTTATTTTTTGCACAAGTGAGAGAGTGCCAAGGCCAATGAGGGAAGAAATTGTTACTAAGAAGAAAAGAGATATTTTTTTGTTGACGCAAGGCGTTGTGGTGTGAATTTTGGATTTCATTGGTAAGTTGTTTCTCCTTCCATACTTTACTACCGAACACCTCTTTGCAATGAAAGTCATCTGTTAGACCGACTACATCAACGAAGTCTATGGGGTAGGATGAGGCAAGAAGACAACATGTACCATACCATTTTGCTTTGGCAGTATTGAGATAGACCATGTTGGCCAGAATAAATTGATCAATGAAGTGCTTTATGACATGGGTATGGTGGAGTTACCTCAATGGTGGAAGTATGATCCTTTGGATCGGTTTGCCGATTTCATTAAATCCAAAAAAATTCATTGTTGTCCTCAACCTAATATTTAGTGACACAAAAATAATCTAGAAGGGCATGTTGAGAAGATGATACCACTTCCACCATGGCATGATTTTTATGAGATGGAGGCTGAGTACAACCTTGCAGTTCATAAGCACCAGATTCCTCCTCTGGATTTGTTTGGAATTATGAAAGAATAATTGCTATCTTGGTCTGATAAAAAAATTACCAACTGGTGGGTTATGAGGACCCATAGAGGGAAAAATGGGTTAGCTTTTGGTCTGGTAATGGATGAGGTTTTTTTGGATGTCTATGATAAGTACTATGATGGCTATCAATCAATATATTTCACTAATATTGTGCCTCAGAGTTGTCAAATATCTAATAGCAAATAGAGTGTGGCCGAACATGAGCAACATGTGGTCGAGGAAGAACCACTTGTGGAGGAATAAAGACAACCATCACCAGAAGTGCAACCTTAGTAGAAGAAGAATAATAGGTGTGAGGCACTCTCTTTTCTAAAAATATCCAAAAATCCTAGAACATTCACTATTTCTTCATCAGGAGCAAACCCTCCTACAGATGAAGCCACCTAGGCTGGTGTTTTAGAAGATCCTCCTCTGGTTTAGGAAGAAAAAATTGGCCAACACATGAAAGTCATAGATCTATAAAAGGCGACAGAGGAGGAGCAAGACAAGGGTGAACCAGTTCCATAGCCGCCCTCATCATCATATCAAAATGTGTTTGAGCTTGAAGGTACATTTTCTATACCTTTTTCATTTTTTCTTGAGCATTCAATGACTATTGCACCCCATTATGTAGTTGTTGCATTTGTCTCACCTCCATTCAACATATCCACCACCTATATTTCACTTCCTGCTTCCCAGTCTCCAGTAACTGATGCTCCCTATTCTTCTATTCCCACTTCTTCTATTTCCATTTCTTTTAATTCTTTTGCATCTGGTCCCAATCCATTTTTACTCCCTTTATATTCCATCCCAGTAGTTTCTACCATGGATATAAATACGTAAGATTCTACTTGAGTAAGTGTAACTGTAGCTAAAACCCTCAATTCCATCCCTTTAATAACTTCTATTCCACCAACCATTCCCATTCCATCTTCCCTTCCCAAGCCAAAACCTCAACAGGATCATTTTTCCCTACTCCTTTTCTTGAGTTGTAGATGCTTCCAGATTCAAATATAGAGATTGTACTAGAGCATCCTATTACAACAAAGATGAGCTGAGCCTAACTAAGTTCCTTGTAGTGGTTGAAAATTTACAAGAGAAAAGAAGCGTAGGCTCTAGAAAAGGTATTGAAAAAGGTCACTTTTGACCCTGAAGCTATGGAGTCTCATACTGTAAAAATGATTACACTTATGAAGTCATTACAGAGGACCTGAAGAATATTGAAAGAACAAAGAAGTAGGGGAATATGCACATAGATATGAGCTCTCTTTACCTGCATGACAAGCATTACAAGAAATGCTTTTTCGAGGCTAAGGCAAATATTATTGAGTTGAATGATGATTTGGTCGAAAATAGGGACCAAATAGAAATAATGAAATCAAAAGTAGAGCATTGGCAGAAGAGGGTAGAAGAGTTGAAGAAAGAAGCCAAGGGTTACCAGATAGCTTAGGTAGGAGTGAAGAAACAAGTGCAAGCATTAACATCCCAACTTAAGGCTATACAAAAATAGTTGGTTGAGAAATCCATGCAATCAGTAGGCTTATCCAAGAATAAAATCATTGCCATTTGATGAAATATTGTGTGATAGTGATGACCGATGCTATAAAGGTTTTATTGTATATTCATGAGGCTCAAATAGTGGTTTTTCTTGGAGAGAAAACCTTGGAGTATGCTGAGGAAAAAATGGAACCAAAAATTGAACTGACATTGAAGATTTAGATATTGGCTAAATCTGATTTCTAGGTTAAACCGATGAGTGGTATGGATTGCAGTTGGACCAAGACGAGGATACTTTTACACTTTTTTCCAAGTTAGAACTAGTGAGAGAAGGCTGGAAGTTGGTGATAATGTTTGAATAGAAGCATTGTATTTCGCTTATCTATTTCAAGGCTGTAGCTGATGCTAGTTTCCCAAGCTTCATTGATGAATAGGGTGAGATTTTTCCAAACAAGGAGTTGAAGGCAACCTAGCAAAATTTTGTAGAAGATACCTCAAATATTGACAGTTGGGAGGAGCCCATCATAGTGGAACACGTATTGCCATATATGGAGAGGATCACCTGCATTAGATCATCCTTATTGGAGCTCCAACAACGAGTGAATCACATTAGCATGGATCACATAGAGATGTTGCGTTTCATCATTGATTCACTAAGTTCACTCTCTACATTCACTCTAGACTCTTGGGCTGAGGTGATACCAGCAAAATCCTTGCTAAGCAAGAAGTATGGGCTTAAGCAAAAGCAAAATAGAAAGCAACCAAAGAGCAAGATAAGCAGACACAAGATGAAATAAGGAAGAAGGAAGCTGCAGAATCAAATGCACTATATGATGCAACCGATGGATCTGTTGCAGCTGGCAGCAGTGACAATTGAGCCCAATGGATGAAGGCCTAGGGTTGATTGCATTCAGAAGAACTGAATACCCCAAGAGCCAATAAACGTGTTGATATTTTGCCACACTAAGTTTTTCTTGTAATTTTTTTTGAAAAAGAAGATAAATGATGCAGTTGTACTGGTTTTACCATTTTAATGTAATATTTTTTGTTCCCTTCCTATAAGCAATTTTATTTTGTTTCTAGAGATATACATTAAATTTTGCTGGTAAAAAATTAATGGAAGTAATGAGCAAAACGTAGAAGGGAAAACTTGATGGCATTGGATGTTTCAAAATAGAGGAATTAATGGAAAAGTAGCTATGAATTTGGTAGTTTCTATTAAAAGTGAAGGTGCAAGCAATACGAAGGGTAGGATGTTTTCACCCCATGGACAGGTAAAAATCATTTTTACCCTTCCCTTGGGGTGAAACTACCATAACAAGAAGTTTTCATGCAAGAGAGGAAGGAAAACATGTTTTGTAAGTGATGGAAAAGTCAAAGTCAAAAGCACCCTTGGAAGGGCTCAAAAATCATTTTTGCCCCTCTTCAGGGTGAAATTTCAGTTAAGTGCATCTTGGTGATGAAAATAGAATGAAGAGCATGCTTGGCATGGTCAAATTCAATGTTGCATCTTAGGAGGGGCAAAAATCTCTTTCACCCATCTTTGGAGTGAAATCCTAGTGAAAGACGCTTTTCAGAGCGCAAACGATTTGATGATGTCATTGGAGAAAAAATTGAAGTGTCAAAGTCAAAGGCACCACTTAGGAGGGGCGAAAATCATTTTTACCTTCCTTTGAGGCAAATTTCCAAGAGAATATATTTTGAGGTGAAAGTCTCGAAAAAAGTAGTTTTTTTCCCGGTCAAAGTCAACGTCACCCTTGGGGTGGGACGAAAGTCATTGTCACCCCTCTCAGGGGTGAAATCAATTATTTTTACCTCCTTCCTTGAAAAATATGTTTTTTTATTATTTTTGGGGCAAAATTACCCAGGAAAGGGGCGAAAGTATGTTGAGGGGTGAAAATTCCATTTTTACATGTAATTCAAACAAGAAGATGTCATGGGGTGAAATCAAGTTTTATTTCTTTCTCTCAGTAGGGTTACTGTCAGAAGCACCATAACTGCATATTTTTTGGAAAAGAATAAGATTGACAAAATTTAATGCTTGGGATAGTAAAAGCGATGATCCAAATTTTTTGCTAAATTTTTTCTAGGATTAAATGCTATGCCCTCAAATCCAATGTGATCCTAATTATTTTTGAGGTACCCTCTATGGATTTCATTCCTTTTCGAAGCAAAATTAAATTTTGTTGATTTCTATTGGCAAGGGTAAGATTTCAAGGCACAAGGGGATGTAATGGTGCCCAAAATTTAATATCTAAGCTCTTGTTTGTCGTGTGACATTGCTGATTTTCAATGCACTGATGTTTGGAAAATAATTTCCACTATCCATATTTGATAATTTTCCAAGCACACTCCATGAAATTCGGATCGCTGCTCTCTGAAGAATGATCTGATTCAAGCATCGTCATTACCGAGGAGAGAATTGCTGTTGCTGATTTTTGACCAACCAACATTTTGTTATGTTGTGCATTTAATGATAAAGGCAAAATCCTCTATAAATACTAAGCATTGCAATGTAATAGAGGATGAGGATAGACACTCTACAAAAAAATATTTTAAGTTTCTACATAAATAGAAAGATATTCGGCTTCTGGTTCCTTGAGTAGTTTGTGTTTGATTTCTTTCTGCTTGTCATTTCTGATTAAGTTCATGTCCATTATTTGCTTATTTTAAATTATACATCTAGATTTAATTACCTCTTGTGAGGGAGTGAATACTGGAATGCTTCTTGGAAGTTATATTTGCAAAACTATGAGTGGTTTCTGTGCCTTGCTTTCTATTATATGCTAATCAATACTTGTGAATTTTTGTTGTTAGTTTATCCCCACCTTATCTTTCTGGCTTATAGCTATATTTCCATTTCCTTTCTGTCATTTCCCATTTCTTTCCTACTACCATAAGCTTTAAACCAATCATTAGTTTTAGTATGAGAACCAAAACTCTCTGGAGATTGGACCAAAGGACATTTCTCTTCTTCAGTATTTCAATGTTATCCGGGTCTAGGGCACACAAATAATATTTTATACTTAGGTAGATTCTTGGCCAAAAGGTATGTAATGATCATGGTCAATCTTGATAAAGGTATTTTCAACTAGATTCAAGAGTGGCTAAAAACATTAAGTGACTAAAGGTTCTCAATAAAATTAGCAAGAACTCATAATAATCTCAACTAGTTTCTTGACATTCCAGCAACACACATAATTCTTATAGTAGATAGTGACAAAAGAATAAGGCTCTTGGGTAGGTTTATTTTAGGGGAGCTCATGCACATTAAAGGAATGGGTCACTTGAACACTTCTCAACCATCCAAGACAAGGAAATTACAAGAAAGCAACATGCATTTTCTTGGAATATACAACAACATTGACCTTCACTAATCATAAGTAGATCTCTTTATAAATACGATAGTTGGTGCAACAACATGGTATAATGAGAGAAGTTGAGCATGCTCGAGGGGAAATTTGTAAGAACATGTGGCTACTACATATGGTGGATGGTGTTAATCAAAATATTAAGCCAAGAGAGAGTAAGAAAGTGATGTTCACTTCTTCCTAGCATATTGATCAAGCATGAGCTCCAGATAGGGCCAAGTTGTGCCTATATTGTCAGGCCTATGGAAGGCCATCCTTGTAATCATTAGCTAGGATAGTATAGAAATATATAAATAGTGATATTTAACTCAGTATGAGAGTAAAAAATTTAACTATTTTTCTATTGTATATTATGTAATTCTACTTTACAATTTTAATAAATCAGTTTCTTGTTTGACATTTTCTAGCATTGTATTATTGAATTCTTTTATATGTGGATGCCTATAGGACCTAGATAATTCTATAAAATCTCTGTGGGGTATAATATTCTATTATGTTAGGCTTATTAAAATATTAGGGATGCTTAGCGTCTGATTGTGCAGTTATGCTTTCTTCTATAAAATTTGCTTAGGGTGCGAAGAGCTATTGGAATAGTGGAGGGAATGATTTAGCCTCAATTCATATTCAATGATACTTTACCTAGTAACTAGTTTGTTAAGCCCTATATGTAGTCTAGTTATAGTGTGTGTTGTATAGTATATGATAATTTTGTTAGCCAAATATCATCTGCATCTAATCCATAATTTCTATACATAAACCTCCATTTCTCACTCTAGTCTTCTCTCCATATTTTGATTTTTGGTTTTGCAACAAGAAATCATTCTACTCTAGAGGTTGGCTAAGGAGAAATACTGAAACATATAATCTTGGCCCTATGGTCAAGGGTACACTTATATCCATTAGGTACATCATAGACTAACAAGTATAGTCTTATATATATTTGTTAGAAAGCATTTCTTAAGGATGATTCATTGAAAGAAATATATTCGAATTTTATGAGGTTTTACTATATAGTAGAGCATCGAAGCTCCTGTTGCCTAATTTTCAAATTTTAAGGGGAATAACTATGCTGCCTAGGATACTAAACTCAAAAAATAACTCACATTTTAAAAAGTATGGTAATTTGTAGATGGAACCATTACTTGTCCCACTATAGAAGATGAATATTAGACAAATTTTGCTAAAGAGAATAATATTTAAAGTTAATAATTATGTTTAGAGTAGTATATGAAGTATAACTATACATTCAAGATTCAAAAATGACCAAAGATGCATATGAGAATCTATAGATAATATTTAAAGTAAATCATCAAAATCAATTTCTATTTCTCTAGAGGTAGCTCCATTTCTTGAAGATGAATGGAAAAAAAACTCAAATCGTTCATGAGGAGAATTACTTAATTACGAGCATCACTACAAGAATTAGAAGAAAAGGTATCTAATAGAACTCTTACTCTTATCATTTTAGGATATATCCCTTTTCAATACAATGTATTTATCATTATATTAATTATCACTGAGAAAACACCAAGCTTTAAAAATATGGTGAACCTAATTTAAAAATTAGAGGCCTCACATTCAAGACAAGAAGAAGAATAGGTAATTCATACAAATAAAAAGGGAAGCAACCATTTAAAAGAGGCATAAAACCTCATATCACTTCAACAAAGAAATAACTCTTATTAGTAGTAGAAAAAGTTATTAATGAATTCAAGTTGGAAAATAAAGTATCAAAAAAATATCAATGTAGCCAAAGATGATCATTCTAAAGGAAAAGAGCATGTATTTGATGCACATGCTCAATCTAGTCAGCTCAATTATGTTTGATATATTTATTATAGAGCAACCATACACATGATAGGTCAAAAGTATTGGTTTCAAAATCTAAACTATTCTAGATATGTAGGAAAAGTATCTCTAGGGGATGACACACCTATAATATAAAAGGAACGATTGATGTAAAGTTATAACTTGGATCACACACATACCAAATCAAAGAAGTCTTATATGTTCCAAGAATCACCAAGAATATACTCTCTATTAATAAATTACTTAACCACAACTTGAAGGTTGAATTTTATAAGCAATAGGGATCCAAGGATGCTTCGTTTGTAATAAATCTAAGAATTTTAAGATTATTGCATATGGAAAAGGAGTAGAAAATATGTTTAAACTGCACATAATTTATCATGATAATTTTGATTTACTCATCAATTCCAATATATTTGCATCACTTTGGCATCAATGATATGGTCATCTAAGCTATGGCTATCTCGTTGCATTATAAAACAAAATTCTGGTCAAAGGTCTTCCTTCTTTAAAGAAGTTCACACAAATTTTCTCTTATTGCTTAGTTGGAAGGCAACATCGATATTATTTAAAGTCTTTAAAATATTGGGCCAAATCACTTCTTGATTTGATCCATACCGATCTTTGCGGACCTAATGCTTTGAGTTATAGTGGGTGTAAATATTTTTAGTTCTTCATTGATGATCATACTAAAAAAATATGGGTATATTTTTCAAAGAACACATATGAAGCTTTATTGTACTTCTAGAAATTTAATATCCAATTAGATATTTCCATAGGAAGAAGGATTCATTTCCTTCACACACTAGCACATTGAGAGCCTTAGGGATAGATGGAATTCTAGACACATCTTCTATAAGATCAAGAACATGAAGTATGACTTATAATGGGTAAGATATGAGTCGAATGAGTATCATTAAGCCATCTATAGTATAGGAAGCTCTTCAATATAATGCTTGAAAAGATACCATGAACATTGAATATCAAGCACCATTAAAAATGAGACTTAGGATCTTGTTGACCTTCCATTAGACAAAAGGCTATGGGATGAAAATGATTTTTCAAAATCAAACATAAATTAGATGACAATATTGATAAATACAAAATATAACTTGTAGCAAAAGGGTATGCACAAAAAGAAGGTATATATTATGAATAGAATTTTTCTCCTATAGAAAAAATAAATTAATTAGAATTATTTTTGCTCTAGCCATGCAATTTAGATGTAAAATTCATCAAATGTATGTGAAAATTTCCTTCCTCAATAGGGAATTAAAAGAAGAGGTTTATATGACAAAAAAAAATATTTGTCATACCTAGATAAGAAGCAAAGGTATGTAAATTGATCAAATTTATGTATGGTCTCAAACAAGCTCCTCGAGCATGGTATAAAAAAAAAATGAGCACTTTAGAAAATATGGATTTAAGAGAAATCTATATGATCCAAGTTTGTATCACAAGAAGCAATGGAGAAAATTGTGTTTATCAATGTATTGGTAGATGATTTGGTCATCAAAGGAGTTATGAAAGAATGATTCTACCCACAAAGGAAGATTTGAAGAAGTCTTTTGATATGAAAAACCCTGGGTTATTACATTATCATATGGGACTAGAGGTAAGGTAGAACCATCATCACATATTTGTTTTACAAAGAAAATATGCCAAGAATCTTCTTGAAAAATATCATATAAAATATTGTAAACCTATGGAAAATCATATGGAATCAAATCTACAACTCTCACTTTTTTATTCCTCTTTTCTAGAAAATGCAACACTCTATATACAATTAGTTGGGTGTCTCATCTATGTAACTTACACAAGACTAGATATCAATTTTGTAGTTAGTTACCTTTCTCGGTTCATGTAGGAACTAAAATTGACACATTAGAAGATAGTAAACAGAGTTGTAAGATATATCCAAGGCACCATTAAGTATGGTCTATAATTCAAGAAGAGTAATTAGTTCCTCTTAACAAACTATACAAATGTAAATTACGTGGATGCATTGATGACCTATGATTCACCTCTAGATATGTATTATTTATGGGTTCTACATCTATATCATGGGGATGCAAGAAACAACACACAACTGCTTGATATTTTACTAAAACAAAATATCATGTAGTAGGAGGAGCTATCTATGACACAATATGGTTGAAATATATATTAGCAAATATGGATGTATCACAAGATAAACCTACATATATAACACTATGACAATCAAGAAGTATTGAAACTTGTTTGTAATCTAATATTCTATAAATAGAACAGACACATTGACATGAAGTTTTATTTCATCCATGAACATGCTCAGTAGCACAAAATTTAACTCAAATTTTATCCTACTCAAGAGTAACGTGTGGACATATTCACCAAAATCCTTGGACATATTAAATTTGAAGAATTTTAAAATTTTCCCTTCAAGACTATGATTTAATAAGGGGGAATGTTAGGAATTATTACATTAAAAATAATGTAAATTTAATTTGAGTAACCACTCAACACATGGTTTGTAATATCCACTAAAATATAAGGATAGTTGTAGGATTAGTTAAGGTTTATTATGTCATATTTAGTTATCCATTGTATTTAAATATCATTTATTTTCTAATACAAATCATAAAACCATTGAGTTCTATAGGCAAGCCACAATAAAAATGGTCTTAGCCTTGGCAACACAAAATATATGGATTGTACATCAAATTGATGCATAGAGTACATTCTTGAATGACAAGACTAAAGAAAAAGTGTATGTGGAATCCATAAGGATTTGAAGTGGAAGGTAAAGGACATATCTACAAGTTAAAAAAGAGAATTATGTGAATTAGAACAAGCACCACAGGTGTAGTATTCAAGAATTGATATATCTTCTTAAAGTATAAATTTATGAGAAGTATGAATGAGACTACATTGTACTACAAAATAGAAGATGATGATATTTTATCTGTTTTCTTATATGTTTATCATCGAATTTCCACAATAAGTTCATCAAGAATAAAGAGAAATTTCAATCAACCCATGATGCAAGAATTTAAATTGAGCATTTTAGATTTGATGCTTTATTTTATTGGTATATAGGTACATCAAACACATGATGGGTATTCAACCACCAAACTAAATATGCACATGATATGTTGAATATTTTTAGTATGAAAAGTTGCAAAGATGTTACACCACTTGTATAAGGTAAAATAATGTGCAAGGATGATATAAGTGGAAGAGTGGATGTGAGGAAATATAGAATTTTGATTGGGAATCTTATGTACTTGGCGATAACAAGATTAGATATTACATATATAATCTTTGATTTCAAAACTTATGAGCAATCCATTAAAAGATCATATGAGAGTAGCTAAGAAAATTTTAAGGTATGTAAAAAAACTTTAAATTATGAAATCTACTATAGTTCAACCAATAATATTAGAATAGTTTGATAAAATGATATATATTGTGGAAACTCAATTGATGATAGGAATCTATAATAAAAAAAATCATTGGGAAATATATTGGTAACTTGAAAATCAAGGAAACAAGCAACAATTGCATTGTCAACCATAAAGGTAGAGGATATAGCAAGTACATCAACAAGCATATAAGTAGTGTGGTTGAAATAAATCTTAGAAGACTTTGGTGAAAGGTAAGAAAGATCAACTATCATTTTTGTGATAACACAAGTGCAATCCAAATGACAAAATCTTATTTTTCATCTAAAATCAAAGCATATTGATTTGAAGCATCATTTTATTGAAGACGGAATTCAAGAAAATAAAGTTGAACTGTAACACTATAATTGGAAAAATTGGTACGCTAATATTTTTACAAAGATAGTGAAAAAGAATCAATTTATTTCACTTAGAGATGAAATAAAAATTTTCCAATTCAATCTCAATGGAGAGCATATTGGAAATTGTGATATTGAATGAGACAAAAATATAGAACATGACAAGAATAAAATAAAAATTGAAATATAAAATAATTAAAATTGCATGTCAAAATTTAAAAAGGATAAAATAACTACTCTCACCTAGATTTGGAGAGATTGTGAAACACCAAGAGATTCTTGAGATAACCAAGAGATATCCTTTTCTATAATTACAAGTATAGGGCATTGTATTGAAGTAGAATGTAAAAAATTGAAGATTAATAAAGTGTTTATTAAAAGGTTTTGTGCAATTTGTTTTTTCATTTTTTCCTTTAATATTGTGTTAATATCTATTTTAAAATACCACCATCGAAAAACATAACATTAATGTAAAAATATAATATAATATAATATATAATCCTAAAACATTACATTTGTTATAAAATATCATTTAAATACACTTAACTTAATTAGAAAACATTTCTTATATCTCCTTAACTATTGAACCATTTCTTTGTACAAAGTTTAAAAAAAATTATAACTAATTAGAAAAAGCTTTATTAAAAAAAACAACCTTTAATAGTTTTTAAAAACATCATAACAACTATAATAATATAAATTTTTATATTTAATTATTTATATAATAATAATTTAAAACTATACAAAATTATAATATAATTTAAGACTTTAATTTTATACTCAGATATCAATTCAATAATAAAATTTAAAAGAAAACACATTGACAACATTCATAAGAAAAATCAATAAAAGACTTTCGGCACCTAAATACACAATCAAATACATAATTCTTCCAATCTGGATACAAGTATTAAAATACATCTGTTCCCCTGATTCTCTAGAATTTTATCAACGTTTTGAGTTGTTGGAAAATGTCTTTGGCCAGAATGCTGTAAGTTGCACTTGATGGATGGACACTGTCCCAGAAGACATACTTGGATGCGTCAGGACATAACATGCATTGACTGTTACATGTTGGACCTATCTCCACCAATCCTGTTCCACAGCAACCTTTCCTTACCTCTTCAAACCCTGAAAATATAGCATAAGACAGATGATGGCGTAAAAGACCATAAGACAGATGTTGAGAACAAGAAGGAATTGAAGAGAACATAAATACATAAACTTTGTTTCGAATAAATATAGACATTACCATAGTTGGTGGGATTTTTAATCAAATCAGTGAACGTGTCGTAGATATCTATATAAACGATTTGAAGGCCCGGGAGAGTGGGTTTCATAGAACCTATAAAAGCTCTGAGCTTGTCATTGAAAGAAGCAGCGACCTCATTGTACTCTTCCACGCAGGTGCCATTGATCAAGTTGTGGAAAGTAATTTGTTCAGGGCAACACCCAAAAGGGGGAATTCCAGAAACAAAAAACTTGGTGGCACTCTCGTTGTGAATATTCTGTGCAAAAGCAATTTCAAATAAGATTGAAAAGGAAGAATAAATCTCTAATGTGGACACTTGGGAAATTGTTTTTACCTCTATGAATGGCTTCAAATCTTCTAAAAGATGGTCCTGGAACTGTGAAATAGTATATTTATCTCTTGTTCCCTGATTTTAATAATAATTCTCCATGAAGTCATTGCTCCCCATGCTTATCTCGAATAAGGCTTCCGAGATAATCTTGCTGGCACCATCCTTGCCAAGCATACTCTCAAGCCTGGCTCTGTAACTTATAAAATAATCCCATTGTTTCTCTAGCGTCAGCACTCCCTGCAAATTGAAATCAACAGTGGAACTGTTAAAATTGCAAGGAAGAATTTTATAAAATATTAAAGGAAGAAGATCAATTAAATTTCTAAAACCTTATAATCCATATGGATGCTACAAACCAAATTGCTCTCAAACTGGTTATCATCGATACTCATTAACTGTGAAGATAAGACACTGGCGTTCACATAGAGCCTATTATTATTTGGGCAGCCATGCAAATAAATATATACAAACATTTCAAAATCAGAGAGGTGATTTAAACGTCACAGCAACAGTTCTTACAAAAGCCAAACCCATGTTTTCAGCTATATGTCAACAATATATATATTTTTAAAATATATACACACCGCAGGATTTGAGGTGGCGTCATCGATTCCTGCGCCAGCTGAAGCGAAACTACAGCCCGTGAGCAGCTTTTGTCCTGTGAAGTTGGGGTCTAAATATGCAGGCAGCACATCTGGAAGCCCTAGGAAACCAGCTGTATATTCAAAAGCTTGCAGCGTTAGCCAAAATGGAATCAAACAAACAAAATTATTCTAAACAAAACATAAAAATGTCTGCGTCTTTCCAACAAGGGATTCAGCTGAGATTTTTACATAGCATGTCCGTCGCTAATTTTCCATTAGTAAATCGTCCCGTTGCAACGGCCCCCGGGAAATCTTTCCCATATGGCGGAAAATTGGCTTTGGCAATCGTTTCAAGTCCGTTATTGTTACCAGGATCTACAGTGGAATCTCCAAATATATACAGCGCTGGAACTAGCGGCTCACTAGCCCAAACTACAACAAGAAAACCTAAAAACAAAAATCCAAATGCTGATAATTGTTAGAAAAATTAACCCAGATTTCACGCATGTGCCCAACTGCGCTCCGAACCTTGGGCGAAACCGGATTGCGCTCCAGACATGGGCGAAGTCGGACTGCGCTGCCGCAGTCCGGGATCCCGGCAAAGGGCTGACATGACGCCGCACCTACCCTCTGACAGATGTGACGCTTGTGCGGCGATTGGTCAGAAACCCTAGTTGAGGGCTTGTCAGGACCTGTCAGAGGACAAACCCCAATCCTCCTCTTCCCGCGGCTATATAAGGCGTCTCGGGTATTTCAGATTTAAGAAGAAGAAGAGGAAGAAAAAGAGAAGGAGCAAGAAGGAGCAGAGGCAAAGAAAAGTATCTCAGCGAGCAGTTTGACTCGCTGATTAATGTCTGAGCGGCCAGGCTCGACATTTTGTACGTTTAACTTATCTGCGGTGCGGCTGCAGATGATTGTAATTTCCTCGGTTGAGGAACTATGTAACCCCCGTTTAATATAAATAAAGTTTGTTGTTTGTTTTCGGCATCTTTTAGGGTTTGCAGTTTGTTGCTCTCTGTTCCGGCGTCTCTCTCTTCTCATACAGGTGTTGCCAAGCCAGGCAAACCCAGCGGCAACCGCGGAAGAAGAACAAGTCTGAAGCGGCTTTCCAAGTTTGCTTCCGAAGTTCGCGGTTAAGACTGGAGCAGCTCGAGTGCACGAGAAGTCCGAAGTTGGCCTCAGTCCCCTCTTCACCCTGCACAGTTCGTTGGCTGCCCGAAGTTCGAACTTCGCCCAAATTTCGGGCGAAGTCCGTCGCAGCCACGAAGTTCGAACTTCGCCCAAATTTCGGGCGAAGTCTGGCCCGAGTGCTGAACTTCCCGGTTCGGGCGAAGTCTGCGGCCCAGTGCGAACTTCGCCCAAGTTTGGCGAAGTCCCTCCCGAGTGCGCCTCGCCCAATTTGGGGGCGAAGTCCGTCGGCGCGCCGAGTTCGACTTCGCCCAATTTCGGGCGAAGTCCGTCGGCGCGGCCGAGTTCGAACTTCGCCCTAGTTCGGGCGAAGTCCGTCGGCGTGGCCGACGTTCGCACTCGCCCTAGTTTGGGCGAAGTCCGTCGGGCCCCGACTTGCGCCTACTTGCTTGTCCGAACAGCGCCGTGCAGACTTCGGCAAAAATTAAAAAAAAATTTAATTCTTCAAATTGGTATCAGAGCTGATAGTGCCGTGACACGGAGATAGAAGCATGGCTTCCGAGAGAAACTCGTTGCGAGTTGCAGATCCCGCGATTTAACGGCAAGAACTACGATTCTTGGAGCATCCAGGATGAAGATCTGTTCGGATCTCGGGAGCTATGGGAGTTAGTCGAGAACGGCTACCCGGAACCGGCGGATGCGGCGGCAACGCCGCCCTCTCTCGAGCGGACAAGGATCCGTTGAAAGAGCACAAGAAGAAGGACCGAGAAGGCCCTCTTCTACATCATGCAAGCGGTTGAGGAGACCATCTTCCCGCGGATTGCATCGGCCACCAAGGCCAAGCGAGGCACAGGAAACCCTAGCAAGTTCGTATCGGGGCACCGAGCAAAGTGAAGTTGGTGAAGCTGCGGATGCTCGGGAGACGGTTTGAGAACACTGCGGATGAGCGAGTCCGAGTCGATGAGCGACTTCTTCACCCGGACGGCGACATTATCAACCGAGATGCGGTTGAATGGAGAAAATGTCCGAGCCGAGAGAATCGTGGAGAAGATTCTCGAGAAGTGCACTGCGAAGTTCGACTCGGTTGTGATAGCAATCGAAGAGTCGAGGGATCGACAACCCTCTCGACGAGACGAACTCATGGGTTCATTGCGGACCCATGAACGAGAGGCTGAGCCGTTCATCTCGGACCTCTCCGGAGCAAGCGTTTCGGGCTCAAGCCTCGGTCAGAGACAGCGGCGGACAAGACTCCCACCACGGCGCTTCTAGTTCTCAAGGAGGGAGAGGCGGAAGCAGGCGTGGGAGAAGTAACAAGCAAGGAGGGAGATCAAACCCTCATGACGGTGAGCCAAGTTGCAACTTTCATCGGCCAAGGAGGAAGAGGCAGCGGCGAGAAATCGGCAAGGAAGCTCTCGGCGAGAAGAAGGACATGTCAAAGGTCCAATGCTACTACTGCGGCAAGTTCGGCCATTATGCCTCACGGTGCAAGAAGAAGATGGCGAACGAGAATCGGCAGCAAGCCCATTATACGGAGGAACCCGAAAATGCGGCGAGGAGGAAATGTATTGTTGACTTGCGGTATTGAAGAGGAGAGCAAGAAAAACATACGGTATCTTGACGGTGGTTGCGGCAACCACATGGCGGGAGCGAGAGAGATGTTCTCACAGGCTTGGATGAAACGGTCCGGTCCGAAGTCAAGATGGGGAACAACAACAAAGTTCTGTGATGGGGAAAGGCAAGATCCTCATCCGCACCCGGCACGGTGAAAGAAAAACAATTCAAGATGTTTTTTATGTGCACAGGTTGAAGCACAATCTGCTAAGTGTTGGACGGCTTGTGCGAAAGGGGCACACTGTATCTTGTTCAAAGACGGTGTACTGTTCCATCGAGAGACAAAGTCCATGGACAAATTGCAAGCTGTGTCCATGACGAAAAACAAAATGTTTCCGCTGCGATTCGGAATGAATCATTGATGTCTCTGAGTGCAGTTGAGAAGGATGCTACCTGGCTGTGGCATCTCAGATTCGGTCACCTGAGCTTCAGTGGCCTGAATCAACTGCACAGGATGCGAATGGTGAAGGGTCTACCCATGATAGAGCAACCGAACCAAGTGTGTGAAGGTTGCCTAGTCGGCAAGCAGCACGGGGATGCATTCCCTGTAGGACAGTCTTGGAGAGCATCACGGCCATTGGAGCTGGTGCACTCAGACATTTGTGGTCCGATGCAGACCACCACGTTTGCCGGCAACAAATACTTCTTGACATTCATTGATGACTTCAGTCGGAAGACTTGGATTTATGCCATCAAGCTGAAGTCAGAGGCATTTGCCAGATTCAAGGAGTTCAAGGCTCTGGTGGAGAAACAGAGCGGTTATTATGTGAAGACTCTCAGAACTGATGGAGGTGGAGAGTACATCTCCAACGAATTCCACAACTTTTGCAAGCAGCACGGAATTCGAAGGCAGTTCACTGCCAGATACACGCCACAGCAGAATGGCGTAGCTGAGAGGAAGAACCGAACCATCATGGAAATGGCACGAAGCATGATGAAGGCGAAGGGATTATCGCATGAATTTTGGGCAGAGGCTGTAACATGTGCGGTCTACTTGCTGAACAGATGTCCCACCAAAAGCGTGAAGGACAAAATCCCTCAGGAGGCATGGAGCGGAGTGAAGCCAAGTGTGGCTCACTTGCGTGTGTTCGGGTGCATTGCATATGCACATGTTCCAGAAGAGAAGCGGCAGAAGTTGGATGATCGAGCGGAGAAGTGCATTTTCACGGGAGTACGGTGAGCGGGCGAAGGCATATAGGCTGTACAACCCTGTGACGAAGAAGCTCATCATCGGCCGTGATGTGAAGTTTCTTGAAGATCAAGCACTGGAACGGGAAGTCGAGGCGGCCGATTAAAGCCGGCGAAGTTCGGTCTGTTGACTTGGAAGAAGGAAGTGTGCAGCCACCTGCAACTTCCAGCATCAACAGCGGTGCCAGCAGTAGCACAGCCACTCCATCCCGGTCGCCTCCACTTGCAAGCAGAATTCAAAATCTGAGGACTCCTGCGAAGACTCGGAGCTTGCAAGACATTTATGAGGCAACCCGAACCCACATAGATGAAGAGCACCCTGACTTTGCATTCTTTACTGAAGTTGATCCAGTAGAGTTCGAAGATGCAAGTCAGAATCAAAAGTGGGTGCAGGCGATGGATGAAGAGATAGCGACCATTGAAAAAAATGAAACATGGCAGCTGACAGATCTTCCAGCAGGGAAGAAGACCATTGGGGTCAAGTGGGTGTATAAGACAAAGTTCAACGCCCAAGGAGACATTGACAAGCATAAAGCCAGATTGGTGGCGAAGGGTTACAAGCGAAGTCAGGCATCGATTACCATGAGGTATATGCGCTGTAGCCCGACTTGACACAGTCGGGATGATCCTGGCATTGGCGGCCCAACAAGGTTGGAAGATGTACCGAGATGGATGTCAAGTCGGCCTTCCTCAACGGAGTGTTGGAGGAAGAGGTCTACATAGACCAGCCACCGGGTTACGAAATTGAAGGCCGGGGAGGGCAAAGTCCTGAAGCTGAAGAAGGCCCTGTACGGTTTGAAACGGGCACCCCGAGCTTGGTACAGTCGGATTGACGGCTATTTTCGGGAGAATGGGTTTCAGAAATGCCCATATGAGCACACCCTGTACATGAAGACAAATGCAGCGGGTGAGCTCATTATCGTCTACTGTATGTGGACGATCGATTTATACGGCAACGACAATGTCTGTTCGACCGATTCGGAACAACCATGAAGAAGAATTTTGAGATGATAGACTTAGGGGTGATGAAGTATTTTCTCGGCATTGAAGTTGACCAATCGGCGGATGGCATCTTCATTTCTCGGGAGCAAGTATGCGAAGGATGTCTGAAGCGCTTCAAGATGGAGGACGATAAACCTGCCATCACACTGCGACCACGGGTTTGAAGGTGAGCAAGTTGGATACGGGGAGGAATGTCGACCCAACCATGTTCAAGAGGCTAGTTGGCGATCGATGTATTTGGCGCAACTCGACCGGATACGATGTTCGGAGTCGGTCGATCGGCCGTTTCATGGAGACTCCGAAGGACACGCACTGGCAAGCAGGCAAGAGGATCTTGCGCTATGTCAACGGGACACGAAACCATGGCCTATTTTACGCCAGACAAGACCAGTTGGAGCTAGTGGGCTTCACGGACAGTGACTGGGCTGGCAGTACCGACGATCGAAAGAGCACCTCCGGGTATGCTTTCCATCTCGGATCAGGGGCAGTATCATGGGCGTCCAAGAAACAACCCATCGTTGCGTTGTCCACAGCCGAAGCAGAATATGTCGCCGCCACGTCAGCCGCATGCCAGGCGGTTTGGGCTGCGAAGAGTTACGAGTGAGCTGAACTTTCCTCGGATGGTGCGACAACAATTTTACGTGATAACAATTCGGCCATTGCACTCTCAAAGGATCCTGTGTTCCATGGCCGGACGAAGCACATAGACATCCGGTATCATTTCATCGGAGAGCTGGTGAAATTTGGCGAAGTACAAGCTACGAGTTTTGCGAGGTCCAAGGAAGCGGTGGTGACATCTTCACGAAGCCTTTGAAGGAGGAAGACTTCAGCGATTGCGAGAGCAACTTGGAGTCAAAGCGCTCGTGAAATCAGGCTTAAAGGAGGGTGTTAGAAAAATTAACCCAGATTTCACGCATGTGCCCAACTGCGCTCCGAACCTTGGGCGAAACCGGATTGCGCTCCAGACATGGGCGAAGTCGGACTGCGCTGCCGCAGTCCGGGATCCCGGCAAAGGGCTGACATGACGTCGCACCTACCCTCGACGGATGTGACGCTTGTGCGGCGATTGGTCAAAAACCCTAGTTGAGGGCATGTCAGAACACTGTCAGAGGACAAACCCCAATCCTCCTCTTCTGCGGCTATATAAGGCGTCTCGGGTATTTCAGTTAAGAAAAAGAAGAGGAAGAAAAAGAGAAGGAGCAAGAAGGAGCAGAGGCAAAGAAAAGTATCTCAGCGAGCAGTTTAACTCAGCTGATTAATGTTTGAGTAGCCGACTCGACATTTTGTACGTTTAACTTATCTGCGGTGCGGCACTGCGGATGATTGTAATTTCCTCGGTTGAGGAACTACTGTAACCCCGTTTAATATAAATAAAGTTTCGTTGTTTGTTTTCGGCATCTTTTAGGGTTTGCGGTTTGTTGCTCTCTGTTCCGGCGTCTCTCTCTTCTCATACAGGTGTTGCCAAGCCAGGCAAACCCAGCGGCAGCCGCGGAAGAAGAACAAGTCTAAGCGGCTTTCCAAGTTTGCTTCCGAAGTTCGCGGCTAAGACTGGAGCAGCTCGAGTGCACGAGAAGTCCGAAGTTGGCCTCAGTCCCCTCTTCACCCTGCACAGTTCGTTGGCTGCCCGAAGTTCGAACTTCGCCCAAATTTCGGGCGAAGTCCGTCGCAGCCGCGAAGTTCGAACTTCGCCCAAATTTCGGGCGAAGTCCGTCGCAGCCGCGAAGTGCGAACTTCGCCCAGTTTCGGGCGAAGTCCGGCTGCGGCCCCGAAGTGCGAACTTCGCCCAAGTTCGGGCGAAGTCCGTCGGCGCGGCCGAAGTGCGCACTTCGCCCAATTTCGGGCGAAGTCCGTCGGCGCGGCCGAAGTGCGAACTTCGCCCAATTTCGGGCGAAGTCCGTCGGCGCGGCCGAAGTTCGAACTTCGCCCTAGTTCGGGCGAAGTCCGTCGGCGTGGCCGACGTTCGCACTTCGCCCTAGTTTGGGCGAAGTCCGTCGGGCCCCCGACTTGCGCACTGCGCTGTCCGAACAGCGCCGTGCAGACTTCGGCGTGTTTAAAAAAAAATTTAAATTCTTCACTAATTTGCCCATTTTCAACTTAGGAAATTACTGCATATATTCAAATTCAGTTTGGCAATGAATATGTTTTGTGAGTTAAGATCAGATGTTATATATACTATAGCATTTGGGTTAAACAATTCTTGGAAGCTTCTGTTCTAAGTTAACGAGTTTTGAATGTGTCTATCTACATATTTGTTCTATGAAAGCTCCAGAATGCTGGATATTGTCAATGTCACCATCAATAAGAGTCTTCGTCACATGAAGTCCAAGATGGCGGACATAACATGTCGTGTGAAGGGATATTTCTGGAGGAAAAACTTAGAAATAACTCTAAAATGAACTGAGTTAACATAGAGGCATAAGGATTTTATGAAGCATATCTAATGAAACAGACTTCAGTCTGTTACTTTCATTGCTTGAGAATATAGAATGAGGGGACCCCACAAACTTAATCTAGAATTTGGATTTTGTGGAGGTATTCTAGGAAGGGTCACTCGACATCGACCCAACAAAAAAAATTGCAATAACCAAAATAAAACAACAAACACAAAACAGATGAAGAGCACAATTAGATAAATGAAAGGAATCTGGTCAACTATACGCAGAATGTCTTTCCATTTCATCAGGGGAGACAAAATAGAGGATAAACAAACCGAGTTCTTTTATTTTATTTTTTAAATATGAATTAATAAAATAAAATATTAAACAAACTTTTACATAGAAAATAATTTAGATGTGGGATGATGATAGATTTATTTTGTAGTTGAAAAAATATATAATTTTTGGTATTGATAAAAAAGGGGGTTGAAGGGCCCCGACCCTTTACATAGAGCTCGAAAGATGTACAAGAAAAAAATAAGAGAAGATCATACAAATGCAAGATAGCCCTATCTTAGTAAAACAAACAAACCTGGGCTAAACCTGTTGATGGAGAAGCTGAAATAATATTCCTCCCGCTATCCTTCTATTTGACATGGCTGATGCAGTGCTCAATGCTTTACATAACTGATAAAGAAACTGCTGACAATAATGTAATTTAGTGTGCTCAAATCCTTCATCGCATGATCCCAATAAGTATTCTGCTTTGCTCTGCCCTCTTTATCTGCTAGCTTCATTATCAATTCTTATAATCTCTTCCAACTCCATGGGGGCATATGACCAGACCTTGAAATTCTCAGATTTAACTGCCATATTCACCATTTTATCGACAACTTTGTTTCCCTCTCTATAAATATGTTTAACTTGACTTTCTTCTAGGTTTCCCAAAATAGTCCTCGCATCTGTAATTATTTGGAAAATGCTAGAATTATTTAACTCCCTTTTTGAAGGGAAGTTATAATATTCTTGGAATCCCCCTCAAGAACAATTCTCCTAAAACCCAAATTCACTGCAATTCGGAGGCCTGTAAGCATCGCCCTTGCTTCAGCTTGGTGATTTGTGGTAATTCCTAGATCCTCAGCATATGCAGCCACTACCTGACCTCTGTCATTCCTAATGAGGCCCCCACCACCAACATGACCTGGGTTACCTTTTGTAGCTCCATCAAAGTTAATTTTTACCCAGTCTTTGTGGGGACGTTCCCATCTAGTATCTAGTCTCACCTTATTGATTTTTTCCATATTTAAGATATCTTTTTCTCTAGAGAGGATCATTGCAAGATTTTCCTGGCCAACAATATTTTTAATACAATCCTCCAATAGGGTTATTTTTATCCTGGCATAAACCCCAATTATTCCTCTGGTTTTATTTTTGAACACTCATCTATTTCTTTCCAACCAAATCCCCCAACAAATATGTGGAATGCATTTTTGCCAAAAAATACTACTTCCTAAGTGCCACTATTCCCAAATCCTGATTAGAGAATCTAGAATGACCCAAGCAACATTAACTTCTCTCAATAACATATTTAGGATATCACAAAAAAATCACAAGTTCCAAACAGGTGGTCCATACACTCATCCTCTTTGTTACATAAGACACAAATAGTTGGAACCACAATCCCTCTTTTGAACATATTGTCTTTTGTAAGGATCTTATTGAGAATGGTAGTCCAAAAAACATAGCAACCTTAGGGATGATGTTTAGCTTCCAAATTCTTTTAAGCTTGGGTTTCTCTGAGGTTACTTTGCCCAAGACTCTATATCCATCCTTCACCAAGTACTGGCCTTGCTGGTTTCTTCCCCAAATTATTTGATCCTCCTCTAAACCTCTACCTAAATAATAACTCCTTAAAAGGTTTTGCAGATCTTTACCCCTCGAGCCTTGCATATCTTCTTGCAGGATTTTCCACTCCTGAAAATCACCCACCCTATGAATGTAACCATTAATTTTCTTACCATAGGTTCTGGTTAAATGTTCTTTAATATCTTTGAACTTTTTGTAGTTTGCTAAAGGCTCCTCTTGAATCCAAGGGTCTTTCCAAAAGTCAATTTTGTCTCCCCTACCTACTCTCCATTTTAGACCTTGCCATAGAAATTTCCTGCTATTGATTATATTTTACCAAAAATAGATCCACGTGGAGGATTAGAACAACTGATAAAGTGGTTTCTGCCCTCCAAGTATTTATTTTGGATAATGCTAGCCCATTTCCCTGATGCTCCAGTGCAAAGCCTCCAACCATGTTTAGCTAGAAGGGCTCTATTTAGATCTCTCAACTTCCTCAAACCAAGACCCCCATTCTATAAAGGCTAGCAACAGGTATCCCAAGCTACCAGATGTATACATTTTTTGCATTCAGTGCCATCCCATAAGAAATTTTTTTGTAGTCTTTCTAAAGTCTCTTCCACTTTCCTTGACATCCTTAGGAAAGACATGAAATAAATAGGGAGGCTTTGAAGCGTGTGTTTTATGAGTTGTACTTTCCCTACAGAGGATAACAGAGATCCCTTCCAACCTTGAAGTTTCCTATTAAATTTATCAATAATTGGATTCCAAAGTTCATCTTTCATCTTACCTATAAACAAAGGTAAACCAAGATAGGTGATAGGGAAATTTTCCTCCTTACAACCCAACACTTTAATTATTTGATCTCTTATACTTTCCTCCATGTTTAAAAATATAATCCTGCTTTTTTCATAATTTATTTTTTGGCCTATAGCTTTTTCATAAGAATCAAGGACTTTTTTAAACTCCAAAGCTTCTTCCTCTATAGCTTCCCCAAGCAAGAAAGTATCATCCACAAAATATTTGATGGGACAAAGCTTCACCAATGGATGAATATTTTAGACCTTTGATATTACCATCCTTTCTCTTTCTTTCCAAAGTTCTTCCCAGGGCATCTGCCATAATGATAAAGAGATATGGAGACAATGGATCTCCCTACCTGATTCCTCTGGTAGAAGGAAAGAACCCAGCATATTGTCCATTGATCAAGATTGAAAAGTGGGGGTTAGAAATACACATACCAACCCATGCCCTCCATTTTTCACTGAAACCCATTCGCTCCATTATTTTATCTAAGAAAGACCAAGAAACCCTATCATAGGCTTTGTTCATGTCCAACTTAAGGAACATGCCTGACCCTTTCCTCCTTTGAAGAGAGTGTGTTGTTTCATAAATGGCAATGATGCTTTCAGTAATCTGCTTACCTACCACATAACCTCCTTGATCTTCATTAATGATTGAGGGGATGATGTTTTTCAATCGATTGGCCAAAACTTTAGTAAAATTTTTATAAATTGTATTACATAGGCTAATTGGTCTAAAGTCCTACAATTTATCTACCCCATATTTCTTGGGAATTAGAGCAAGGAAGGTATTATTCCATTCTTTCAACAACTTACCAGATTCTTGGGCTTCTTGGATTGCATTGACTACATCTTCTCCAACAATATCCCAATGATGTTGAAAAAACCTGGTGGGAAACCATCTGGTCTTGGAGCCTTGGATGCTCCCATAGAGAACACAACTCTTTTAATTTCCTCCTTAGAGATTACCTTGCATAGATATTCATTCATGCTATCATTAACTCCTTTGGGAACATTGTTAATGATGCTTTCTATTTCCATGTTGCACTCTATTTTTCTTTGCTAAGAAGGTTCTGAAAGAAAGTAATGGCCAGATTTTTAATATCATTTAAATCCTCATACTTTCTTCCATATTCCCCCATAAGGTAGAGGATTTTATTGTTGTTCCTATGTCTCATAGTCGAAACATGGAAGAATTTAGTGTTTCTATCACCTTCCTTGAGCCACAAAACTCTGGATTTCTGTTTCCAATGAATTTCCTCTTGGGCAATGGTATTATGATACTCCATGAGGAGTTGTTTTTCCTTTTCATGCCACTCTGGTTTTCTACCTTCCCTATCCATTGTTTCCTCTATATCTTGGATATCCTTTTTAAGTTGTTGTTTTCTTAAATTGATGTTACCAAAAACCTCTTTATTCCAAATTTTGATTCGATACTTGATGTTCTTTAATTTTTGGGTAACTCTGTACATAGTTGATCCTTGAACCTCCTCCTGCCACCAAGATTTAATTTTATTTGTAATGTCTGGGTGCATATTCCACATGAGCTCATACCTAAAGGGTGCTCCTCCCTGCTTCCCCTCCTTTTCCATATCCAACAAAAGGGGATTGTGATCTGATCCTATTCTGGGCATACATGTAAGTCTATGAATATTGTTTATACTTAGCCAACTATCAAAAATAAGAACTCTATCCAGGTGCCTTTGAATGTGATTATCCCCCATCCTTCTGTTTGTCCATGTAAACTTACCTTTACACATATCCAGGTCAATCAACTTATTATTCTGAATAAAATCATTAAAATCTTGCATACCTTGAGTGATGTTAATCCTCCCTCCACTTTTGTCCTCTATTCTTAAGACTGTATTGAAGTCACCCAAAACCATCCAATGCAAATTAATGAAAAGACTCCTCTGAAAAGATAGCTTATTCCACAGATGGAATCTCTCATGATCATCATTTTGAGCATAAACCCCTATCATTACCCAACAAAAGTTAGTTTTTTTGTTCTTCAATTTGACTGTGCAAAATATCTCTTCTTGATCAATTAAAGTGCCCTCAAAATTCATTCTATCCCAAAAGATGCAAATACCTCCAACAGTACCTTGTGTTGGGCTTATGATCCATTCAACATTCGGCCAAACCTCTTTCTGAATAATGTCAAGTTTTTTTGTGTCAATTTTAGATTCTTGAAGATAAACAATATCAGGTTTTACTTCCATGAGTAGATCTCTAACAATTCTTCTTTTCCCAGGGGAATTTAGCCCCCGCACATTCCAAGAAAGGATTTTCATTTTTTGGTTTTGTTTGATGGGCTTTTACCCTTAACCATCCATTCTTCATTTGGATCTAATTCTTGTCCCCTGTTCTCTGGTACTTTTTGTTCTTCTTGTTTGGGGGGTCTTCCTTGCTTTCTTTTCCCATAATTACCTGTATTCTTTGTATTTTTTGTATGTTTTCCAGGAGGATCATTCTCTCCCATTTGGTTACATCCTATCGAAGATTCTTCTACTGTTGATTGAGTTGTTTTACCCAACTCTAGTCTTTTGTTGAATCTTGTTTGCATACCCTCCTTAGACTGCTTTGAGTTTTCTATTATGCTTAGATCCTTTTGTTCCTCAAATTGTTTAGTTTCATTCTTTGAACTTAAAACTTGATCTAATCCTTGCCATCCCTCTATTTCTTTGATTTTAAACCCCCAAACTCCTTCAATATGATCCTTCTCCTATTTTGAGTCCATTTGAGTGGATGGGGTATCCTCTACCATTTTAGCATCATCTACTAATATTTCTTCTTCAACTTCCAAATTACTGTATGCATTCTCTGTGCTGATCGCAATCACATTTTGTTGTTGTGTCTTGGTATCTAGATTTATATGATTTTCAATCATATTTATTTTCATCTTATGGTTACCTTCTTCATAATTATTTTATTTTTCTTGATTGAGACTATTCTCTTGTTGATTAGTGTTATTTCCAAAACCACTCAAGTTTTGTTTCTCATTATGTTCTTCATCTGCTTGTTGGTTTAGCTCTGTGCATTTACTTGCATACTCCATTATCTTATTAGGATTCTATTGTTCTTCCTTGTACTGTATAGAACATCCATTACTAATTTTACTTTCTGCCTCTTCATTTACCTCCTAGTAAATTTCTTGATATTGTTCCTTTTCTTGTGCCCTTTCTTGTGGGCTAGAAGTTTCCTTTTCCATGCTTGTAGTCCTCTGGTTTATTTGATTCTCCTTTTGTTGCCACTTTTTAGTAAATTTGGTTTATCTTTGTGGATGAAATTTCCCCTCCACATGTCCAAACACTTTACATTGCTTACAATATACCAAAAAATTTTCATATTCAACTTTTTGTTCCCATTCCCCAAGCATCGATTTGATACTCACTTTTTCCACTTTGTCTTGTTCTAGCTTCACGTTAACACAGACTCTTGCACACAACATTCTTGTTTTGTTGCGGGTGGGTGGATCCATGGGTGGATCAATCTAATTATTAAGATTGTATTCTTTTATCATATTAGATAAGTCAATGTATATTTAGATGAAAGTAAATTAGTAATGTATTTTAAAGGAAGAAATTATTTGGTCCTAGGACATGTTTAAAAATAACACTTATGTTGTTGGGATGTACATTTATTTTTATTTTTCATGTTATTTAATATATGAAATTTTGGATTTTAGATTTTTAATTTTATTTTTTTAAAAGTTATATATGGTTTTTATTGGGGTTACTCTCATTAAAATTTCAAATATTACATTTTTTGTTATGTTAATTAAAATTTATTTAGCATGGTTTTTAATCAATTTTTTTATCATTTTTTTCTACTAAATATATTCTTCAACTTCCTCCAATGCTATGTTTCCAAAATTAACTCCTTGACATTATTTTTTATTAACAAGAAAAAATTTCACTTGGCCAGTTGCCTTCTAAAATTTGAATTTCATCAAGATGAAAGATCAACACCACAATTTATGAAATTATATACTACTTAAATTCCCTCTCTATAAATATGCTTACACTTCCAAAATATTACCTCTAGTAATTTGTGATGATCATTAGCAATAATATAATTTTTTATCTAGTATCTACATCCATTTTTGTTAATAGTATTGATGATAATTTGTGAATCTCCCTCAATGAAAATATATTTCCATAGTTTGTCTATTGTAATTTGAATCCCTATAAGAAGTGCCCTATCCTTTACATAGTTGTTAGTTGAAGGTCCATATGATTATGGGTAAGTGACAAGAATTTTGCCTTCACTATTTCTAAAAAGCCACGTCCAACAACTTTTCTTTAATTTCCTTTAGAAGCACCGTCTAAATTAATTTTGATAAACCCAATTTCTGGGTATTTCTATTTTACCTTAAGGTTGAAGTAGATCCATTGTATTAATTCCATTATCATAGATGACTCTTCCATGTATGTTCAATTCTTGCAGCCAACTTATTAGAAACTCTTTTTCTACACTTGAGACTTCCCATGATAAGCATCATATTGTAGATATTCTGCAAGAGAGGTTATAATAAAGTTCTAAACTTGGGCATGATTTTGAGATTTATTTTTTAAAATTATATTATTCCTTTCAAGCTAAATTTTTTAATAAATAATGGTAAGGCAAATCCTCCATATAATACATAATACTTTAGCTTTAGCTTTAAAATAACTAATCAAATATTTCATCAACTCTTTCAATATTGATGGAGCTATCCAATATAATTTCATATTTTTAAAAAGCAACCATAAATGGTGTGAGAAAAGAATGAATGAAGATGTTTCTAAATCATTCTCACACAAGGCATATCTAAAAGGTCCATAGTCATCTTCTTTGTAGACTCTCTCTTATACAAATATTTGAATTGCTAACCAAAGAAATGTTGAGGCCTTAGGAAAAGCCTCTAATAACAAAATGATCTTCTAAGAAAAATATTTGGAAGAAGAAAATTTTAATTGCTCTAAATCCTCATATCCCAACTTGATTGAGTATCTAGCCAGGTGTTGTAGGTGAGTTGGAGAGGAGAGGGCAATCCTCCAAGGGAGGTCCTAGGTTTGAATCTCCACCCTACCAAAAAGCTGAATTGGGTACCCAAAATCCAATTGATAATGTTGGTACGGGCAAAGCTGGGTGCGACCACCGGGTGACTTTGATGGTGTAGAACCCCATATTTGTGGTCTCTTAGACCAAGGCAGCCCTGCAAGGGGTTTTTCACTAAAAAAAAAAAAAAAAAAAAAAAAAACTTGATTGAGTATCCATCATACTTTGATAAATTCTAAACCAATTGATCCTTTAATGTAAAAATTGATAAATAAAACTCTTGAAGCATATTTTGAAGTTCATCTATGATTTTTTGAGTTCCTCTCCTTCAACTAGGTTACTAATAAAAATCCATGATCTAGAGTTGTTGTTCATATTAATATAGTCTTTGACCTTTGGACCTTTACATGCTAGGCATGCTTGAGCCAGTGGTTACCTTTTGAGTTAGATATAAGAGGACAAGGCTTCAACCAAGCATAAAATAAAAAATTTGCATAAATCCCCTCATTTATTACCATATAATATGTTTTATTATCAATTTTAAACTATCAAACATGAAGTTCCAGGTTGATGATCCTTTGGTTAGGTTTTTTTTCTAAATAATTGTATAAAGAGAACCTATATCTTTTTGAACTAATATTTTTTCTCAATTCTTTCCTTGATTCCTAAATAATCTCCATCCAATATTCTCTCCTAATACCAAATTCAAGATTAGATTCAAAAGCACTATTTTTTGCAACTCGAATACCTTTGATTTGTCCTTCCATTTTTACCTTTGAGAAAGCTCTCCCTAATGTTTCTACAAGAATAATGAATAGATAAGGAGGTAGCAAATAACCTTGATGAAGTCCACAATATTAATTGAAGTAACCAACAAGAGAACCATTTATCAAAATAGAAAAGTTTGTAGTGCTATAACAACATTTAAACCATTCACACCAACTATAATTAAATCCAATATTTGAAAATTTTAGGAAACCTATCATTTGCTTTGTTCATATCATAAGCATACCTAGTTTTTCCATGGGATGAAAAGAATGTGTGGCCTCTTTTGCAATAATTATACCATCAAGAATTTGTTTACCACAAACAAAACCTACTTGTTCCTTCGAAATAACACAACATAGAATTTTCTTCGACTTGTTTGCTATAATTTTTGAAATAATATTATTAATCATATTACAAAGGTTTATTGGATAAAAATTATCAAAATATTTATCTTGTCTTTATTTAGAACCAACAAAATAAAAGTGACATTGATATTTCTTATCATAGCCTTTTTTCTAGGCCTCTTCAATTGCAACTAACATATCACTCCTCAATAAATCCTAAATTTTTTGAAAGAAAATTGTAGGAAATCCATTGGGGCTAGATTACTTGTTATGATGGAAAAATAAAATTACTTAATGGATCTCCTCTATAGATGTATTCTTCATCAAGCTTTAATTTTGTTCTTGTATGATAATTGATAGAATATATTACAAAAGCTTATCTTGTGCCTTCTTATATTGCCTAGTTTTTGATAAAATATTCTTGAAATAACTAATTGCTTCCTTCATTATATCATATTTGTCCTCAATATTTATTCCATTTGGAGTTAAAATATTTTTGATGTGACAAAAGAAAGAGTTTATTTTTCTATAGCATGAAAAAATTGTATTTCTATCTCCTTCCTTGAGCCATTTATCTCTAGATTTTTTGAACCAAAATGAATCCTCATTTTTCAATGTATTATGATAATTATAAAGTAATTTTTATTTCACATAAGAATTGAAAGCATGAGGATACAAAAACAAAAAGGGAAAAATCTCCAAGTACGATGTAAAAATGAAACTAAACTTAATGCTAAATCCTACGAATTGAAAATGCATGAAATGGGGAAAGCATGAATGAATTGAAACACAAACGAAAAGCCAATGCGAAAAACAACCCTTTATTTTATTGATACGTTTTGGAATTCGGTTACAATTTGCATCCTCCATTTTTAGGGACGAGGAGCATTAAATTGGTTTCTTTGTTACATCCATGGGTGTCATTCCTTCTTCCACGTGCCCACATGTAAGATGGGTGGACCAAAATGTCACTGCCGCTTGTGTGTACGAATGTTGACTCCCTGATGCTCCTCTAACATCCTGATCCTACATTCAAAGAAACAAGAAATAGTCAGTAGCACCTGCGGATGAAATGAAACATGCAATCCCCAAGCCTACGATTAGTGCATGTGAAGAATAAATAAAATGATAACCAGCGTATATCCAAATGATCTAAAAATTTGACAGGGGCATCTAGACCTCACAAAGAAAACACTGCAAATGGAACAGTCAAGAAATTCCTCACAGATTTGAATTCGCTTTGGGGCGAGATGAATTCACCTGTAACAAAATGCCAGATAGCATCGCTCAAAATGTCATATCTGGACAGCTCAAAATCTCCTGCAAAAGTGGGGGTATTTTAGGACGACCCAGCTGGTCAGATTTCCCCAATTTGGCCTCTAACACTCAAATTTTGATGATGCCCTCTGCAAGTTAGTAAAGGCAGAAAAATGATAAAACATGACAAAAATTGATCAAAACGATATGAAATCAAAATTGCAAACTATCTAAGCAACATAACGATCAAATACAAAAATGAAAATGATAGAAACAGAAATTGGCCACAGATCCCTAATCGTTCCTAAAAGGGACGATTAGACCTACAGTAGTGCGGGGGTGCCCGGGCAGGCTGCTCGTCGTTTGGGGCCTGATTTTGGCACCAATCCACTTGGTATGACTCCAAAATATCTTGTAAAGTGTTGTCAGCAAATTGGGTGGTATACTGTGGTCAAATGTCAGGTTTTGGGCTCAATATTCATCCTTTCCAATGACCTCCTCTCTAAAAGAGATCATGGATGTGAAAGGCCCAAATCAACTAGGGGCATAAGAGGAAGTAAAACGGTAGCACTTCGTTGCTCAAAAATGCTCCTTTTATATATATTTTGGGGTGAGGAAACTCACCAATTTATAGACTTGGGGGACTCTTGAATTGGGCATGCAGAGGCACCACTTGGCCATCATGCCTTCTTAAGGGGAGGGAGATTCCTCCCTGATTAGGGACTTCATGACTGCCCTTGCAACTACCTCTAACACTCAAAAACGCTCACCCACACTCCCATGCGATGAAGGAAGTGTTAAGTGGAGGATCTGAGCTACCATTTGTCAAGATTTGACTTTTTGCCCGTCAAACCTACAATTTGCCCCACCCTAGAGCAAATACTGGTATTCGTCCCTAGGTAGGGCGAAACCCAATTTGAAATCGTCCCTAGGTGAAACGAGTATTGAGCAAAGTGCCTGAAGGTGCCAAATTGACTCCTGAACTTCCAAAACTGCTATGAGAGTGGTTAGGACCACTTTTTGACCTCTGGAGGCTGCCCTTGGGGTTGTGTGTGTCAATATGATTAGTGTTTGCAGTCACATAATTGGATCAATGCTATTTTGGTGTCTACAGATGCCCCTTTTTGGGATGTGCTATGCAAGGCACAGCGTCGAGAAAAAATAGATAACCAAAGCACTAATGATTAGGGTTTCTTAGTAACCTAACCAAATTTTGATGCCCCAAGTATGGAAAGGGCATGCATTCTTGAATTCTTGCTTCTGACAAGCGAAGGAATTCAATTCAAGTGTTAACCTTTTTAGATGAGGTGTTACTTGAGCTTGGACATTGATCAGTCATGAATAGGCAAAGGGCATAACATTTTGTCTATGGGAACATTGAGTTCATGATTCATGAATGCCAAGTGATTGATCAGCTTGTGATTATTGCTTGTTTGCTACCCCAAGCAAGAGCGTGATTGTCTTTGCCAATGATTCTTTGAATGCATGTTTTTTCCATGATTGGGTGTGTATTTGTTGATTGGTGACTAAGTGTGACTACCCCCTGTAGACACCAAAACAGCACCAATCCGATTATGTGACTGCAAACACTGATCGCTTTGACACACACAGCCCCCAGGGCAGCCCTCAGAGGTTAAACAGTGGTCCTAACCACTTTTGTAGCAATTTTGTAAGGTCAAAAGGCAATTTGGCACATTCAGGCACTTTGCTCAGTATCCGTCCCACCCAGGGACGAATTCAAATTGGGATCCGTCTCACCCAGGGATGAATTCTGAATTCGCTCTGGGTCGGGACGAATTCCAGGTTCAACGGGCAAAAAGAAAAATGGTGCCAAGTGGCAGCCGAGGACAGTCAATTAATGCCTCCTGCCTTGCATGCGCGTGTAGGTGGGCAGAGTGGGCGTTAGAGGACTGTCACAAGGGCAGTCATGGAAGCCCAAGTCAAGGAGGAGTCTCCTCCCTCTTGAGAAGGCATGGCCGCCACATGGCACCCCTGCATGCCCCTCCAAAGAGACCCCTGGGTCTATAAAATGGTGGACTTTCCCACCCAAAAAAAGACAAGTTGGAGGCATTTTCAAGCAACGAAGTGCTGCCAAATTGAATACCACATTTTACCCTTTTGATTCACCTCTTCCACATCCTTGATCTCTTTCGCAAGAGAGGTTATTGGGTGGCTATTGGAAGTGTGAATCCGGACCCAAAACCCGACATTTGACCACATTGATCTACCAATTCGTCGACAACCCATTACAAGAGATTTTGGGCCCATCCCAAGTGGATTGGTGCCGAAATCAAGTTCTAACGATGGGCGGCCCGCCCGGGCGCCCCGCACTTCTTAGTTTCATTTTAATTTGTTCTTTTGTCACTTGTTTATATTCCATTCCATTTTATGCTGTTTAGATAGTTTATAATTTTGATTTCATAAGGTTTTGATCAAATCTTATCATGTTTTGTCGCTTTTGTTGTCCTCACTAACTTGCAGGTAACGACGTCAAATTCCCATTGATGGAGGTCAAATTGGGGAAATCCGACCATCTGGGTCATCCCAAAATGCCCCCAATTAGCTAACCCCTATGTTTGCAGGTCTTTTGGAGATCCCGAGATGTGACATTTGGGCAGGATTACTTCGACATTTTGTCGTAGGCGAATTCGTCCTACCCAGGGACGAATTACAGTCGAATCCGTCCCGCCCAGGGATGAATTCGAATCGATAGCCAATTTCTCGACTGTTTTGATGGCAATGGCCCTCTGGTAATGTTCTCTGGTCTCTGTCAAAATTGCAGGTTATTTGGAGTCATTTTATTCATCGGTTTAGCTAATCTTATGCATGCATCCTCCATTGGTTTTTAAGATCAAACGCTTCATCTTTTGTCACAGGTGCTACTAACAATCTTGTTGTTTCTTTGAATGCAGGAGGAGCAGCAAGGATCAAGGATTCATCAACACCAGCGATGGCAACACTTTGGCCCGCCCATTTCAAATGTGGGCACGCGGAAGGAGGAACACTAAGTCATGATTGTAACCAAAACTCATTTAACGCTCCTAGCCCCTGAAAAGGGAGGAGGCATCTTTGTAACCGATATTAAGAGAGTTAAATAAAAAGGGTTGTGCTTTCTGTACTTTCTTTTATCTCAGTTCAATTTGTCTCTTTCATTTCATGCATTTCACATTTTAGGACTTAAGCGTTTGTTTGATTTTGAATGCGTCACATTAGTATTTCTTTCTTCCGAAATCTCGTGCTTTCAGTGGCGATCACGGTGGGACTCTGTCCCCTAGTTTTTGAGATCAAGAAACTGATCAAAAATTTGTGTTTTGTGCTTATAGGTACCATTGTTCGAGCTCTGACTATTATTCGTCTTTGCCTGTGGTGAATACATTACTATAATTCGTCTGACCCTGAGACGAATTCTAATTCATCTCAGATAAGGACGAATTCTGTTCTGTAATTCGTCTCACACAGGGACGAATTTTTGTCTATACATTTTTAGGGCCGAGGATCAGAAACAACAAGTTTAGGCAGAGAAAAGGTAAGGGTCCTAAACTGTTCCTGTCATTTTTTGCTTTTTTTGTTTCTATTTTCTATCAATTTTGCCTTCTTAAGGAAAGTAGTTGCTTCTACCTGTTTTAATTTTTAATAAAAAGAACCACACACACATCACGTGGCATTTTTAAACCAAGGAGCTGGTCGTAAGACCCCAGCCCTTGATCAAGACCAATGGTGGGTTCATCACCACCTTGGCTTGATTTTTGCATCCATTTACCCCGATTGTCACCGTTGTTAGGCGTAAATCCTGACGAAAGCTGACCGAGTGTCGCTGGGGTGATTCCCAGCATGCGAGGATAAGTCTTCTATGGTAGGTGTCATTAACAGGACAATCCCCCTTCCGTACCGCCTACGTACCATGTACCATCTCGCTCTCACGTACCTATAGTTTCCCTCTCGTAAGGGCGGGTATATAGAGAGGTTGGTATATCGGTCGAGCAATGGTATATTGAAGGGGCGACCATTTATGGGAGTCATATGAGCCTTCATTACGCATTTAAACGTTCTTCAAAACTTTCAAAAACAAAACAAAATCATCAAAATGCACTAAAACCAGTTTAGGACACACCATTAATCTTTAAAAGAGATAATCACCGTTTGTGTATGTGTGTGTTCATTTCTGCTTAGTGTAACAAAAAAAATAAAAAAATCATAAAAGAGATAAAATCTGCTTAGCTTGTAGAAGAGCACCACAATGGTGTGCACCCGTAGCCAAGCCCAATCAAGGGCAGAAGCTACGGAAAGTGTACAAGGAGCGGGCACAAGTCACCTTCGCTTTAGCCCTGAGGACTTGGCCATACCGCCTTGGCGGTCTGGACCACAAGAGAGTCCACATCATTCCATGTCAAGGTGGAATTATAGGGACACCCCTCTGGGGGACACGCCCATTCAACACAGCCCCTTTCGGGAAGAAGCTTTACATGTGGCACTCAACGTAAATAGAAGACCGCCTTTAGAGGCTAGATATGAGTGGCCACCGTGCAACGAAGCGCTAGAGAGGCACAATGCCCATGAGGAGAGACAACGTGACTATGGCATCTCTCCTTTGCCTCCCATCATTGTTAGAACTGAAAGACAAAACCCAGAGCGCAGGGCTCTCCACACAGGGCGAGCTAACTCCGCCCGCCCCTTTCACACCCATGAAAGGGAGTACGAGGAAGACCATCAAATTCCTCGAGAGCAATATACAGCATGGGAGCCTTGCGCTTCCGCACCTGCTAGATACCATGGTCACACATCGAGGCCAGAGCCTCAGGTAAATGCCGCCAACCTCGACAGAGGGAAGCGACCCATTGAAATCTCGGATCATCAAGACCGAGGCAAATACATAGGAGAAACATTCAAGCCTCCTAAGCCCAAGATGGTGGACCAAATTGACCTGGAAGTCGCCAGACATGCCACCCGCCAAGCCCAGATCACGCGGCTTGAGCAAGATCATCAGCAGTTAGAGCGCTTATACCGCCTTAACAAAGAGCGCATTCAGCGCGAAGCAGACGAGCTACTTTATAAACTACCTGAGAGGGTTCCAACCCCTCGCACCCAAAAAGTGGAACAATATGAGAGGCATAATCCCTTGGTGCAGGATAGGTCTCCGTGACCTCGTCAAGCTTTGCCTCCGAGACCCCATAGACCTGAGAGGGAGGCCACTCCCCAAAACAATGATGGGTACCCTCCGCAGAGACCCACTCAGGGTCAGAGGTCTCGCCTAGAGACTCCTCAAGAAGTTTATGAGGAGTATGAACAGAAGTAGAGCGGGCCGAAATGCCCTATCAAGGCGGAGGGGGTGCTATCCGGCCACCCCTCCATAGGCCTCCAGTCTCCCATAACTCACAATGGGAGCAAACAAAAGAGGAAGAGATTAAATCTTCCGATGCATACAAAGCGCTATTAGAGCATTTGGAGTCTATGGAAACCAAAGCTTCTGGGCCCCAAAAGCCCACGTTACGTCAACTCCGTAGTCATCCAATGCATCCATCAGTGCCCACACCTTCTTACCCCGAACATTTCAAGTTGCCTCAATTGGCAATCTTTAAGGGTGAAGAGGATGCTCAAGAGCATGTGACAAGATTCCTGAGCCAATGCTTTGGCATTCAGGATAATGATGCGCTGTTGCTAAGGACATTCATAACCACATTCGTAGGCCCTGCCTCGGATTGGTTCACACAGTTGCCGAAGCACAACATAAATAACTTGGATCAATTAGTGGATGCGTTCCTTGAATGCTTCGCCTTCAACACCAAGAAGAAGGCATCACTGAGTGACCTGGCCAGCCTCAGGCAATATGAGGAGGAGACAATGGCGGCCTACGGGAATCGATGGAGGGCTCTGCTTTCTAAGCTACCCTACCTTCCCCCTATGTCCGACCTCACACAAATGTTTTCACGAAGTTGTCTGAGATCAATCTCTAGGCTATTGCAGCTACAGCAATATGCCACCTTAGAAGAAGCTCTGGCGCAAGCCAGAGTTATCGAAGAGATCAAAATACAGGATGGCAAAATTGCCAAACCTAAAAAGAAAGAGTGGAACAAAAATACAAAGACAGGGACTACGCAACCAAAACCCGCTATGGTTAATCAAGTTGCGATAAATGTTCCTAAGCCTGCACAAGAAATACAGCCTCAAAAGGCTAATTATCAGGCAGTGCCTCCTAATAATTATGAAAGAGAAAATAAAAAATAGGAGCAAAATCAGCAGCGTCGCCCTAAGCGACAATACACCCCTTATACGGAGTCTAGGGACTCCCTATTTGACCGCTTGTCAATGGCAAATTTAATCACCCTTCCAGAGATCCAAACCATAGATCCTAACGCTCCCAAGCCTAAGGGATACAGAGAGGATTTATATTGTAGGTTCCACAGGCGAAGGGGACATGACCTGAACGCATGCTGGAAATTCAAAGGATTAATACAAGACTTGATTGATAATAAAACATTGGCAGTGGACAACCCCATAGCGCCAAATAACTAGCAGATGGGGGTCTTCAAGGATCCCTTGCCTGCCCATGAGGCACAAGCAAAACCCCTTCAGGTCAATGAGGTGCGACAGAATTTCCCCATGCAAGGGTATGTGGGAATGATAAGCATAGTGACCAGGAACAAGAAATACCCAGGAGTTGCCCCCGAGGCAGCCACAAGAGAAGTTCCAACAACGTCGCAACCTCAACAACACCCTGTGCAGTTGCCTCCGCCTAGACCCGAGGTCACGATACGGACCAAACTCACGCAGAGTTTGTGGACCACGTCGGCTAGGCTCTCCATATATGAGCTTATACAACAATCAACGCCCCATCGGGAAGCTCTCATGGAGATTTTGAAAGCCATCGAGTTGCAGCCCCACGAAGCGAATTCCTTCAATAACTTCATGGGACATGTAAAACGATGTATGGAGCCAGTCATCACCTTTCGAGAAGATGAAGTTAAATCAGTATCTGATGACATGGCAGATCCACCCCTGCACGTTATCGCGTGGGTCAACGGGATCCCGTATAAGAGGGTGTTGGTAGACACTGGCTCGTCTAGTAACATCATTACTACAGTAGCATTGAAACATCTGAAGCTGCCAGCCTCTCACATCACCGCTTCCACTTACACACTACGAGCATTCAACGATGCGATATGCTCGATAGTTGGCACAATTGTTCTACCCGTTCAGGTAGGACAAAAGATGATACCTACATTGTGCCATATTTTGGAAGGCGAGATGGCATACAACATATTGCTAGGGCGACCATGGATCAGGGACATGAAGTGTGTCCCTTCGATAGCTCACCAATGTTTGAAGTATGCATTTGAAGGAGAAGTACATGTAGTCCCGATGGACTTAGAACCCTTCAAATATTGCAATGCGGTGCAGTTGATGCCGCAATCGACCCTCCCATCGACGCACTTGGATTTCCAGTTAAATCCATCTAGACAGGGTCCGATGCCGCGGGCACCACTGGTGACTAATCCATCAAAACCCCAGCCAGGTGCATCTTCATCATCCGCTCCTTCACTACCAATGCCACCTATCATGGCTAAACAGAAGGACAAAGGGAAACAAATCCTGGAAGAGGCTCAACCCCTAGAGGAGGTGCTGCCAACAATATCAACCATCTCAACAGAAGAGATACCTAGCACAATGGAAGCTGAGGCTCCTAGTCCACCCAACATGGAATGGACTCCAGAAGGGCTTCCGTTCCCTCCCTCTCAATCGCCAACAATTACTGTTGAAATGGCCAAGCACGGGCCTCGGGGGAGTATCTAGTGCAGAATGTTGTAGCAACGCCCATGCTAGAGTCAGTGCAAGACATGGGGAGACCTCGCCTCCCCATCGGGACAGTTGTTCCTTTAGGCTACCCACCGAACCAGACCAATTTTGTGTATGGGGGCCTTGACCATGGTGCTGAACCATGCATGCAAAAGGACGAGGATGAAGAGCCTTTTGCAGAAAATGTCAACTATCTGTCTAACCCGGACTTTGCTCTGAAATATCTTGGCCAATGCAATTGGCATGGATACGGGCTAGGCAGGTATGAGCAAGGAGTGCGTGTCCTTTGCCAGCCAAGATACCAAATGCCTTATGACAAGTCGGGAGTAGGGTTCAACCACCCCCTGCCCTTAGACATCTTGGTGGAAAACATGCAAGGCCTAGGAATAGGCAACAAGGGTGGATTGGCATCGAATCCTTATGCCAACCCAAACACAACATATACATTGGGAGATTACCTCCCATGGTCAACAACCACCCTTGGTAACATCAATAACCCTTCTCCTTTGCTAGAGAGAGGTGAAAGTTTGGGAACTCACTTTCAAGGAGAGCATAAACAATGTCCAGAAGGATCTTTGGAGGATAAATCAGAACATGAACCAGTGTCATATGTTCCCTTCGAATCCAATAGTGATCACTCACGAGAGATTCCCATGAATAACTGGCAAGAGATATTTTTGAAACTGTTCCCTCTAGAGGTTCCAATCGAGCCAGTGCTGTGTCAAGAGAATCAGGTCCCCCACCAAGCGTGGACCAACAACAATGGGACCAGATTAATTTGCTAGAACAAGGTGAGCCCTTAATGTCGCAAGCAGTTGTTGAAGAAAATGAACATTTTTGGATCTCCGACAGTGATTCGAAAGATGAAACTGAGATGGCCTATCTCAACCACATGCGACAAATGCAACAAAGGCAACAAATGCAACAACGACGTCCCTTGGAGATTAATGACTTATTTGCATAGATGGGCATACTGCCAGGGCATGAGTGGTACGTAGACCCAAGAGGTGGGACCAAGTGTTGGATCCATGGCTCCAAGTTTACGATGAGCACCGTCCACCCCGAGACCCTATAATGACATCAGTGCCGAGGGAAGACCCTGTCTTCCTATCAGCACATAGGGCCGATCCATTCGTGCCTCGTCCCTCTAGAGCCAGATCCAGAACACAGGGAACATCCAGAATGTTTGAGTCATCACACCCATGGTAATGGAGACCAAATTCATTTCATCCACATGATCTCCATTGACTTGACCGCACCCATCCGCAATCCGGCCGATCCAACATGGTCATTGCATCTAGACATAGATGCCATCGACTGGGATCACGTCAATTCACCTCTCTCCCCATCAGAGTATTGGCCTTTCGATAAAATGCCTCATTTTACCCCAGGGACAACTCAAGATATCTTTCAGGCTGAAGAGGAACCCGAGGTTCCCAACGTAGATTTAAACTCAGCTAATGATATCCATTTGATCCCGACTCCACATCAATTGGAGGACGGATCCCACATGTCGGTCGAGGAGACGACCGACGTAGACATCGGCTTAGATCCAATGAATCCATAGATTATCAAGCCAGGGGTAAGCTTATCCCCGAAGAGCAAGCCGACTACATTGCCCTTCTCAAAGAGAAGAAGGAGGTTTTTGCATGGTCATACAGAGACATGCCGGGGCTAGATCCGTAGCTAGTCACGCATAATCTAACGCTTGATCCGACAATCAAGCCAGTTAAGCAAAAACTACGTAAGATGCACCCAACAGTGGCCTTGATGGTCAAAGATGAATTGCAAAAGCTGTTGGATGCACAGTTTGTCATCTGCATGGATTATCCGCCATGGCTGTCCAACATGGTGCCCATCAAAAAGCCCGATGGGAGGATTCGCATATGCACTAATTTTTGAGATCTAAACAAAGCGAGTCCTAAGGATGATTTCCCCTTGCCAAGCATCGACGCGTTGGTAGACGCTACAGCAGGTCACGAAATGCTATCCCTCATGGATGGTTTCTCGGGATACAATCAGATTCGTATCAATCCCGAGGATCAACTAAAAATGGCGTTCACAATGCCTTGGGGGACATTTTGTTATAAGGTCATGCCTTTTGGCCTTAAAAATGCTGGCGCCACCTACCAACGTGCCATGACGTACATCTTCCATGATTACATGCATAAAACTTTGGAAGATTACATGGATGATTTGTTGGCCAAGTCTCTTTTGCGCCCAGATCATCTCGATGACTTAAGCAAGATCCTCGATCGCCTCATGGAGCATAAAGTCAGACTGAATCCCAAGAAGTGCGTATTTGGCGTCACATCTGGAAAACTCTTGGGTTTCATAGTCTCAAAGCGAGGTATCGAGGTGGACCCAAAGAAAGTCAAGGCAATCCTTGAAATGGTTCCCCCAACTACCATTAAGCAGCTCAGAAGTCTGCAGGGAAAGGTCGCGTCAATCAAGCGCTTCATAGCGCAGCTATCTGACAAGTGCCGACCCATGAACAAATTATTGCACAAGGGGGTTACATTTCACTGGGATGACGAGTGCCAGTCAGCCTTTGATGACATCAAACAATACTTGGCTTCGTCGCTAGTATTGGCACCACCTAGACCAGGAGTGTCATTCTACTTATACATCTCAGCTACCGAGGTGGCACTGGGCGCCATGCTGGCCCAGAAGAATGAACTTCACAAAGAATAGGCTACTTACTATCTTAGCCGCACCTTGGTCAGTTATGAACTTAACTATGCATACGTCGAGAAACTCTGCTTGGCAGTGGTGTTTGCTACCAAAAAGCTATGCCACTACATGCTGAGCAACACTACGTATGTTGTGTCTAAGGAGAATCCATTGTGATACATGATGAGTCGTACTTATCATAGTAGTCGCACGACGAAATGGATCATGTTGTTGATGGAATTTGACATAGAGTTTATCGGACAAAAATCTATCAAAGGACAGGTCATAGCCGATCAACTAGCAGAGGCTCCTCTCGAAGACGATCAGCCTCTAGTCATAGAACTACCCGATGATGGGGTCTTCCATGTCTCAGAATCGCCAGATTCCGATGAGCCTGAGTCACAGGCTGACATAACCCTATTTTTTGATGGTTCTAAATGTGAGCAAGGTGGTGGCATGGGAATAGTATTCTTCACACCGTAGGGCGCTCCAATGCCCCTATCATTTAAATTAAATTTCCCATGCACCAACAATAATGCAGAGTATGAAGCCTTGCTCATAGGTCTTCAGACAACAATCACCATGAACATCAAATGACTGAACATCTTTGGTGATTCGTTGTTAATTGTCAATCAAGTCAAAGGGGTATTCCAATGCAAATGCCCAGTTTTGTAGGCTTATAAAGCCCTTGTGGACAAATTCCTGGCAAAACTTGAGTGGTATGACATCGAGGCACTCCCTCGATCATCGAATCATTTTGCGGACACAATGGCCTCCTTGGGGTCACTAATCCCACAAGACCTTTCTGGTGATATGACAACCATTCAAGTCAAAACCCTATCGCAATCCATGATGGAGCGTGCAAGCTCTGACTTGACGCCAGGAATCCACATGATCCAGATTGAACCATCCTCGGATAAGTTCTCTCGAATCCACGATCATCTGAAACATGCCAACTGGGGGTCCTTGTTCTCCCCTACTCCCATTAATAGCAACACAACGCTATTCTTACAAGTTCTATCCCACTCAACGTTTGCTAGGGATGAACTTCAAGAGGGATTGGTTGTTCATACCGTCGAGGTTTTCGATCAACAAGACTGGTATTTACCCATTAGAGACTACCTCAAGTTAGGTAATCTCCCGCTTGGATTGACGCATGCCGCAAAATGAGCATTCAAGCAGAAAGCGGCTAAGTATGTCTTGATAGGAGACATTTTGTATCGTCGTAGCTATGAAGGAATCCTCCTTCATTGCTTGGACCAGCAAGAGTCCACTTGGGCAGTCGCCCAAGCGCACGATGGTACATGTGGTGGCCACTTCAGTGGTATGGCCATCGCAAAGCGCATTCTTTGCATGGGCTATTATTGGCCATCTTTAGAGCGAGATTGTTGCGCATATGTCAGGAAGTGCGTGAAGTGTCAACACCATGCCAATTTGATGCATGTACCTTCCCAGGCCTTGCAGACAGTCCAGTCTGCTTGGCCATTTTCGTAGTGGGGCTTCGATCTAATTGGAAAGATCTCCCCTGCATCGTCAAGCCGTCACACGTTTATCATAATGGCCACAGAGTATTTTACCAAGTGGGTGGAAGCAGTTCCGCTTACCTCTACGACAGGACCCCGCATTGTGGAGTTCATTTTGCATAACATCATATGTCATTTTGGTATTCCATCCAAAATAGTCTCGGATAATGGGACACCATTCAAGAACAAAGACGTGCATGCTTTGACCACAAAGTACAAAATTTAGCATAGTTTTTTGACACCCTATTATCCGCAGGCGAATGGGCAAGTAGAGGCGTCAAACAAAATGCTAGTTGCCATCCTTAAAAAGATGGTCGCAGATAGTCATAAGGATTGGCACATCCAAATCCCACTTGCCCTATGGGCTTATCGCACTAGCATTCGGACGCCCACTAGGGCCACTCCATTTTTGCTCGTGTATGGCTCCGAGGCAGTCATGCCTCTAGAGTTGGAAATTCCTTCCCTACGCATATCAATGCAAGAGTTCATCGATGATGATGCTGCATGACAGGCCCGATTAGACCAGCTTACGTTGCTTGATGAACGACGCGTTAATGCTCTCGAGCATTTACGTATCTATCAAGAGTGACTTAAGAAAGCTTACAACATGAAAGTTCACCTGAGGGACTTTCGGGTTGGTGATTTGGTTTTGAAGGAAAACCAACAGAACTCTAGTTTGTCGTCCCACCTAAGGGACAAGTTCATGGCAAATTGGTTAGGTCCATATGTCATTGATAGCAAAATAGGACCCGAGACATACCGGCTAGCCTCTCTTGATGGAATCAAGGAAACAGAACCCTTGAATATCAGTCATTTGTGACCATTCCATATCTAAGAGAGCCATATCCCAAAAATGCTCCAAGGATTCATATAATCGCTTGGTCAATCCCAAAAATGCTCCAAGGATTCCTATAATCACTTGGTCAATCCCAAAAATGCTCCAAGGATTCATATAATCGCTTGGTCAATCCCAAAAATGCTCCAAGGATTCCATAATCGCTTGGTCAATCCCAAAAATGCTCCAAGGATTCCATAATCACTTGGTCAATCCCAAAAATGCTCCAAGGATTCCATAATCGCTTGGTCAATCCCAAAAATGCTCCAAGGATTCCATAATCGCTTGGTCAATCCCAAAAATGCTCCAAGGATTCCATATAATCACTTGGTCAATCCCAAAAATGCTCCAAGGATTCCTATAATCGCTTGGTCAACCCCAAAATGCTCCAAGGATTCCCACAATCGCTTGGTCAAAAATAAAGAAATTCAAAATCCAAAAATCATCAAAAACAACAAAAATTTGCATCTCATTTCTAGGCATGCTCAAATTCATCAATAAAAGCTCTTCTCACATCTCATCTTCATATTCACAAAAATCAATCCATCAAAAATACAAAAATATATAGCTGCATTAAGCATCGCATCCATACATTGCATATTTGTGGTCGTACAGGTCAAAGGCACCATAGGCTGTAATTGCTCTGCTAGTCCATCTTGTTCCACATTTTTCCATTTTATAAGCAATCCAAAAAACAACAAAAATACACCATTTACCGCTTTTTACCACACTAGAGTCAGTGGTCTTATAATGTATCAAGAGTTTTCATCTTTCAGTCATAATTTTGCTTTCTAGCCATGTACTGTACCAAGTCAGACAGATTTTACGAAGGTAGAGTTCTACTTGGATCACACCTTGTTACGTAGCATCCCAACACAAATTAAAACACATAAAAATTCCCAAGTTGTGTGAACGAAAGATGACACTTGCAAAGCAATCCAGGTCACCATAAGCGAAACGGCTATCTTGCTCATCCCCCGTGCGAATGACCCAAAGAATGCTGAGAGTTGGCAAAAGGACAAGCATCCTCCCTACCCAATTCCCCAAGAATCCCAAAGTTCTCAATAGTTGCAAAACATCAAAAATTTGCAAAACGTCAAAACTCCAAAAATTTGACATCATCCCCAGAGTGCATACATCAAAAAGCACATACAATAGTGATTCTCATCACTCCATATCCAAATCCCTTGCTCAAAAGAAAAACAAATAAAACAAAAATAAACAGTGATTTTTATCACTACAAACGAGCAAGTATCCCAATACAATTGAAGAAAAGAAGGGAGTCGAACTTGAATCCCTGGAACTCTCAAAATTTCGATAGGTCATGAGGCAAGCCTCAGTACCGGTTTGGTGGATAGCCTATCGGTCACTGGTGGTAAACTTCCCGCATGATGATATATCTGTCACATTAACTTGTGTACAGATCAATGTTTGCATGTGGATGAGCTAGCTTATGGTATCCTAGATAGCACCGCAGATTAATCTGACTAAATACAATAAAGGAGTTAGTGGAGCTAATTAGGTGATCCTCAGTACAGGTTTGGTTGAAAGCCTATCTGGCACTGGCGGTATCCTGACAAATACCACATAAATGAACTCAATTGCACACACAGGGATGTGAAATAACTTGGTCAAAGACAAGTCCGATTCATACCTTGTTCAAAAGTCTTGTAAGATAAAGTACAATCATGGCTAGTGAGTTAAAACCGTCTGAGTCTCAGAAAACCTTAGCTACATTTCTAAACCAACTGCGCTACTTTTCATCCTTACAATACCATCAAAAAATACAAAAAAAAACCACATGTATACATACAAAGTCATTTACCACAACAATCGCCTAAAAACAAAATCACAAAGTCCTAAACAGTCTATGGTGCCCTAACCAAACAACACAAATTCAATTCATCCATTACATTTTGCATATCACATATAAATCAAACACATTTGCATTCATCATAACATATGCATCCATCAAAATAAATTAACATGCATACATCCATACTCATCACTCATCATGCATAAAATCAAATCATCACATGTGCATAAACAAAATAAAGTCATCTATATATATCATCAAAAATGCTCGTAGGCTACAATAACTGGTCCTCTGACCCCGCAATCAATCCAAAACCCCCAAGCCTAAGGCGTCGGCCACCATGATCACGCAGGATCGGTGCGACGGGAACTACCCCCATGGTGTGGGTCCTATGGGACCCCTCAGGGTGGCTACTGCTAGCCCCCGCATCATGCCTACTCGCCCCCCCTCATCTAGTCGCCTGCATCGAGAGGATGCTGACTGCTCAATCTCACTCCCTCTCGAGCGACGTGATGATCCACCTATGCTGAATGTAGGGACCCGCCCACCAAGGCGGCTAATCTCTGCCTCCAGCTCTAACCACTGTCGCAACGACTCCATCTCTCACTGGTGATACGTCGCCAAGTTCTCCTCGCACCGTGCCAAAGCCCTATCCCTCTCTCCCTTCCATAGAGATCCCTCTCTCTCTCCCCTCCCATCTCTCTCCTCGCTACGCATCCGTAGGAGATCCCTCTCCCGCAGAGCATCCCCCAACTCCTCATCGTGCCTTCGTAGCAACCCCTCCAACCATGCAATCTCAGCACGTAACCCTACATCCACGTCCACCGCATCTGCCCGAGGCATGGGCATCTCTGGAACAACAGCTTGCTCTAGCTCCCACTGCTCTGCGATATCCTGCATCTCCGGCTGATCCGGAGCCCCCAAATCTGCATCCTCACCATCCACCTCTACCATCTCCGCATCCTCCAAAGGAGCTCCCCAATCATCCCCTAGTGCCTCAGCACCCTCCCCGCCCGTCGCTACCACCTCCGTGCCTCCCAATGGCCCCTCTCCTCGCCATCACCGTAGTACCCACCACGAGTCATACTCAGCGGTAGTCCCGACGTCATCCACATCCGGGACGTCGATCACCGCATCTAAATCCTCGCCTAGTGGCACGATGACCGATCGGTCTAGAGTCCTCTCATCCCCCGACATCGATAGACCACGGGCTCACCAGGAAACCCTTGGCGCACCCCAAACTATCGTGTCACCCGGCTATACGAGAAGAACTCATGCTCGGTCCCGTGTCGCCCAATCAGCCACCGCTCTCTACGTACCCATCGGAGCCACTCTCCAACCTTCGGCCAAGCTGGACAGTCTCGATAAGGGCGCCAAACCACCTCCCCTAGAGTAAGCCGAGAGAAGGTATCGGCATAGTGCCCTACGACACCTGCCCACCGTCGACTATGCCCCTGCTCCCTAGACCGCCGCCACAGAACTGCATAACCTATCTCCCTATCCTCCATCTCCGCCCGAGTCATCCATGGTAACCCGATTGGCCTCTCCACTGCTATGTGCTGCCAAGCCCAGCACTGCAACAAGTAGCTACAACTAATCCCCTTTTGTTGCGAAAGTGGACCTCATACAGCTCCCCATAGAGCTGTGCCAACAGTGTCTATCCCCATCTCATAATAAGTGGTGCCTCTATCGGGCACTCTACCAACTGCCAAACCAAATCCAACAGGTTCCATGGGAACCTCACGCCTGACGAGTCAGGTAACAACATGTTGGACATGAGGCCCATAAGGAATGCGTGCCTCACGCCCAACACCCCCCTCTCCAGCCACCATCGGACCAAAATCCTGCCAATCTGGCAGTCGCCCTTTACCTCTCCAATGGATCCTCCACACCCAGATCCTCCCCATGCCCGAAGCATCTCGTCAATACAACTGTCCGCTGATCACGCGATGATGTCCTGATCGGCAGTCCATCTATCGAAATCCGTAGAAGCCGATAGATATCCTCCAAAGTCATAGTCATCTCCCCTATTGGGAGATGGAAGGTGTTGGTCCGCGGATCCCAAAGATTGATCAGGGCCATCAAATAGGCCTGATCCACGACCACAGGCTCTAGTCGAGCCACCTGCTTGAGCCCAAGGGCATCAAGCCACTCCCATCCGCCTACGTCAGTGCCCCCGTGCTTCAGTGAAAGCAGTGGGTACACGGTACCGGCTCCTAACAACCTGCAAAAGAAAACAATTCAAAAACATTAAAATCATGGAAAAGAATTGTACAACAATAACATGAATATACAACATTGTATACCAATGTACAAAAAAAAACAAACATAAAAATTCAAACAAAAATTAATTTTTCAGTTCTAGGGTTTCTAATCCTAACTGATTAATTTAAAAACAAAAATTCAAAATTCAAACAAAAATTAATTTTTCAGTTCTAGGGTTTCTAATCCTAACTGATAAATTCCAAAAATAAAACAAAACAAAAATTCAAAAATTAATTTTTCAGTTCTAGGGTTTCTAATCCTAACTGATTAATTTAAAAACAGAACAAAAATTCAAAAAACAACAAAAATTACGTCTTAGGGTTTTACGTTCCGTTTATCCTAGGGTTTAGTTAAAAGCTAAATAAAAATTCTTTACCTAGGTTTTGCACTAGTTTACACTAAGTCTTAGTTGTCTTCAACTCAGTTTCAGGGTTTAAGTTTTAAAATTTTGAAAAACATCATCACAAAAATAATTGAACAAAACAATTGCAATGTTAAATAAAAGCAATAAACACTAGGAACACTTACTGGTCTCGCTTCGGCTCCGCCGCTCGATCCGGTTTGTGCACTCATGATGGCAGGGAAAATCCGGCAGTGCTTCGCTTCATAGAATTAACCTCCTCCTCCCCAGAGCTCCAAATCGCAAGAAAAATCAGATGCAAATGAGCCCAAACCCTAGTTTTGGCCTTTAAATAGGCCTTTTGAGCTTAAATTCATCTTCCCCTGGGACGAGCACTCTGGTTAGCACTCGTCCCACCTTGGGACGAATTCTAAGCTGGTATTCGTCCCACCCTGGGACGAATTCAGGCCAAAAATTTCAAAAAACATCAAAAATTGAACAAAAATGCACTAAAACAACTAATAAACTTGCCCGATGAGAGTGCTGTTGCACTTGACATCCCGGGCATACAAAAAAGACGTTGGGGTCACAAATTGTCACTATCCTACTCCCTAAGAAGGCTACCATAGCCGGACCGCTCCACGGGAAGACGAATTTTCGCCAATTTCAGCTCCAAAAAGCGTCGCAAAAAGGGTTACCACCCACCAAAAATAGGTCTAAATGTCAAAAAAATTGCACATGCTTAATGCTAAACCATCTAAGGGCACCCTTGCACAAGTCATCTTGGGTCAAGCGACTCGTCACTTTTCTCACGAAGGTCATTCCCTCATCGATTCGTCGCTTGAGGGGGTAGTCACACTTAGTCACCAATCAACAAACACACACCCAATTAAGGAAAACGACATGCATTCAAAGAATCATTGACAAAGACAATTACGCTCCTGCTTGGGGCAGTAAACAAGCAATAATCACAAATTGATCAAACACTTGGCATTCCCGAAGCATGAACACAAGGTTCCCCTGTGGACAAAAGGTTGCGCCCTTTGCCTATTCATGACTCGATCAATGTCCAAGCTCAAGTCACACCTCACCAAAATAGGTTAATACTTGAAATCAAATTCCTTAGCTCGTCAGAAGCAAGGATTCAAGAATGCATGCCCTTTCCATACTTGGGGCATCAAAAGTTTGGTTAGGTTACCAAGAAACCCTAATCATTAGTGCTTTGGTTATCTATTTTTGCTCGACGCTGCGCCATGCACAGCGCATCCCAAAAAGGGGCATCTGTAGACACCAAAACAACACCAATCCGATTATGTGACTGCAAACACTGATCGCTTTGACACACACAGCCCCCAGTGGCAGCCCTCAGAGGTTAAACAATGGTCCTAACCACTTTTGTAGCAATTTTGTAAGGTTAGAAGGCAATTTGGCACATTCAGGCACTTTGCTTAGTATCCGTCCCGCCCAGGGACGAATTCAAATTGGGATCCGTCTCACCCAGGGACGAATTCTGAATTCGCTCTGGGTCAGGACGAATTCCAGGTTCAACGAGAAAAAAGAAAAATGGTGCCAAGTGGCAGCCGAGGACAGTCAATTAATGCCTCCTGCCTTGCATGCATGTGTAGGTGGGTAGAGTGGGCGTTAGAGGACTGTCACAAGGGCAGTCATGGAAGCCCAAGTCAAGGAGGAGTCTCCTCCCTCTTGAGAAGGCATGGCTGCCACATGGCACCCCTGCATGCCCCTCCAAAGAGACCCCCTGGGTCTATAAAATGGTGGAATTTCCCACCCAAAAAAAGGACAAGTTGGAGGCATTTTCAAGCAACGAAGTGCTGCCAAATTGAATACCACATTTTACCCCTTTGATTCACCTCTTCCACATCCTTGATCTCTTTCACGAGAGAGGTTATTGGGTGACATTTGGAAGCATGAATCCGGACCCAAAACCTGAAATTTGACCACATTGATCTACCAATTCATCGACAACCCATTACAAGAGATTTTGGGCCCATCCCAAGTGGATTGGTGCCAAAATCAAGTTCTAACAATCGGCGGCCTTATGCATGCATCCTCCATTGGTTTTTAAGATCAGACATTTCATATTTTGTCATAGGTGCTACTAATGACTTGTTGTGTCTTTGAATGCAGGAGGAGCAGCAAGGATCAAGAATTTATCAACACTAGTGGCGGCAACACTTTGGCCCGCCCATTTCAAATGTGGGCACACGGAAGGAGGAACACTAAGTCATGATGTAACCAAAACTCTTTTAACGCTCCTAGCCCCTGAAAAGGGAGGAGGTGTCTTTGTAACCGATATCATGAGAGTTAAATAAAAAGGTCTATGCTTTCTGTACTTTATTTTATCTCAATTCAATTTGTCTCTTTCATTTCATGCATTTCACGTTTTAGGACTTAAGCGTTTGTTTGATTTTGAATGCGTCGCATTAGTATTTCTTTCTTTCAAAATCTTGTGCTTTCACCCCCTCAAATTACAAATCGATGAGGGAATGAACAACATGAGAAAAGCGATGAGTCACTTGACCCAAGATGACTTGTGTAAGGGTGCCTTAAGATGTTTTAGCGTTAAATGTGTGTGCAGTTTTTCGACATTTAGACCTATTTTTGGTGGGTGTTAACCCTATTGGTGACGCCTTTTGGGGATGAAATTCTCGAAGATTCATCTTCTCGTGGAGTAGTCCAGATATGGTAGCCTTCTTAGGGAGTAGGATAGTGAGGATTTGTGACCCCGACATCTGTTTTGCATGCTCGTAATGTCAAGTGCAAAAGCACTCTCATTGGACAGTTTTATTGCTATTTTTGGTGCATTTTTGTGCATTTTTACTATTTTTGAAATGTTTGCTCAGTATTCATCCCTGGATGGGATGAATTCCTATTTAGCATTCATTCTAGGGTGGGATGAGCGCTAAACAGAGCGCTCGTCCCAGGGAGGAACGATTACATGCTCAAAAAGCCTATTTAAAGGCCAAAACTAGGTTTTGGGCTCATTTGTTGTTTTTTTCTGGCGATTTGGAGCTCTGAGGAGGAGGAGGTCAATTCTGTGAAGCGAAGTGCTATCAAATTTTCCTGCCACCATGAGTTCATGGACCAGATCAAGTGGTGGAGCCGAAGCGAGACCAGTAAGTGAACTGCATCTTTATTAGTTTTTTGTATTACAATTTTAAAATCGCAAGTTATTTTTCGCTTCTTTTTTTTGTATTTTGTTTTTCAAATGTATATATGAAAAACCTTAGTGAAATGAATGTGTTTATTTGTTTTGGTATGGATTCATTAAAATGTAGGTTGAAATCCTAGTGGAAACCATGTTTGTTTGTGTTCATTTTGTGTAAACTAACAGAAACCCTAGGCTAACAAAAATCGAAGCTTAGCTGAAAAACGTAGGCTAACCCTAGTTAAACAAAGATCAAAACTGAGTTTAAAAACTTAGGGAAAATTTGAGCTTAAAAACTTAGTGTTAAACATAGTTTTTTTTTTTAAAACTTCGCTCAACCTTAGTCATTTTTGTTGTTCTTGTTTTATTTATCAATGTAAAGTTAAAAACCCTAGATTGACAAATGAATTTTGTAATTTTTGATTTTTTTTTTTGTTTTAATTTATCAATTTGAGAGTATAAAACCCTAGGTTGACAAATGAATTTTGTAATTTTTGATTTTTTTTTGTTTTAATTTATCAATTTGAGAGTATAAAACCCTAGGTTGACAAATGAATTTTGTAATTGATGATTTTTTTTTTTTGTTTTAATTTATCAATTTGAGAGTATAAAACCCTAGGTTGACAAATGAATTTTGTAATTTTTGATTATACTGTTTGTAGCTGTACACTTTTTGTCATGATTTTAATGTGTTTATTTTGTTTTCTTTTGCAGGTTGTGAAGATTCGGTATCGTGTGCCTACTATTTTTGCTGAAGCACGGGAGGTGCTAGCTGTGGCTGACTGGGAGTGGCTTGACACCCTTGGGCTCAAGCAGGTGACTCGGTTGGAGCTAGTGATTGGGGATCGGGCCTACTTGACAGCCCTGATCAACTTGTGGGATCCCTAGACTAATACTTTCCATCTCCCAACAAGGGAGATGATAGTCACTTTGGAGGATGTCTATCGGATTCTTTGAATTCCAATAGACGGACTGCCGATCAGGATGATGCTGCGAGATCAACAGATAGCAGTGCTGACACGCTACTTTAGGCATGGGGAGGAGTTGGGGGTGGAGGGTCTAGTGGAGAAGGTAGAGGTTGACTGTCAGATTGGAAGGATCTTAGTTCAATGGTGGCTTGAGAGGGGTGTGTTGGGAGTGAGGCACGCAGTACTCATGGGCCTCATTTCCAATATGCTGCTACCTAAATCGTTAGGTGCAAGGTTATCATGGAACTTGCTGGATGTGGTCTGTTGGCTAGTGGAGTGTTTGATGCATGAGCCTTTGATAATGAGGTGGGGACAGACACTATTGGTGTAACTCTATGGTGAGCTATATGAGGTCTGCTACCAAAGGCAGAAGGGTATTAGCTGTAGCTATCTGTTGTAGAGTTGGGCTTGGCAGCACATAGCAGTGGAGAGGCCAGTGGGGTTACCTTGGATGAATCGGGTGGAGATGGTGGATAAGGATATAGGTTATGCAGCTCTGTGGTGGTGGTCTAAGGAGCAGGGACAGAGTCAATGGTGGGCAAGTGTTGTAGGGCACTATGCCGATGCCTTTGCTCGACTTGCTCTAGGGGAGGTGTTTTGGCACCCCTATCGAGACTGTCCAGCCTGGTCGAAGGCTAAAGAGTGGCTCCAATGGGTATGCAGGGAGTAGTGGATGATTGGGCAACATGGGAATGAGTAGGAGTTCTTCCATTATAGCTGGGTGACATGACAGTTCAGGGTGCGCTAGGGGTTACCTGGTGAGCCCGTGGTCTATCGGTGTCGGGGGGACGAGAGGACTCTGGACCGATCGATCATCGTGCCATTAGGCAAGGATTTAGACGTAGTGATCGACATACCAGACATGGATGACATCGGGACTACCACAGAGTATGACCAGTGGTGGATACTACGATGATGGCGGGGAGAGGGGCCACTAGGAGGCGCAGAGGCAACAACAACAGGTGGGGAGGGTGTCGAGGCACCAGGAGATGATTGGGGAGCTCCGCTGGAGGATGCGGACATGGTGGAGATGGATGATGTGAATGTGGATCTTGGGGTTTTGAATCAACCAGAGATACATGATGTCATGAAGCAATGGGAGCCAGAGCAGGTTGCTGTTCTAGCGATGCCAATGCCTCAGGCAGTGTTAGAGGACACGGAGTCCAGGTTACATGTTGAGAATGCACGATTGGAGGGGCTGTTGCGGAGGCATGATGAGGAGCTAGGGGATGTGCTATGGGAGAGGGATCTCCTACGCATGTAGCTGGTAGAGTAGAAAAATGCATGGGCTATGTACCACCAACAGGATGGGGACACCGATGCTGCACGAGAGAGGGATATCCTACGGACGTAATTGGTAGAGAGGGATAGGGCTTTGGCACAACGTGATGAGAACTTGGCAACGTATCGCCAGAGGGAGATGGACTTGGTGTGACAACGATTGGAGCTGGAGGAAAATATTAGCCACCTTGATGGGCGGGTCCCTACGTTCAATGGAGGCAGATTGTCGTGCCACTCGAGAGGGAGTGAGACTAAGCAATCAACATCCTCTCAGTGTAGGCAACTGAATAAGGGGGGATCGAGTCGGCGTGATGCGGGGCTAGCAGTAGCCACCCTAAGGGGTCTCATAGGACCCACACCATGGGGGGTAGTTCCCGTCATACCGATCCTACATGATCATCATGGCCGACGCACTAGGCTTGGGGGTTTTTGAGCTTTTGGCTTTCTGTGGGGTCAGATGACCGGTTATTGTAGCCTACGGGCATTTTTGATGATATATACAGATGACTTTATTTTATTTATGCACGTGTGATGATTTGATTTTATGCACAATGAGTGATGAATATGGATGTATGCATGTTAATTTATTTTGATGGATGCATATGTTTTTATGAAATGCAAATGTGTTTAATTTATATGATATGCAAATGGAATGGATGAATTGAATTTGTGATTTTTGGTGGTCGGACCATAGATTGTTCAGAATTTATGGCTTTTTGTGCTAGGTGATTGATGTGTGACCTGAATTTCTTTATGTACGGGCTATTTATTTTTTATTTTTTTATTTTTTTGGCAATGAAAGATAGCAAGTTGGTTTGGAATGTAGGTAGGGTTTTTCGAGACTCAGATGTTTTAACTATCTAGCCACGACTATACTTTCATCTTATGAGAATTTTGAACAAGGTATGAATTAGAATTATCTTTGACCAAGTTATTTCACATCCTTGTGTGTGCAATTGAGTTCATTTATGTGGTGTTTGTGAAAGCATGAGGATAAGGAAACAAAAAAGGAAAAGCTCCAAGCACGATGCAAAAACGAAACTGAACTTAACGCTAAACCCTACGAATAAAAAATGCATGAAATGGAGAAAAACTTGAATTGAAGCCCAAATGAAATAACAGCCCTTCTCTTTTATTGATGTATTTCACATTTCGGTTACAATCCACATCCTCCATTTTTAGGGGTGAGGAGTGTCAAATTCATCTCTTGGTCACATCCATGGATAACCATCCTTCTTCCGCGTGCCCACATGTAAGATGGGCGGACCAAAATGTTGCTACCACTTGTGTCTACAAATTTTGATTCCTTGATGCTACTCCGATGTTCTGATCCTACATTCAAAGCAAAAATAAATAGTTAGTAGCACCTACGGATGAAACAAAATATGCAATCCCCAAGCCTATGATCAGTGAATGAAAAAAATGAATTAAACAATAACTAAAATGAATCCAAATGCTCTAAAAATTTGATAGGGGCATCAAGAAATCACCAAGAGGGCACTGCAAAAAGAACAGTCAAGAAATTCCTCACCGATTTGAATTCGCTCCGGGGCGGGACGAATTTACCTGTAACAAAATATCGAAAAGGTACTGTCCCAAATGTCCTTCCTAGAGAGCTCCAAAAGACCTGCAAACTTGGGGTTAGCTAATTGGGGGTATTTTGGGAAGACCCAGATGGTCAGATTTTCCCAATTTGGCCTCCATTAGCAAGAATTTGATGATGCTACCTGCAAGTTAGTAAAGACAAAAAGTGATAGAACATGATAATATTTGCTCAAAACATTACGAAATCGAAATTGCAAAATACCTAAGCAACATAAGATGAAATTCAAGATAAAAATGATAGAAAGAAAAATTTGCCATAGATTACTAATCGTTCCTAAAAGGGACGATTAGACTCATGGCAGTGCGGGGGCACCCGGGCAGGCCACCCACTGTTCGGACCTGATTTCGATGCCAATCCACTTGGGATGGGTCCAAAATCTCTTGTAAGGTGTTGTCAAAAAATTGGGGTGGTATTCTATAATATCGAGTTTTGGGCTCAAGATTTGACCTTCCAATGATCACCCAATGACCTCTTCTTCAAAAGAGATCACGGATGTGAAAGGCACAAATCGCACAAGGATGTATGGGGAAATAAAACGACAGCACTTCATTGCTCCAAATTGCTCTTACTCTGTATATTTTGGGGTGAGAAAACCCACCAATTTATAGACCTAGAGGTCTCTTGGGATGAGCATGCAGAGGCACCACTTGGCAGTCATGCCCTTCCAGGGGAGGGAAGATTCCTCCCTGAATAGGGACTCCATGACTGCCCTTGTAATAGCCTCTAACTCTCAAAAACTCTCACCTATACTCCCATGCAATGAAGGAAGCGTTAAGTGGCAGATCGAAGCTACCATTTTCCAAGATTTGAATTTTTGCCCGTCAAACCTACAATTCGCCCCACCCTGGAGTGAATTGTGAATTCATCCCTGGGCAGAGCGAATCCTAATTAGAATTTGTCCCTGGGTGGAACGGATATTGAGCAAAGTGCCTGAAGGTGCCAAAATGATTTTTGACCTTCCAAAACTGCTATGAGAGTGGTTAGGACCACTGTTTAACCTTTGGGGGCTGCCCTTGGGGCTGTGTGTGCCAATGTGATTAGTGTTTGCAGTCACATAATCAGATTGGTGTTGTTTTGGTGTCTATAGATGCCCCTTTTTGGGATGCGTTGTGCAAGGCACAGCGCCAAGCAAAAATAGATAACCAAAGCACTAATGATTAGGGTTTCTTAGTAACCTAACCAACTTTTGATGCCCCAAGTATGAAAAGGGCATGCATTCTTGAATCCTTGCTTCTGACGAGCGAAGGAACTCAGTTCAAGTGTTAACCTTTTTCGATGAGGTGTTACTTGAGCTTGGACATTGATCAGTCATGAATAGACAAAGGGTGCAACCTTTTGTCTGTGGGAACCTTGAGTTCATGATTAATGAATACCAAGTGATTGATCAGCTTGTGATTATTTCTTTTTTGCTGCCCCAAGTAGGGGCATGATTTTTCTTTGCCAATGATTCTTCGAATGCATGCCAGTTCCATGATTGGGTGTGTATTTGTTGATTGGTGACTAAGTGTGACTACCCCCTCAAGCGACGAATTGATGAGGGAATGACCTACATGAGAAAAGTGACGAGTTGCTTGAACCAAGATGAATTAGGCAAGGATGCCTTCAGAGATTTATCTTTGAATGTGTGTGCAGTTTTCCAACATTTAGACCTATTTTTTATGGGTGTTAACCCTTTTGGGGACGCCTTACTGGAGCTAAAATTGTCAAAATTCCATCTTCTCGTGGAGTGGTCCAGCCATGGTGGCCTTATTAAGGAGTAGGATGGTGACAATTTATAACCTCGATGTCTATTTTGGATGCTAAGAAGGTCAGGCATGAAGGCACCTTCATTCGGCAACTCTATTGCTATTTTTGGGTGGGTTTTGACCCTTTTGGCGACGTCGTTTGGGGATGAAATTCTTGAAGATTCGTCTTCCCGTGGAGCGGTCCAGCTATGGTAGCCTTCTTAGGGAGTATAAAAACCTTAGGGATGTTTTTTTGTGTTTGTGTTAATTTATCAATTTCGAGAGTATAAAACCCTAGGTTGACAAATTAAATTTTGTTATTTCTTATTTTTTTTTGTGTTTGTGTTAATTTATCAATTTCAAGAGTATAAAACCCTAGGTTGACAAATTAATTTTTTTTTTGCGTTTATGCTGTTTGTAGTTGTACACTTTTTTCCATGATTCTAATGTGCTTATTTTGTTGTCTATTGTAGGTTGTGAAGAGCCGGTATCGCATGCCGACTATTTTTGTTGAAGCGCAGGAGGCGCTAGCTATGGCAGACTGGGAGTGGCTTGATGCCCTGGGGCTCAAGCAGGTGACTCGACTAAAGCCAGTGATGGGGGATCGAGCCTACCTGATGGCCCTGATCAACTTGTGAGATCCCCAAACTAATACTTTCCATATCCCAATAGGGGAAATGATAGTCACTTTGGAGGATGTCTATCGGATTCTTAGGATTCCAATAGACGGACTGTCGATTAGGATGACGTTGCAGGATCAACGGATAGTGGTGCTGACATGCTACTTCGGGAATGGGGAGGATTTGGGGGTGGATGGTCCAGTGGAGAGGGTAGAGATTGACTACTATATGGGCAAGATTTTGGTTCGATGGTGGTTTGAGAGGGGGGTGTTGGGAGTGAGGCACGCATTGCTTATGGGCCTCATTTCCAACATGCTACTACCTGACTCATCAGTGTGAGGTTCCTATGGAACCTGATGGATGTGGTCTATAAGCTGGTGGAGTGTTCAATGCAAGAGCCTTTGGTCATGAGATGGGGACAGACGCTACTAGCATAGCTTTATGGGGAGCTATATGAGGTCCGTTGCTAGAGGTAGAAGGGGATCAACTACAGTTATCTACTACAGAGTTGGGGTTGGTAGCACATAACAGTGGAGAGACCAAGGGAGTTATCATGGATGACATAGGTAGAGATGGCAGATAAGGATATAAGTTACATAGCTCTATGGTGGCGGTATGAGGAGCAGGGATAGAGTCGGCAGTGAGCATGTGTCGTAGGGCACTATGCCGATGCCTTTGCTTGACTTGCTCAAGAGGAGGTGTTCTGGTGCCCCTATCGAGACTATCTAGCCTAGCCTAAGGCTGAAGTGTGGCTCCAACAGGTACACAGGGAGTGATGGCTGATTACGTGGCATGGGACCGAGTAGGAGTTCTTCTCGTACAATCGAGTGACATGAGAATTTGGGGTGTGCCAGGGGTTGCCTGGTGAGCCCATGGTCTATTAGCATTGGGGGGATGAGAGGACTCTGGATCGGTCAGTCATTGTGCCATTGGGTGAGGATTCAGATGCGGTGATTGACATCTTGGACGTGGATGACATTGGGACTACTACAAAGTATGATCAATGGTGGACTCTATGGCGATGGCGGGGAGAGGGGCCACTGGGAGGTGCAGAGGCAGCAGCAACAGGTGGGGAGGGTGTCGAGGTGCCAGGAGATGATTGGGGAGCTCTACTCGAGGAGGCAAACATGGTGGAGGTAGATGATGTGGATGTGGATCTTGGGGTTACGGATCAGTCAGAGATGCAGGACGTCACAGAGTAGTGGAAGCCAGAGCAGGCTGCTATTCTAGAGATGTCCACACCTCAGGGAGATTCAGAGGACATGAAGTCAGGGTTATGCGCTGAGAATGCATAATTGGAGAGGCTATTGTGGAGGTAAGATGAGGAGATGGGGGAGGCTCTGCAAGAGAGGGATCTATTTTAGGCTCAGTTAGCAGAGCGAGAGAACACATGGGCCGTGCATCGCAAGTAGGAGGGGGATACTGATGCTGCATGGGAGAGGGATCTCCTACGGTGCAGCTGGTGCAGCACGATGATGTAGTCATGATGTACCATTGGCATGAGGCAGAGTGGTGTCGACACTAGATGGATTTGGAGGGAGAGATCATCCACCTCGGGGGGCAGGTACTTGACCCCTTGGGTAGTGGGTTGTCACGCTGGATGAGGGGCAGTGATACTGAGTAGTCAGCATCGTCTTGTCACAAGTGACTGGATGAGGGAGGGGGTAGTAGGTGTGATGCAAGGGCTAGTAGCAGCCACCCTGAGGGGTCCCATAGGACCCACACCATGGGGGGTAGTTCCCGTCGCATCGATCCTGCGTGATCATGGTGGCCGATGCCTTAGGCTTGGGGGTTTTGAGATTTTGGACTTGGTTGCAGGGTCACATGACCGGTTCTTTGTAGCCTATGGGCATTTTTGATGATATATATATACATAATTTATTTTGTTTATGCGCATGTGATGATTTGATTTTATGCATGATGATTGATGAATATGGATGTATGCATGTTAAGTTATAGTGATGGATGCATATGTTGTTGATGAATGCAAATGTTTCTAATTTATATTATATACAAATGGAATGGATGGATTGAATTTGTGATGTTTGGTAGTCACACCATAGACTGTGTAGAACTTTATGGCTTTTTGTACTAGGCGATGGCTGCAGTAAATAGCTTTTTATGTATACATGTTTTTTTGGTATTTTTTGATGGCGATGCAAGGATGAAAGATAGCAAGTTGGTTGAGAATGTATGTTAAGGTTTTCTGAGACTCATATGTTTTAACTATCTAGCCAAAACTATAGTTGTATCATACAAGACTTTTGACCAAGGTATGAATCGGACTTATCTTTGACCAAGTTATTTCACATCCCTGTGTGTGCAATTGAGTTCATTTATGTGGTGTTGGTCAGGATACCGCCAGTGCTAGATAGGCTGTCAACCAAACCTGTATTGAGGATCACCTGATTATCTCCACTAATTCCTTTATTGTATTTAGTCAGATTAATCTGTGGTGCTATCTAGGATACCATAAGATAGCTCATCCACATGCAAACATTGATCTACACACAAGTTACTGTGACAGATATATCGTCATGCAGGAGGTTTACCACCAGTGATCAATAGGCTATCAACCTGTAGACACCAAAATCTAGCCACTTGCAAGTCATCTATACCTTCCTGTCAGCCACATGTCAATCATTCATCCTTCCCGCCATTATTTGGCCCAAATCCACACTTTCCCGCCATTATTTGGCCCAATTTCACCTTTTTCGTCATTTTTCATCCCCAAATTTATTTAAATTAATATATATATATATTTTAATATTTTAATATATATATAAATATAGTTTAAGTGATTTAATCTAAGCCGTCCATATTTCATTTAATCTCATCCGTCCATCCTTCTTAATCCGTTTCACAACCTAGATTTATTCTCTACCCTTGGATCCACTTTAATCTTAGCCACACGTTCAAAGTGTCGTTAAAACCCTAAAGTGTGCCCTAAGAGTAGATTATAAATAGAGCCACCTTGATGGCTCAAACCCTACTTCTATCTTGGCTATCTTTGCTATCTTTGCTATCTTTTGGACCTATCTCTTCTATTTCATCTATCTCTTCAACCATCCATTGTCACCCCTTTTCGCCGCATCCATTGCCACATCCGTCGCCAACTTCGCCGCCATCTCTTCTGCAGTACTCTACAAAATTCCCCATTATTGTCACAAGTGCCCATGGGCATTTACCTACAGCCACAGACTCAGATCAGCATATGAAACCTTGATCCAGAAGCACGTGGGAATTCAGCGAGTGCACCAGGGCACCTTCTGCAGCCGATTTGACAACCACATTACTTCCAGATGCCGCCTGGTCTAGCCGCATCAACAGAGGATAGGTATAAATCAGTTTAAAGCAAGTAACTTCTTTTTTTTTATTAATCTGTTGTTGAACTCCTGCATTCTATTTTCCTAGGGTTTTAAATTGTTTCTGAGGGCTCACACAGTGGAGCCCTCTTATTAATTTCTAACTCCTTGATAGTGTTAATGTGTGCAGGATTTTAATGGCAGATCTGGTGTGTTGATAGCAGCTGTTTAAGCTGGAGTGGTCCGAGCCAAAGGATACAACAAAACCCACTCACTTTGTTGGGATTAAGGATACGTCTTCGGAAATGCCACCACTTTATGCCAGCTAGGGTTTCGGAGAACCCTAGCACAAACTGTAATTTGTGTATCACAAAAAGGGTTACAGGCCCTGTTGTACTCAAAAGGAGTTTTTAAACTCCACTGATTAATAAAAATTGTTTGTTTTGTGCAACTTTCCTGTATTCCATTATTGTGGTTTTATTTCTGTTTGGCGTTGTATTTTTAATCTACAAATGGTGATCACGGTGGGACCATTACATAACATATCCACAACCATCTTCTTCTAAAGCTCCCATTCCTGAGGAGTTACCCATCATATCACAACCATATTCATCTTCCGCTATTCCATCTCATTCACCACTTTCTTCATCAACTAATCTTCCTTCTTCTTCATCAGTGACCACATGCACATGTGGCCATGACCAATCATCTCTTTCCACGTCATTACCCCATTCTTCTACACCTTCTTCAACATCACCTATTATTCCTCCATCTTCCCAACCATCACCAGCTGATGTTTCACAAGTTAGTGAAGCATCAACCCAATCAAATCCTTCCAATTCTTCTATCCCACATTCTTCTATTCCATCATCTAGTATTTCTCCCTCCCAAGTCAAGGTCCATCTCATTGATGCAGGTATTGGTGAGTATGCCATCCAAGATGTCCACATCACACCGTTTAATGTGCAAACAATTAAATATTTTGGTCGTCCACATGACCAACATTTATCCATTGGATCGGTTTATAACATGGGTTCTATGCCAAATTCCATTAATTTTGTATATGGGGGAATAGAGTCATCTTCTAGTCCTACCACCATACCAGAACCCAAGCATCCAGGTCCCCGCCAATATCGAAAGGATGGAGGGTTTTCCCTCTCACTATTTCCACGGACATAATTGGCGACAATTTGGCCTAGGTCGATACGAGCAAGGGGTAACTGAACGCATCGATATGCCATACCAGAGACCCACTGAGCGTTTTGGTCTGGGCTACCAACCACTTCCATCCCTTTCTTCTTTTGAGCAAGCTTTTCAAAGCATTAATCTTAATTCAGAAGAAGAAATCCTCCACCCCGACGAATCCGAAGATGAAGTCTATGAAGAATTTGACGTCATGTCAAATGGTGATGAATCTGAAGAAGAGTCGGTGCCCATTGTTCCCCTCACTAAACAAGACGAGTTTTATCTCCAATTGTTCCCTCTCCAAGAGGCCATCTTTCGCTTGCTTCTTCCATAAGAACGAGGTGAACCACCCCCTCCACCACATCCATAAGCCATAATCCAAACCTGTATTATATATATATACTAAAATAGTGGTTTTCACCACTACCAAAAAAAAAAAAAAAAAAAATCAGAAAATTCGAAAAAAAAAAAAAAAAAAAAAACTCAAACTACAAAAAAAAAAAAAAAAAAAAAAAAAACTGAAAAATTATGTTGTTTTGCATTTCAGGTCTTTCGAGGTCTTCACCGGTTTTCCCTTCCATTCCACCCAACCTTTCTTCCATAATTCGACAATGAATTTCGAAGACTTATTCACACCACTCCATAATCCATATGATCCGGATAAGCCAATCCTGATCAACCCAAGCCTGATTGACATGGATCGGATTTCATCCCCTCCATCTATTTCAGAGTTCATCCTTTTCGAGAAATTGTTAAGGGCTTCCGTCAACTACATTCCTCCTTCACCTCCACATTCACCTTTATCTTCTAAGCCAGAGGTCTTCCAGGCAGACATAGACGAGAGCAAGGCACAGGAGCTTGATGACATTTTAGATGACATAAATCTGATCCCTACTCCCCATCAGCTTGAGGAAGGTTCCCATATGTCTATTGAAGAAAATATCGATGTAGACCTTAGTCCAGACCAATATGGCACACAAATTTTGAAACTGGCTAAAAGCCTATCATCAGAGGAACAAGAGCAAATGATTGCTCTACTCAAGCGAAAGAAGGAGATATTTGCATGGTCTTACAAAGACATGCCAGGCCTAGACCCTAATTTGGTTGTCCATAACCTCACCTTACAAAAAGATGCTAAACCTGTCAAACCGAAACTTAGGAAAATGCATCCTACAATGGCCCTCATAGTTAAATCGGAGATTCAGAAACTTTTGGATGTTAAATTTGTTGTCCCGATTGATTATCCTGAGTGGCTTTCTAACATGGTACCCGTTTGCAAGCCTAACGGGGGGATACGTGTTTGCATCGATTTTTGAGATCTAAATAAAGCGTGTCCTAAGGATGAATTTCCTCTTCCAAACATTGATACTCTTGTCGATACCTGCGCTGGTCATGAAATGCTTTCGTTCATGGATGGATTTTCAGGATACAACCAGATTCAAATAAACCCTGAATATCAACACAAAATAGCATTTACCACACCTTGGGGAACTTTTTGTTACAGGGTGATGCCCTTTGGCCTTAAGAATGCAGGTGCAACCTATCAACGAGCCATGACTTATATTTTCCATGATTATATGCATAAGATTATCGAAGATTATGTGGATGATTTATTGGAAAAATCTAAAACTCGACAAGAGCATTTTGATGTATTGGAAAAAGTTTTTGATAGACTTCTAGAGCATAAAGTAAGGTTGAACCCTAAGAAATGTGTCTTTGGTGTTACCTCAGGCAAACTCCTAGGTTTTATTATCTCTAAACGAGGTATTGAGGTGGACCCAAACAAGGTCAAAGCCATTATGGAAATGTGTCCCCCAACTAATTTGAAGGAGTTGCGTAGTTTACAAGGAAAGATTAATTCAATCCGTCGCTTTATTGCATAACTTTCTGATAAATGTAGGCCATTTTTCCACCTACTACAAAAGGAGGTACAATTTTCATAGACAGATGAGTTTCAGAAAGCCTTTGATGACATCAAGAAGTACTTAGCATCTCCGCCAGTCTTAGCTCCGCCTCGTCCAGGGGTCCCTTTCAATCTTTATATCTCAAAGAACGGACTTTTCCTTAGGGACAATGCTTGCACAAAAGAATGAACAAAATCGTGAGCAAGCTGTCTATTATATTAGTTGAACATTGGTAAGCTATGAAACCCGATATGCTTATGTGGAAAAGTTGTGCTTAGCAGTGGTTTTTGCCACTAAGAAACTTCGTCATTATATGCTTAGCCATACAACATATGTCATAGCTAGAGAAAACCCTCTGCGTTATATGATGTCTCGCACTTATAATAACACTCGTACCACTAAATGGATAATGTTGCTTATCGAATTTGATCTTGAATTCATTAGCCAAAAATCCGTTAAAGGTCAAGTTATAGCCGATCAACTTACGGAAACTCCACTATCTAGTGATCATCCTTTGATTATTGAGCTCCCAGATGATTCGGTATTTGCTATCACTAAACAAGAAGAGGACATCATTCTAGAGGAAGATGTTGACATCACGCTATTCTTTGATGGCTCTAAGTGCACGAAAGGTCAAGGTGCTGGAGTTGTGTTTCATACACCTCAAGAGATTCCCATCCCTTTATCATTCAAACTAGACTTCCAATGCACCAATAATACAGCCGAGTATGAAGCCTTAATTTTAGGTCTTCAATAATCCATAGCTATGAGCATTAAGCGTATTCGAATATTTGGGGATTCTCAACTCGTGGTTAAACAAATTACAGGAGAATACCAAGCCAAAGAACCTACCATTAAGATTTATCATGATGTAGTAATGAAGTTGCTCTCTAAGTTTGATTGGTATGAGATCACTAGTTTGCCTCGTTCGACTAATAGATTTGCGGATGCCATGGCCTCTCTTGGATCATTGATTCCAAAGGACTCCCTTGGAGAGGTACAACCACTAATCATTTCCACAATCTCTAAGTCTGCAATTGTCCGTGCTGAGTCTAAAGATGAAAAAGATGTTTGCTTTATCCATTCGGATCCATATGAGCCTTGGTCTAGTGAGATAGTAGCCTTCCTCAAGTTTGGAACACTCCCATATGATTTGTCTCGAACTACCCGTCGCTGTTTTAAGCAAAATACAACTTGTTTTGTTCTTTTGGGGGATGTGTTGTATAAACGTGGATATGATGGAGTACTCCTCGGTTTTCTAGAAGCAGGTGAAACACATAGAGCTATTGCTGAAGCCCATGATGGTACTTGTGGTGGTCATTTTAGTGGAATGGCCATTGCAAAGCGTATTTTACGTATGGGGTATTATTGGCCCACTATGGAACAAGATTGTTGCAAATATGTTAAACAATGTAAAAAGTGTCAAGAACACGCTAATTTAACCCATATACCATCACAAGCTTTACAGCCCATCCAAAGCCTTTGGCCCTTCTCACAATGGGGTCTCAATTTAATTGGCAAGATTTCACCTGCCTCTTCAGGACAACATACTTTCATCATTACAGCCACTGAATACTTCACAAAGTGGGTTGAAGCTATTCCTCTAACCAGTACGACAGGTCCTAGAATTGTGGAGTTTATACTTCACCATATCATTTGTCATTTTGGTATTCCCTCTAAAATCATTTTTGATAACGACAAGTCTTTTAAGAATAAGGATGTTTGAGCTCTTTGCGAAAAGTATAATATCCAACATAGTTTCTCAACTCCTTACTACCCACAAGCCAATGGACAAGCTGAAGCTTCCAATAAGACCATAATTTCTATTCTTAAGAAACTTGTTAAAGAAAATCATAAAGATTGGCATACACAAATCCCCTTGGCATTATGGGCTTACAGAACAAGCATCAGAACTCCCATTGGGGCAACGCCATTTTCTTTGGTCTATGGAGCTGAAGCAATCATGCCTCTTGAGCTCGAGATCCCTTCCTTGCGAATTTCTTTGCAAGAATTTATCGATGATGATACTGCTAGACAAGCACGTCTTGATCAACTCACACTCATAGATGAAAAACAAATCAATGCTTTAGAGCATTTGCGAGTTTATCAAGACCGATTGAAACGTGCTTACAATGCCAAAGTTCATCTAAGAGAATTTCAAGTAGGAGATCTTGTCCTTAAAGAGAATCAACAAAACACCAATGCATTGCCGCATCTTCGAGATAAATTCGCGGCTAATTGGTTAGGTCCATATATGGTCACCGAAAGAGTGGGTAATGGAACTTATAGACTTGCCAATTTAGAGGGAGAGGAAGAACCCGAACCACTTAATGTTATACACTTGAGGGCATTCTACGCATAGTTTGAATTTTATATGTACATATATACATGGCTTGTACAACAAAAAAAAAAAAAAAAAAAACAAATAAAATAAAAAGAATTTGCATTTCATTGTTAGTTGCATACATCTCATTCAAAAACATTGCATTTCATGTGCATACATCTCATTGAAAACCATAACATTTCATTTTCAGCCATAGTTGCATATCATGTTAGAGACCATTCTATATTTTGGATATAAAATTTGGTCAAGCAAAAGTCATGTTGCCTTAATCAGGGGCACCTTCATAAAATCCATCAAACCAAATTGTCATTTGTACACCCATTTTTCATTTGCATATATTTACATTGCCAAAATGTTTTCAGTCACTCGACCATTCCTAGTGTTTTAAGCAAACTTTGAAATGCATGTCAAAGTTCTCTAGGGCCATATCACAAATTACACTAAATAAAATCTTGAGTATTGGGAAATGATTTCAAAAGCGGTCTTGAACCTATCACATTTTCACATCTTAAAAACATCTTGTGTCAAAGAGAGATAACACCATCCTTGGGTTGTGCCTTGAAGTGAAAAGGGTAATCCTCGTTTGTCCTATCATGCAAACATAGTCCATAAAACAGTGGTTCTTACCACTATCACAAGCAATCACAAAATATAAATATAAACAGAGTAGTAAGGATAGGGTAAAATTCTCATCATACTTCGGTTGAGAATCCGATTCCCCAAAGCTCTAAGGAAATGAACATTTTTCACACACCATTGATCCCAAATAAGTTGTAAGGATCGTACTACTTGTCCGATCAGACGGATAGGTAGTCATCCCCAAGACTTACAAAGGTCAAAAACAACATGGACTATGGAGTTAACCTTCACCGGGGCTATAGACGCTTGGTGGCGGTGGAGTATACTCATTGCGTGGCGACATGTCTCTCCTCAAAAAGAGACCTCTGAATGCTCATACGGACAAACTAGCTTCGGGGTCTTCTCCATAACAGGGTTACCTAATTTATGCAAGATGAGGTTAATGAACACACTTGCACACACACAAGTTTTTGATTGCCTAGAGTCACTACCATGCTTCTGATTTGGTTAATGAACTCGCATGCACACACATTTGGTCCTAGTTGAATTAGGCAGTATTAGTAAGTTTGTTTGATACCACTAGCATGTTTGAGTCTTTGTAAAACAGTCTTCCATATCAACCTCCATATCACCCTCCATATCTTCTTCCATATTCATGTCATTCCATACGTCATCCATTCACAAGCCACCAAGTTCGGTGCCCCTGATTAAACAATTATGATAACAGTTGGCTAAATCTAACTATCTAAAACTATGAGTGCTTCTTAGTGCATATTTCATTTACTTAGTCTTGCATTAATCATCCATAGATTTGCATGTTATATACTTAGTCTCGAATTAATCATCTATAAGTTTGCATTCCATTCCATCACATATGCATCAAAAACATTAAAACATATAAAAACATGCATCACAAAAACATAGGCATTCACACAAAAGAGAGTAAAACACCAAATAAATAAAAGCCATGTATATATATATATATGTATAAAGGAAAAACTGTACAAGGAATGCCAAAAGGCTACAATATACAATAGAGCACCAAGGCTCATAAAGAGTGCATCTAAGCACTAAGCTAACCATCAAAAGAGGACCCCTGTGACCTAGTAGGAGCCCTAGACAATGACCTCCTCATCCCCAGAATGATAGGGGAGAATCGGTGTCGTGCCTCTAACACCCTAAGCTGCAAAACAACAAAACAAAAATTTTTTACAAATTTAAAAAAAAAAAAAAAAAAACACATAATAAGTACTTGCTTAAATGAAAAAATACCTCGGCTGGCTGCACTGGCGCGTCCACTCCCATCTCCGCCATAGCTCCCGCGTGCTTCACTCTCCCACACAACCTTTCACTTCACTTCACTCCACTCCCTCAGACGCACTTCTCTCAAGCTCGAATGCACAAATGAGCGAAATTCTCGTTGAAACTATTTAAATAGCTGGTTTTGGTGCCCTGAAATGCAGTGGGGCATTTCATGGTGCATTCAGATGCAGTTCTGCATCTGCAGATCGCCTAAACACTAGCAGGCGTCTCTGCCACCCCCAAATGCAGACCGGCGTTTGGTGTCAGTATTGAATAAAGGAACAAAACTTGCAAAATTGAAACTTACCTCCTTCAAATTTCATCAAATTCAATTCATCCATTCTTCTTATCATAATAAAACATTTTGTGAAGGTTACAACGAGTTTTGGACACAAATTTTGTCATTTCGCTCAAAAAGCGCATCATTCATCATTGTTTTACAAATTGGGTTAAAAATATTCAAAACCTTCACAAAATTAACCACATTCATCAATTCTTCTGATCTATCGTCAATTTCATTCATTCTTCTTTCATCATGCATATTTTTGCCAAATCAAATTAAAGTAAACCTCGTATCTAGTGGTATATTCTATCACCTTGGCGATTGCCGTGATTTGAATCCATGCAATTCGGTAAGAGGATTAAACCACCATAAGGACACCTACCATTTATCATAATCAACTATTTCACTGTTTGAAAATTGGAAATCAATTTTGGATATTCTACTTTTCAAGTGACCTCATACCAAGATTAATTTGCTCAACAGTTGTCATTGATGGCCTAGTTCATGGGGCCTTAAACATGGACAATCTTTAATATCATCATTATTTTGAGTCTTGCTAGAGATTGAGGCTACCTAGGTTGATTGGTTCCGACCCGAGGAATTATCCATACGAGTCACTAGGAGCATCTCCGAGTTCTGGACTCTTTTCATGCATCTTTCATCTCTTGCATATCAATGGCGCCAACAAGGCAATTTCATTAACAGTATGGACTCACACACAGGAGTTGGGGCATCCGTTATCAATTTCTAATTTTCCTATAGTGGAATTCATCTTACATGATCATGGAACTTACAATTTGGAAAAAATCCCTTTATAACCGTTGGGGCAGAAAACGGTCCATCTTTCACATCACTCATATCGTCTTCAATCATATTATTTTCTGGTTTGTACACCAACCCATTTTCTGTTGGGACATAAACAGATGGTTCATACACCAACCCCTTTTTTTCACCGTTGGGGCAAAAACGGTTCATTTTCTTCCAAATTTCTTCCAATTGGCTTGTGAGAACCATTCTCGCTCGCCAATTGAGGGGGTAAGCTGATAAAATTTTAAATATTCTTTTATTCTTTGGTCTTCAAAGTTGTGCTTTAGTCTTGAGAGAGAGTTGCGTCTGATCCAGATTTTTAGGTGTCTTAAGTTTTTGTGTTGCATTGTGTCTTCACACAAAGCAGCTCAAAAAGGGGCATCTGTAGACACCAAAATCCAGCCACTTGCAAGTCATCTATACCTTCCTATCAGCCACATGTCAATCATTCATCCTTCCCGCCATTATTTGGCCCAAATCCACACTTTCCCGCCATTATTTGGCCCAATTTCACCTTTCTCGCCATTTTTCATCCCCAAATTTATTTAAATTAATATTTATATATATATTTTAATATTTTAATATATTTTAATATATATATATAAATATAGTTTAAGTGATTTAATCTAAGCCGTCCATATTTCATTTAATCTCATCCGTCCATCCTTCTTAATCCGTTTCACAACCTAGATTTATTCTCTACCCTTGGATCCACTTTAATCTTAGCCACACGTTCAAAGTGTCGTTAAAACCCTAAAGTGTGCCCTAAGAGTAGATTATAAATAGAGCCACCTTGATGGATCAAACCCTACTTCTATCTTGGCTATCTTTGCTATCTTTTGGACCTATCTCTTCTATTTCATCTATCTCTTCAGCCATCCATCGCCGCCCCTTTTCACCGCATCCATCGCCGCATCCGTCGCCAACTTCGCCGCCATCTCTTCTGCAGTACTCTGTAGAATTCCCCATTCTTGTCACAAGTGCCCACGGGCATTTACCCACAGCCACAGACTCAGACCGACGTCTGAAACCTTGATCCAGAAGCACGCGGGCGTTCAGCGAGTGCACCAGGGCGCCTTCTGCAGCCGATTTGACAGCCACATTACTTCCAGATGCCGCCTGGTCTAGCCGCGTTAACAGAGGACAGGTATAAATCAGTTTAAAGCAAGTAACTTCTTTTCTTTTATTAATCTGTTGTTGAACTCCTGCATTCTATTTTTCTAGGGTTTTAAATTGTTTCTGAGGGCTCACACAGTGGAGCCCTCTTATTAATTTCTAACTCCTTGATAGTGTTAATGTGTGCAGGATTTTAATGGCAGATCTGGTGTGTTGATAGCAGCTGTTTAAGCTGGAGTGGTCCGAGCCAAAGGATACAACAAAACCCACTCACTTTGTTGGGATTAAGGATACGTCTTCGAAAACGCCACCACTTTATGCCAGCTAGGGTTTCGGAGAACCCTAGCACAAACTATAATTTGTGTATCACAAAAAGGGTTACAGGCCCTGTTGTACTCAAAAGGAGTTTTTAAACTCCACTGATTAATAAAAATTGTTTGTTTTGTGCAACTTTCCTGTATTCCATTATTGTGGTTTTATTTTTGTTTGGCGTTGTATTTTTAATCTACACAACCAAACCGATACTGAGGTTTGCCTCATGAACCGTCTGGATGCTGAGAGTTCTAGGGATTCAAGTTTGACTCCCTTATTTTCTTCAATTGTATTGGGATACTTGCTATTTTGTAGTGATAAAAATCACTATTTATTTTTGTATTATATTTTTCTTTTGAGCAAGGGATTAGGATATGGAGTGATGAGAATCACTATTTTATGTGCTTTTTTTTTATGTATGCACTTTGGTTGTGATGTCAAAATTTGGATTTTTGACGTTTGCAAATTGTTGATGTTTTGCAACTTTTGAGAACTTGGGATTCTTGGGGAATTGGGTAGGGAGGATGCTTGTCATTTTTCCAACTCTCAGCATTCTTGGGGTCATTCGCACAGGGGGATGAGCAAGATAACCGTTTCTCTTATGGTGACCTAGATTGCTTTGCAGGGTTCATCTTTCGTTCACACAACTTGAGATTTTTTTTTGTGTTTTAATTTGTTTTGGGATGCTACGTAACAAGGTGTGATCCAAGTAGAATTCTACCTGTGTAAAATCTGTCTGACTTGGTACAGTATATGGCTAGACAGCTAATGACGAAAACTCTTGATACATGAGAAAACAAATGACTATGATGTGGGAGAATAACATGAATGGTGGTTATAGGCGATGAGCTATTGATAAAGCGGAAAAATGTAGAAGATGATGGTTTTGCCAAGTAATGACAGTCTATGGCACTTTTACCTTTATGACCACAAATATGCAATGTGTGGGTGTGATGCGTAATGCAGCTATATGTTTTTGTGTTTTTGATGGATTGATTTATGTGAATATGAAGATGCAAAATAGAGCTCTTTAATTTTGTGATGATTTTGGGCATGCATGGAAATGAGATTCAAATTTTGTTATTTTTGATGATTTTATTGTTTTTGAATTTTCTTGTTTTTGACCAAGCGGGGTTGACCAAGCGATTACGAAAATCCTTGGATTGGGGATTGACCAAGCGATTACAAAAATCCTTGGAGCTTTTTGGGATTGACCAAGCAATTATGAAAATACTTGGAGCATTTTGGGGATTGACCAAGCGATTACGAAAATCCTTGGAGCATTTTGGGGATTGACCAAGCGATTACAAAAATCCTTGGAGCATTTTGGGGATTGACCAAGCGATTACGAAAATCCTTGGAGCATTTTTTTTGGGCTATGGCTCTTCTAAACATGGAATGGCCGCAAATGACTGATGTTCAAGGGTTCTAGTTCCTTGATTTTGTCAAGAGAGGCTAGCCGGTATGTTCCAAGTCCTATTTTGCTATCAATTACATAGGGACCTAACCAGTTTGTCGTGAACTTGTCTCTTAAATGGGACAGCAGACTAGAGTTCTGTTGGTTTTCTTTCAAGACCAAGTCCCTGACCTGAAAGTCCCTCAAGTGAACTTTCATGTTGTATGCTTTCTTAAGTCACTCTTGATAGATACATAAATGATCGAGGGCATTAACGCGTCATTCGTCAAGCAACGTAAGCTGGTATAATCGGGCCTACCATGCAGTATCATCATCGATGAACTCTTGCATTGATATGTGCAGGGAAGGAATTTCCAACTTGAGAGGCATGACAGCCTCGGAGCCATACACAAGCGAAAATAGAGTTGCCCCAGTGGGTGTCCGAATGTTAGTGCGATAGGCCCACAGGGCAAGTGGGATCTGAATGTGCCAATCCTTATGATTATCTGCAACTATCTTTTTGAGGATGGTGACTAGCATTTTTTTTAACGCCTCTGCTTGCCCATTTGCTTGCGGATAATAGGGTGTCAAAAAACTATGCTGAATTTTGTACTTTGTGGTCAAAGCATGCACATATTTGTTCTTAAATGACATCCCATTATCCGAGATTATCTTGGATGGAATACCAAAATGACATATGATGTTATGCAAAATGAAATCCACAATGTGGCGTCCAGTCGTAGAGGTTAGCAAAACCGCTTCCACCCACTTGGTGAAGTACTCTGTGGCCGTGATGATAAACATGTGACGACCTGACGACGTAGGGGAGATATTTTTGATTAGATCTAGGCCCCACTACGAAAAAGGCCAAGCCGATTGGATTGGCTGCAAGGCTTGGGAAGGTACATGTGTCAAATTAGCATGGTGTTGACACTTCACACACTTCCTAACATATGCGCAACAATCTAGCTCTAAATATGGCCAATAATAGCCCATGCAAAGAATGCACTTTGCAATGGCCATACCATTGAAGTGGCCATTGCATGTACCATCATGCGCTTGGACGATCACCCAAGTGGACTGTTGCTGGTCCAAGCATCAAAGGAGGATCCCTTCATAGCTGCAATGGTACAAAATGTCTCCTAACAAGATATGCTTTGTCACTTTCTGCTTGAATGCATGTTTTGCGACATGTGTCAATCCAAGCGGGATGTTACCTAACTTGAGGTAGTCCCTGATGGGTGAATACCCATCCTACTGATCAGAAGCCTTAATGGTATGAATAGCTAGTCCCTCTCGAAGTTCATCCTTAGCAAAAGCTGAGCGAGAGAGAACTCACAAGAATAGCATTGTATTGCTATTAAGGGGAGTATGGGAGAACAAGGACCCCCAGTTGGTGTGATTCAGAATATCATGGATTCGAGAGAACCTGTCTGTGGACGGATCAATCTGGATCAAGTGGATTCTTGTTGTTAAATCAAAGCTTGCTCTCTCCATCATTGATTACGAGTGTTTTGACTTGAATGGTGGTCATATCACCAGAAATGTCTTGCGAGATTAGCGACCCGAAAGAGGCCATAGTGTCCGCAAAATGATTCGATGATCGAGGGAGTGCCTCGATGTCGTACCATTCAATATTTTCCAGGAATTTGTCCATAAGGGCTTTGTAGGCCTACAGAACTGGGCATTTGCATTGGAATACCCCTTTGACTTGGTTGAAAATTAACAGCGAATCATCAAAGATATTCAATCATTTAATGTTCATGGTGATTACTGTCTGAAGACCTATGAGAAAGGTTTCATACTCTGCATTGTTTTTGGTGCATGGGAAATTTAATTTAAATGACAGGGGCATAGGAGCGCCTTATAGTGTGAAGAATACTATTCTTATGCCACCACCTTGTTCACATTTAGAACCATCGAAAAACAGGGTTATGTCGGCCTGTGACTCAGGCTTGTCAAAATCTGGTGATTCTGAGACATGGAAGACCCCATCATCGGGTAGTTATATAGTTAGAGGCTGGTCATCTTTGAGAGGAGCCTCTACTAGTTGATCGGCTATGACTTGACCTTTTATGGATTTTTGTCCAATAAACTCTATGTCAAATTTTGTCAACAACATGATCCATTTTTTCGTGTGACTACTATGATAAGTACAACTCATCATGTATCGCAATGGATTCTCCTTAGACACAACATACGTCTTGTTGCTCAGCATGTAATGGTGCAAATTTTTGGTAGCAAACACCACTGCCAAGCAGAGTTTCTCAACGTATGCATAGTTAAGTTCATAACTAACCAGGGTGCATCTAAGATAGTAAGTAGCCTGTTCCCTATGAAGTTCGTTCTTCTGGGCTAACATGGCTCCCAGTGCCACCTCAGTAGCTGAGATGTATAAGTAGAACAACACTCCTGGTCTAGGTGGTGCCAATATTGGTGATGAAGCCAAGTATTGTTTAATGTCGTCGAAGGCTAACTAGCACTCATCATCCCAATGAAATGCTACCCCCTTGTGCAACAACTTGTTCATTGGTCAGCACTTGTCAGATAGCTACGCTATGAAGCACTTGATCGACGCGACCTTTCCATGCATGCTTCTGAGCTACTTGATGGTAGTTGGGGGATGCATTTCAAGGATTGCATTGAATTTTTTTGGGTCCACCTCGATGCCCCATTTTGAGACTATGAAACCCAAGAGATTTCTAGATGTGATGCCAAAAATGCACTTCTTGGGATTCAGTCTGACTCCATTATCCATGAGGCGATTGAGGATCTTGCTTAAATCATCGAGATGATCTAGGCATAAAAGAGATTTGGCCAACAAATCATCCATGTAATCTTCCAAAGTCTTGTGCATGTAATCGTGGAAGATGTATGTCATGGCACGTTGGTAGGTGGCGCCAGCATTTTTAAGGCCAAAAGGCATGACCTTATAACAAAATGTCCCCCAAGGCATTGTGAATGCCATTTTTAGCTGGTCTTCGGGGCTGATACAAATTTTATTGTATCCCGAGAAACCATCCATGAGGGAAAGCATTTTGTGACCCGTTGTAGCGTCTACCAATGCATCGATGCTCGGCAAGGGGAAATCATCTTTAGGACTCGCTTTGTTTAGATCTCAAAAATTAGTGCATATGCGAATCCTCCCATCAGGCTTCTTGACGGGCACCATGTTGGATAGCCATGGCGGATAATCCACGCAGATGACAAACTGTGCATCCAACAACTTTTGCAATTCGTATTTGACCATCAAGGCCACTATTGGGTGCATCTTGCGTAGTTTCTGCTTAACTGGATCAAGCGTTAGATTATGCGTGACTAACTATGGATCTAGCTCCAGCATATCTCTGTATGACCATGCAAAAACCTCCTTTTTCTCTTTGAGAAGGGCAATGTAGTCAGCTTGCTCTTCGGTGGTTAGACTTACCCCCAACTTGATAATCTGTGGATTCATTGGATCTGAGCCAATGTCTACGTCAGTCATCTCCTTGATCGACATGTGGGATCCGTCCTATAACTGGTGTGGATTTGGGATCAAATGGATATCATTTGTTGAGTTTAGATCATCGTTAGGAACCTCGGGTCCCTCTTCAGCATGGTAGATATCCTGAGTTGGCCCAGGGGTAAAATGGAGCATTTTACTGAAAGGCCAGTACTCGGATGGGGATGGAGGGGAATCAACGCAATCCTAGTCTATGGCATCTATGTCTAGAGATAGTGACTATGTTGGATCGACCAAATTTTGGATGGGGGTGGTTAAGTCAATGGAGATCATGTTGATGAAATGATTTTGGTCTCCATTATCACGGGTGTGATGACTCAGACATTCTAGATGTTCTTTGTGCTCTGGATCTGGCTCTAGAGGTATTGGCACAAATGGATTGGCCCTATGTGCAGATAGGAGGATAGGGTCTGCCCTTGGCACTGATATCACTCTAGGGTCTCGGGGTGGAAGGTGCTCTTCGTATACCTAAAGCGGCGGATCCAACACTTGGTCCCATACCGCTGGGTCTACTTACCAATCATGCCCTGGCACTATGTTCAGCTATTCAAATATGTCATTAATTTCCAAGGGATGTTGATGCTGCATCTGCCATATGTGATTAATATATGTCATTTCTGTTTCATCTTCGTAATCACTATCGGGGATCCAAAAGCCCTCGTTGGCTCTGACAACTGTTTGAGGTATGACAGGCTCATCCTGCTTGAGCAAGTTAATGTGGTCCCACCTAGGTTGTTCCGCTCTCTACGGGGGGACATTATTTCCTTGGAGCAGCGCTTGCACGATGGGAGCATCCAGGGGGAACATTGTCAAGAGGCTTTCTTGATAATCATCCATGGGGATCACCTGTGAGTGATCGCTATCTGATTCGAAGGGGTCATACGATGTTGGTTCATACTCTGACTCATCCTTCGAGGACCCTTATTGACATTGCCTAGACCCTCCTTGAAAATAAGCTCTCGAGCTTTCTCCTCTCTCGAGCGAAGGGAAGGGATTACTAGAGCCAACAAGGTTGATTATCGTTAATGGGAGATAATCCCTCAATGTATATGTGGTGTTAGGGTTGGCATATGGATCTAATGCCAATCCCCCCTTGTTGCCTATCCCTAGGCCTTGCATGTTCTCCACCAAGATGTCCAAGGGGAGGGGGTGGTTAAACCCTACTCCTGACTTGTCATATGGCATTTGGTATCTTGGTTGGCAAAGAAAACGTATCCCTTTGCTCATATTGACCTAACCCATATTCGTGCCAATTGCATTGGCCAAGGTATCTCAGAGCAAAGTCTGGGTTAGACAAATAGTTGACATTTTCAGCAAAAGGCTCTTCATCTTCGTCCTCTTGCGTGCATGGTGCAACGCCATGATCAAGGCCTCCATACACAAAGTTTGTCTAGTTCGGCAGGTAGTCTAGGGGAACAATAGTGCCAATGGGGAGTCGATGTCTCCCCATGTCTCGCATGGATTCTAGTGTGGGTGTTGCTACAATATTCCACACCAGATAATCCCCCAGTCTCGTATTGGCCATTTCAATGGTGATCATTGGCGGTTGAGGGGGAGGGAATGGAAGTTCTCCTTGAGTCCACTCCATGTCGGGTGGACTAGGAGCCTCGAATTCCATCCGGCTAGGCATCTCCTCAGTAGAGATAGTTGACATAGATGGTAGTGTCTCTTCCAAAGGTTTTGCCTCTTCCAGGGGTTCCTTCCCTATGTCTTTCTGTTTGGCCCCTAGAGATGGTGTCATTGGTGGAGGACCAGACGATGAAGATGAACCCAACTGGGATTTTTAAGAACTTGTTAATGGGGATGCCTATGGAATCAAACCCTATTTAGATGGATTTAACTAGAAATCCAAATGCGTTGATGGCAGGGTCAATTGCAGCATCAGCTACACCGCATTACAATACTTGAAGGGTTCCAATTCTACCGGGACTACATGCACCTCCCCTTCAAATGTATACTTTAAACATTGGTGAGCTATCGAAGGGACACACTTCATGTCCCTGATCTATGGCTGGCCCAGAAATATGTTGTAGGCCATATCACCCTCCAATACGTGGCACAATGTGGGTATGGTCTTTTGTCCCACTTGGATTGGTAGGACTATTGTGCCGACTATCGAGCAGATTGCATCATTGAATGCTCGCAAAGTGTAGGTGGAAGCTGTGATGTGAGATGTGGGCAACTTTAGATGTTTGAGAGCCGCAGTTGTGATGATGTTGTTGGACGAGCCAGTGTCTATCAACACCCTCTTGTATGGGATCCCGTTGACCCGCGCGATAACGTGCAGGGGTGGATCTGCCATGTCATCAGTCACTGATATTAATTCATCTTCCCGAAATGTGATGACTGGCTCAGTGCATCATTTTACATGCCCCACAAAGTTGTTGAAAGAATTTGTCTCGTGGGACTGCAACTCGATGGCTTTCAAAATCTCCATTAGAACTTCTCGATGGGGCGTTGATTGTTGTATAAGCTCGTATATGGAGAGCCTAGCCGAGGTGGTCCTCAAAATCTGAGTTAGTTTGGTCCGAAGTGTGGCCACCAGCTTAGGCAGAGGAGGTTGTGCAAGGTGTTGTTGTGGTTACAAAGTTGTTGGCACCTCTCCTATCGCTGTCGCAGGAGCATTCGTGCTTGAATACCTCCTATTCCGAGTCACTATATTGATCATCCCTACATATCCCTGCATGGGGTAGTTCTATGTGACCTTGTTAACTTGTAGGGTCTTTTCCTGCGGAGCATGAGCAGGCAAGGGGTCTTTGAATATCTCCAATTTTTGATTGCTTGGTGCGACAGGATTATCCACCGCTAGGGTCTTGTTATCAATTAGGTCCTGCACCAAGCCCTTAAATTTCCAATAGGAATTTAGGTCATGTCCCTGCCGCCTATGGAACCTGTAGTACAAGTCCTATCTATACCCCTTAGGCTTGGGTGCATTGGGATCTATAGTCTAAACCTCTGGTAGGTTGATCAAATTTACTGCTAACAAGCGGTCAAACAAGGAGTCCCTAGACTCTGTGTAGGGTGTGAATTGTTGCCTAGGACGACACTGCTGACTCTGTTCTTCCCTCTAATTTTCTCTATCATAGTTGTTAGGAGGAACTGCCTGATAGTTAGCCTTTTGAGGTCGTGTTGCTTATGCAGGCTTAGGGACATTGATAGCAACTTGGTTAACCACAACGGGTTTCTGTTGCATAGTCCTAGCTTTAGTGTTTTTAGTCCACTCTTTTTTTAGGTTTGGCTATCTCGCCATCTTGTATTTTGATCTCTTCAATGATCCTGGCTTGCGCCAGAGCTTCTTCTAAGGTGGCATATTGCTGCAGCTGCAATAGCATAGAGATCGATCTCAAACAACTTCGTGAGAACATCTGAGTGAGGTCGAACATAGGGGGGAGGTAGGGCAGCTTCAAAAGCAATGTCCTCCATCGATTCTCATAGGCCGCCATGGTCTCCTCCTCATACTACCTGAGGTTTGCTAAGTCACGACACCTTCTTCTTGGTATTGAAGGTGAAGCGTTCGAGGAACGCATCCACTAACTGATCTAAGTTGTTAATGTTGTGCTTTGGTAACTGAGTAAACCAATCCGAGGTAGGGCCTACAAATGTGGTTATAAATGTTCTCAATAACAAAGCATCATTGTCCTGAATGTCGAAGCATTGGCTCAGGAACCTTGTCACATGCTCTTGAGCATCCTCCTCCCCTCTAAAGGTTGCAAACTGAGGTAGCTTAAAGTGTTCAGGGTAAGGTGGTGCTAGCACGGACGGATGCATAGGATGACTACAGAGTTGGCATAAAGTGGAATTTTGGGGCACAAAATTTTTGGTCTCCATAGACTCCAAACGCTCTAGCAGCACTTTAGATGCATTTGAGGATTTAATTTCTTCCTCTTTAGTTTGCTCCCGTTGTGGGTTGTGGGAGACTTGAGGCCTCTGAAGGGGTGGCCGGATGGCAACTCCTCCGCCTAGGTAGGGCATTTCGACCCAATCTTCTTCTTGCTCATATTCCTTGTAAGCTTCCTGAGGAGTCTCTGGATGAGACCTATGACCCTGGGTGGGTCCCCGTGGAGGGTACCCATCGTTGTTCCGGGGAGTGGCCTCCCGCTCAGGTCTAGAATGTCTAGGAGGCAACACTTGGTAAGGTCACAGAGACCTATCTCGCACTAAGGGATTATGCCTCTCATATGGTTCCGCTCTTTCGGTGCAAGGGGTTGGGACCCTCTCAGGCACTGGGTTCTAGAGCAGCTCATCTGTTTGGCGCTGAATGCACTCTTTACTAAGGCGATATAAATGCTCTAGCTACTACTAATCTTTCTCAAGCCGCGTGATCTACGCTTGGCGGGTGACATGTCTGGCGACTGCCAGGTCAATTTGCTCCACCATCCTGAGCCTAGGAGGCATGGATGCCTCTCCTATGCACTTACCCTGATCTCGATGATCCGAGATCTCAATAAGTCACTTTCCTCTGTCGAGGTTGGTTGCATTTACCCGAGGCTCCAGCCTCAGTGGGTGATCATGGTATCTAGCTGGTGCGGAAGTGCATGGCCCCTGCATTGTATATTGCTCTTGAGGAATGTAATCATCTTCCTCGGGCTCCCTTTCATATGTGTGAAAGGGGTGGGCAGAGTTAGCTCGCCCTGATTGAAGGGCCTTGCGCTCTAGATTTTGTCTATTGGTTCTAATAGTGATGGGGGGCAAAGGAGGGATGCCATCATCATGTGGCCTCTCCTCATGGAAACTATGCCGCTCTAGCGCTTCATCGCACGGTGGCCACTCATATCGAGCTTCTAAGGGAGCCTTCCTATCTATGTTGAGTGCCACGTGTAAGGACCCCTCCTGAAAGGGGCTATGATGAATGGGCATGTCCCTCAAAGGGGTGTCCCTATAGTTCCATCTTGACATGGAATGATGCGGACTCTCTTGTGGGTCAGGCCACCAAGGCGGTATGACTAAGTCCTTAGGGCTATAGCGGAGGCGACTTGTGCCCCCTTGTACACTTTCTATATCTTTCTCCCTTGATTGGGCTTGGCTACGTGTGTACACCATGGTGGTGCTTTCCTACAAGCTATGTAGGTTTTTATCTCTTTTTTTATGATTTTTTTATGCTACACTAAACAGAAAAGATCATACACACACACAAGTAGTGATTATCTCATTTAAAGATTGAAAGTGTGTCCTAGACCTGGTTTAGTGTGTTTTTAATTTTTGTTTTTGTTTTTTTTGTTTTTTTTTTGAAGGTTTTTGTAAAGAACATTTAAATGCAAATGATGGCTCTTATGGATCCCAAAAATGGTCACACCTTCGATATACCATTGCCAGGCCGATATACCAACCTCTCTATATACCCGCCCTTACGTGAGGGAAACTATAGGTACGTGAGAGTAGATGGTACGTGGAACGTAGGCGGTACGGAAGGGGAATCACCCTGTTTATGACACCTACCATAGAAGAATTATCCTCATGTGCTGGGAATCACCCCAGCTATACTCGATCATCTTTCATCAGGATTTACGTCTAGCAACAATCACGATCAGGGTAATGGATGCAAAATTCAAGCCAAGGTGGTGATGAAATTCACCATTGGTCTTGATCAAGGGCTGGGGTTTTACGACCAGCGCCTTGGTTTTTAAGTTACCATGTGGTGTGTGGGGTTCTTTTTATTTTTCAAAATGGAAACAAGCAAGCGGTAAAGGAAAACTACTTTCCCTAAGAAAGCAAGTACCCTAAAATAGAAAAACTGAAGATAAAAATAGACAAGAAAAGTTCAGAATCCTTACCTCTTCTCTGCCCAAATCTGTCGGTTCTGAGTTTCTGCCTGAAGACTACACAGATAGAAATTTTTCATGGGGGGGAACGAATTACAGGACTGTATTCATCACAGGGTGGAGCAAATTCCCATTCGTCCCTAGATAAGATGAATTACAGCTCTATATTTGCCTCCTGATGGAACGAACAATAGTCAACATGTGAAACTTGGGACCTGCAAGCAAAAACAAACAAGTTTGGATTAGATTTATGATCTTAAAAATAGAGGACAAGGTCCCACCGTGATCACCACTAAAAGCACGAGGATATGGAAACAAAAAAGGAAAAGCTCCAAGCACGATGCAAAAACGGAACCGAACTTAATGCTAAACCCTACGAATTAAAAAAGCATGAAATGGAGAAAAACATGAATTAAAGCCCAAATGAAATAACAGCCCATCTATTTTATTGATGTATTTAACATTTCGGTTACAATCCACATCCTCCCTTTTTAGGGGCGAGGAGCGTCAAATTCATCTCTTGGTCACATCCATGGATAACCATCCTTCTTCCGTGTGCCCACATGTAAGATGGGCGGACCAAAATGTCACCTCCGCTTGTGTCTGTGAATGTTGATTCTTTGCTACTCCTCCGATGTTCTGATCCTGCATTCAAAGGAACAAGAAATATTTAGTAGCACCTGCAGATGAAACAAAACATGCAATCCCCAAGCCTACGATCAGTGAATGAGAAAAATGAATTAAAATATAACTAAAATGGATCCAAATGCTCTAAAAATTTGACAAGGGCATCAGGACATCACCAGGAGGGCACTACAAAAATAACAGTTGGGAAATTCCTCACCGATTTGAATTTGCTCTGGGGTAGGATGAATTCACTTGCAACAAAATGCCAAAAAGTTACCGTCCCAAATGCCCTGCCTAGAGAGATCCAAAAGACCTACAAACTTGAGGTTAGCTAATTGGGGGTATTTTGGGAAGACCCAGATGGTCAGATTTTCCCAATTTGGCATCCATTAGCAGGAATTTGATGATGATTCCTGCAAGTTAGTAAAGACAAAAGGTGATAGAACATGATAATATTTGCTCAAAACATTACAAAATCAAAATTGCAAACTACCTAAGCAGCATAAGATGAAATGCAAGATGAAAATGATAGAAAGAACAATCCACCATAGATTCATAATCATTCCTAAAAGGGACGATTAGACTCGCAGCAGTGTGGGGGCGCCCGGGCAAGCCACCCATCGTTGGGACTTGATTTCGGTGCCAATCCACTTGGGATGGGTCCAAAATCTCTTGTAAGGTGTTGTCAAAAAATTGGGGTGGTATTCTATGTTAGGTTTTGGGCTCAAGATTCGACCTTCCAATGATCACCCAATGACCTCTTCTCCAAAAGAGATCACGGATGTGAAAGGCACAAATCGCACAAGGATGTATGAGGGAAATAAAACGATAGCACTTTTTTGCTGCAAATTGCTCTTACTCTTTATATTGGGGTGAGGAAAACCACCAATTTATAGACCTGGAGGTCTCTTGGGATGAGCATGCAAAGGCACCACTTGGTAGCCATGCCCTTCCAGGGGAGGGAAGATTCCTCCCTGAATAGGGACTCCATGACTACCCTTGTAACGACCTCTAACACTCGAAAATGCTCACCTATACTCCCATGCAATGAAGGAAGCGTTAGGTGGCAGATCCGAGCTGCCATTTGCCAAGATTTGAATTTTTGCTCGTCAAACCTGCAATTCGCCTCACCTTGGAGCGAATTGTGAATTCATCCCTGGGTGGAACGGATATTGAGCAAAGTGCCTGAAGGTGCCAAAATGGTTTCTGACCTTCCAAAACTGCTGTGAGAGTGGTTAGGACCACTGTTTAACCCTTGGGGCTGTGTGTGTCAATGCGATCAGTGTTTGCAGTCACATAATTGGATTGGTGCTGTTTTGGTGTCTATAGTCCCCGAAACAAACAGACACCTGAAGCTCCACTAACTCCTTTGTTGTATTTAGTCAGATTAATCTACGGTGCTATCGTAGGAGACCATAAGCTAGCTCATCCACATGCAAACATTGATCTACACACAAGTTAATGTGATAGATATATCATCATGCGGGAGGTTTACCACCAGTGATCGATAGGCTATCCACCAAACCAGTACTGAGGTTTGCCTCATGACCTATCGAAATGCTGAGAGTTCCAGGGATTCAAGTTTGACTCCCTTCTTTTCTTCAATTGTATTGGGATACTTGCTCTTTTATAGTGATAAAAATCACTGTTTATTTTTGTTTTTCTTTTGAGCAAGGGATTTGAATATGGAGTGATGAGAATCACTATCTTATGTGCTTTTCTTGATGTGTGCACTTTGGTTGTGATGTCAAATTTTTTTTTTGGAGTTTTGAATTTTGCAAATTTGTGATGTTTTGCAACTTTTTGAGAACTTGGGATCCTTGGGGAATTGGGTAGGGAAGATGCTTGTCCTTTTGCCAACTCTCAACATTCTTGGGGTCATTCGCACAGGGGGATGAGCAAGATAACCATTTTGCTTATGGTGATCTGGATTGCTTTGCAGGTTTCATCTTTCGTTCACACAACTTGGGAATTCTTATGTGTTTTAATTTGTGTTGGGATGCTACGTACCAAGGTGTGATCCAAGTAGAACTCTACCTTTGTAAAATCTGTCTGACTTGGTACAATACGTGGCTAGAAAGCTAATGATGACTGAAGGATGAAAACTCTTGATACATTAGAAGACCACTGACTATGATATGGTAAAAAGAAGTGAATGGCATTTATTTTTGATGGACTATTTACAAAATTGGAGAAATGTGGAACAAGATGGATTGGCGGAGTAATTACAATCTATGGTGCCTTTGACCCGTATGACCACAAATATGCAATGTATGGATGTGATGCTTAATGCAACTATATATATTTTTGTGTTTTTGATGGATTGATTTTTGTGAGTATGAAGATGAGATGCAAAAAAAAGAGCTCTTTATTGTTGTGATGATGGTGAGTATGCATGGAAATGAGATGCAAATTTTTGTTATTTTTGATGATTTTGTTGTTTTTGAATTTTCTTATTTTTGACCAAGTGATTGTGGGAATCCTTGGGGCTTTTTGGGTTGACCAAGCGATTATGGGAATCCTTGGGGCTTTTTGGGTTGACCAAGCGATTATGGGAATCCTTGGAGCATTTTGGGTTGACCAAGTGATTGTGGGAATCCTTGGGGCTTTTGGGTTGACCAAGCGATTATGGGAATCCTTGGGGCTTTTGGGTTGACCAAGCGATTGCGGGAATCCTTGGGGCTTTTTGTTTGGGCTATGGCTCTTCTAAACATGGAATGGCCACAAATGACTGATGTTCAAGGGTTCTAGTTCCTTGATTCCATCAAGAGAGGCTAGCCGGTATGTTCCAGGTCCTATTTTACTATCAATTACATAGGGACCTAACCAATTTGCCGTGAACTTGTCCCTTAGATGGGATGGCAAACTAGAGTTCTGTTGGTTCTCTTTCAAGACCAAGTCACCAACCTGAAAGTCCCTCAGATGAACTTTCATGTTGTATGCTTTCTTAAGTCGCTCTTGATAGATACGTAAATGCTCGAGAGCATTAACGCGTCGTTCATCAAGCAACGTAAGCTGGTCTAACCGGGCCTACCGTGCAGTGTCATCATCGATGAACTCTTGCATTGATATGCGTAGGGAAGGAATTTCCAACTCGAGAGGCATGACAACCTTGGAGCCATACACGAGCAAAAATGGAGTTGCCCTAGTGGGCGTCCGAATGCTAGTGCGATAAGCCCACAGGGCAAGTGGGATCTGAATGTGCCAATCCTTATGACTGTCTGCGATTATCTTTTTGAGGATGGCAACTAGCATTTTGTTTGACGCCTCTGCTTGCCCATTTGCCTGCGGATAATAGGGTGTCAAAAAACTATGCTGAATTTTGTACTTTGTGGTCAAAGCACGCATGTCTTTGTTTTTGAATGACGTCCCATTATCCAAAATTATCTTGGATGGAATACCAAAATGACATATGATGTTATGTAAAATGAACTCCACAATGCGGGGTCCTGTCGTAGAGGTAAGCGAAACCGCTTCCACCCACTTGGTGAAATACTTTGTGGCCGTTATGATAAACGTGTGATGACCTGACGACGTAGGGGAGATCTTTCCGATTAGATCTAGGCCCCACTATGAAAATGGCCAAGCCGATTGGATCGGCTGCAAGGCCTAGGAAGGTACGTGTGTCAAATTAGCATGGTGTTGACATTTCATGCACTTCCTCACATATGCGCAACAATCTCGCTCTAAATATGGCCAATAATAGCCCATGCAGAGAATGCGCTTTGTGATGGCCATACCACTGAAGTGGCCACCGCACGTACCATCGTGCGCTTGGGCGATTGCCCAAGTGGACTCCTACTGGTCCAAGCAATGAAGGAGGATTCCTTCATAGCTACGATGGTACAAAATGTCTCCTAACAAGACATGCTTTGCCACTTTCTGCTTGAATGCTCATTTCGTGGCATGCATCAATCCAAGCGGGAGGTTACCTAACTTGAGGTAGTCCCTTATGGGTGAATACCAATCCTGCTGATCAGAAGCCTCGATGGTATGAACAGCCAATCCCTCTTGAAGTTCATCCCTAGCAAAAGCTGAATGGGAAAGAACTTGCAAGAATAGCGTTGTGTTGCTATTAAGGGGAGTAGGGGAGAACAAGGACCCCCAGTTGGCGTGATTCAGACGATCATGGATTCGAGAGAACCTATCCAGGGATGGTTCAATCTGGATCATGTGGATTCCTGGCCTTAAGTCAGAGCTTGCACACTCCATCATGGATTGCGATAGTGTTTTGACTTGAATGGTGGTCATATCACCAGAAATGTCTTGCGGGATTAATGACCCCAAGGAGGCCATAGTGTCCACAAAATGATTCGATGACCGAGGGAGTGCCTCGATGTCGTACCATTCAAGATTTGCCAAGAATTTGTCCACAAGGGCTTTGTAGGCCTGCAGAACTGGGCATTTGCATTGGAATACCCCTTTGACTTGGTTGACGATTAACAGTGAATCACCAAAGATATTCAATCATTTAATGTTCATGGTGATTGTTGTCTGAAGACCTATGAGCAAGGCTTCGTACTCTGCATTGTTGTTGGTGCATGGGAAATTTAATTTAAATGACAGAGGCATTGGAGCACCTTGCGGTGTGAAGAATACTATTCCCATGCCACCACCTTGCTCACATTTAGAACCATCAAAAAATAGGGTTATGTCGGCTTGTGACTCAGGCTCATCAGAATCTGGTGATTATGAGACATGGAAGACCCCATCATCGGGTAGTTCTATAACCAGAGGCTGATCGTCTTCGAGAGGAGCCTCTGCTAGTTGATCGGCGATGACCTGACCTTTTATGGATTTTTGTCCAATAAACTCTATGTCAAATTCCATCAACAACATGATCCATTTCGTCGTGCGACTACTATGATAAGTACGACTCATCATGTATCGCAATGGATTCTCCTTAGACACAACATACGTCTTGTTGCTCAGCATGTAATGGCATAGCTTTTTGGTAGCAAACACCACTGCCAAGCAGAGTTTCTCAACGTATGCATAGTTAAGTTCATAACTGACCAGGGTGCGGCTAAGATAGTAAGTAGCCTATTCTTTGTGAAGTTCATTCTTCTGGGCTAACATGGCGCCCAGTGCCACCTCAATAGTCGAGATGTATAAGTAGAATGGACACTCCTGGTCTAGGTGGTGCCAATACTGGTGGTGAAGCCAAGTATTGTTTAATGTCATCGAAGGCTGATTGGCACTCGTCATCCCAGTGAAATGCTACCCCCTTATGCAATAATTTGTTCATGGGTCGGCACTTGTCAGATAGCTACGCTATGAAGTGCTTGATCGATGCGACCTTTCCCTATAGGCTTCTGAGCTGCTTGATGGTAGTTGGGGGAAGCATTTCAAGGATTGCCTTGACTTTGTTTGGGTCCACCTCGATGCCTCACTTTGAGACTATGAAACCCAAGAGTTTTCCAGATGTGATGCCAAATACGCACTTCTTGGGATTCAGTCTGACTTTATGTTCCATGAGGCGATCGAGGATCTTGCTTAAGTCATCGAGATGATCTGGGCGCAAAAGAGATTTGGCCAACAAATCATCCATGTAATCTTCCAAAGTTTTATGCATGTAATCATGGAAGATGTATGTCATGGCACGTTGGTAGGTGGCGCCAACATTTTTAAGGCCAAAAGGCATGACCTTATAACAAAATGTCCCCCAAGGCATTGTGAACGCCATTTTTAGCTGGTCCTCGGGATTGATACAAATCTGATTGTATCCCGAGAAACCATCCATGAGGGAAAGCATTTCATGACCCATTGTAGCGTCTACCAATGCGTCGATGCTCGGCAAGGGGAAATCATCCTTAGGACTCACTTTGTTTAGATCTCAAAAATTAGTGCATATGCGAATCCTCCCATCAGGCTTTTTGACGGGCACCATGTTGGACAGCCATGGTGGGTAGTCCACGCAGATGACAAACTGTGCATCCAACAGCTTTTGTAATTCATCTTTGACCATTAAGGCCATTGTTGGGTGCATCTTACGTAGTTTTTGCTTAACTGGCTTGACTGTCGGATCAAGCGTTAGATTATGCGTGACTAGCTGCGGATCTAGCCCCGACATGTCTCTGTATGACCATGCAAAAACCTCCTTCTTCTCTTTGAGAAGGGCAATGTAGTCGGCTTGCTCTTCGGGGGATAAACTTACCCCCATCTTGATGATCTGTGGATTCATTGGATCTGAGCCGATGTCTACGTCAGTCATCTCCTCGACCGACATGTGGGATCCATCCTCCAACTGGTGTGGAGTTGGGATCAAATGGATATCATTTGCTGAGTTAAGATCATCGTTAGGAACCTCGGGCTCCTCTTCAACATGGAAGATATCCTGAGTTGACCCTGGGGTGAGATGAAGCATCTCATCGAAAGGCCAGTACTCTGATGGGGATGGAGGTGAATTGATGCGATCCCAGTCTATGGCATCTATATCTAGATACAATGACTATGTCGGATCGATCGGGTTGTGGATGGGGGCGGTTAAGTCAATGGAGATCATGTTGATGAAATGATTTTGGTCTCCATTACCATGGGTGTGATGACTCGGACATTCTAGATGTTCTCTGTGCTCCGGGTCTGGCTCTAGAGGTATTGGCATGAATGGATCGGCCCTATGTGCGGATAGGAAGACAGGGTCTACCCTCGACACTGATGTCACTATAGGGTCTCTGGGTGGAAGGTATGCTTCGTATGCCCAGAGTGGCGGATCCAACACTTGGTCCCACCATGTTGGGTCTACGTACCACTCATGCCCTGGCACTATGTTTAATTGTTCGAATATGTCGTTAATCTCTAAGGGGTATGGTCACTGCATTTGTCGCATGTGATTAAGATATGCCATCTCGGTTTCATCTTCATAATCACTATCGAAGATCCAAAGGCCTTCGTTGGCTCCGACAATTGCTTGTGGCATTAAAGGCTCGCCTTGCTCAAGCAAATTGATGTGGCCCCATTGGGGTTGTTCCGCTCTCTGCGGTGGGGCCTGATTACCTTGGAGTGGCACTTGCTCGATTGGAGCATCCAAAGGGAACATTGTCAAGAGGCTCTCTTGATAATCATCCATGGGGATCACCTGTGAGTGATTGCTATCTGATTCGAAGGGGTCCCATGGTGCTAGTTCATACTCTGATTCATCCTCTGAGGACCCTTCTTGACATTGTCCAGACCCTCCTTGAAAATGAGCTCTCGAGCTTTCTCCTCTCTCGAGCGAAGGGAAGGGATTGCGAGGGTCAACAAGGTTGATTTCCGTTAATGGGAGATAATCCCTCAATGTATATGTCATGTTAGGGTTGGCATATGGATCTGATGCCAATCCCCCCTTGTTGCCTATCCCTAGGCCTTGCATGTTCTCCACCAAGATGTCCAAGGGCAGGGGGTGGTTGAACCCTACTCCTGACTTGTCATATGGCATTTGGTATCTCGGTTGGCAAAGAACCCATACCCCTTGCTCATATCTGCCTAACCCATATCCATGCCAATTGCATTGGCCAAGGTATCTCAAAGCAAAGTCTTGGGTTAGACAAGTAGTTGACATTTTCAGCAAAAGGCTCTTCATCTTCATCCTCTTGCGTGCATGGTGCAACGCCATGATCAAGGCCCCCATACACAAAGTTTGTCTGGTTTGGCGGGTAGCCTAGGGGAACAATAGTGCCGATGGGGAGGCGAGGTCTCCCCATGTCCTGCATGGACTCCAGTGTGGGTGTTGCTACAATATTCCACACCAGATACTCCCCCAGGCCCGTATTGGCCATCTCAACGATGATTGTTGGTGGTTGAGGGGGAGGGAATGGAAGTTCTCCCTGAGTCCACTCCATGTCGGGTGAACTAGGAGTCTCGACTTCCATTCGGCTAGGCGTCTCCTCAGTAGAGATAGTTGATACTGATGGTAGTGTCTCTTCCAGAGGTTGTGCCTCTTCCAGAGGTTTCTTCCCTTTGTCCTTCTGTTTGGCCCCCATAGGTGGCATCGTTGGTGGAGGACCAGACGATGAAGATGGACCCGGTTGGGGTTTTGAAGAACTTGCTAATGGGGATGCCTACGAAATCGGACCCTGTTTAGATGGATTCAATTGGAAATCCAAATGCATTGATGGAAGGGTCGATTGCGGCATCAGTTGCACCGCATTACAATACTTGAAGGGTTCTAAGTCCATCGGGACTACATGCACCTCCCCTTCAAATGTATACTTTAAGCATTGGTGAGCTATCGAAGGGACACACTTCATGTCCCTAATCCATGGCCACCCCAACAAGATGTTGTAGGCCATCTCACCTTCCAAGATGTGGCACAATGTAGGTATAGTATTTTGTCCCACTTGGATGGGTAGGACTATTGTGCCAACTGTCGAGCAAATTGCATCATTGAATGCTCGTAGTGTGTAGGTGGAAGCTGTGATGTGAGATGTGGGCAACTTTAGATGTTTTAGGGCCATGGTTGTGATGAGATTACTGGATGAGCTAGTGTCTATCAACACCCTCTTATATGGGATCCCGTTGACCCACGCGATAATGTGCAGGGGTGGATCCGCCATGTCATCAGCCATTGATTTCACTTCGTCTTCTCGAAATGTGATGACTGGCTCAGTGCATCATTTGACATGTCCCACGAAGTTGTTGAAAGAATTTGTTTCATGGGGCTGCAACTCGATGGCTTTCAATATCTCCATTAGAGCCTCCCGATGGGGCGTTGATTGTTGTATGAGCTCATATATGGAGAGCCTAGCCGAGGTGGTCCTCAAACTCTGAGTGAGTTTGGTCCAAAGTGTGGCCACTGGTCTAGGCAGAGGAGGTTGTGCAAGGTGCTGTTGTGGTTGTGTCATTGTTGGCACCTCACCTGTAGTTGTCGTGGGGGCAGCTACACTCGGATACCTCCTGTTTCGAGTCACTATACTGATCATCCCTACATACCCCTGCATGGGGCAGTTCTGTGTGACCTCGTTAACTTGTAGGGTTTTTGCCTATGGAGCATGAGCAGGCAAGGGGTCTTTAAAGACCTCCATTTGTTGATTGCTTGGTGCCACGGGATTATCCACCGCTAGTGTCTTGTTATCAATTAAGTCTTGCACCAAGCCCTTAAACTTCCAGTAGGCATTTAGGTCATGTCCCTACCATCTGTGGAACCTACAGTACAAGTCCTCCCTATACCCCTTAGGCTTGGGAGCGTTGGGGTCTATGGTTTGAATCTTTGGCAGGTTGATCAAATTTGCCGCTAACAAGCGGTCAAACAGGGAGTCCCTGGACTCTGTGTAGGGTGTGTATTGTCACCTAGGGCGATGCTGCTGATTCTGCTCTTGCCTCTGATTTTCTCTATCATAGTTGTTAGGAGGCACCGCCTGATAATTAGCCTTTTGGGGCTGTGTTACTTGTGTAGGCTTAGGGACATTGATAGCAACTTGATTGACCGCAGCGGGTTTCTATTGCGTGGTCCCTATTTTAGTGTTCTTAGTCCACTCTTTTTTCTTAGGTTTGGCTATCTCGCCATCCTGTATCTTGATCTCTTCAATGATCCTGGCTTGCGCCAGAGCTTCTTCTAAGGTGGCATATTGCTGCAGCTACAATAGCATAGAGATCGATCTCAAACAGCTCTTTGAGAACATTTGAGTGAGGTCGGACATAGGGGGAAGGTAGGGCAACTTTGAAAGCAAAGTCCTCCATCGATTCCCATAGGCCACCATGGTTTCTTCCTCATACTGCCTGAGGCTGGCTAAGTCACTTAGTGACACCTTCTTCTTGGTGTTGAAGGTGAAGCGTTCGAGGAACGCATCCACTAACTGATCTAAGTTGTTAATGTTGTGCTTTGGTAATTGAGTAAACCAATCCGAGGTAGGGCCTACGAATGTGGTTATAAACATTCTTAATAACAAAGCATCATTGTCCTGAATGTCGAAGCATTGGCTCAGGAATCTCGTCACATGCTCTTGAGCATCCTCCTCACCTCTAAAGGTTGCCAACTGAGGCAGCTTAAAGTGTTCAGGGTAAGGGGGTGCTGGCACGGACGGATGCATAGGATGACTACGGAGTTGGCATAAAGTGGGCTTTTGGGGCCCAGAAGTTTTGGTCTCCATAGACTCCAAACGCTCTAGCAGTGCTTTATATGCATCTGAAGATTTAATATCTTCCTCTTTAGTTTGCTCCCATTGTGGGTTGTGGGAGACTTGAGGCCTATAGAGGGGTGGCCGGATGGCAACCCCTCCACCTTGGTAGGGCATTTCGGCCCGCTCTTCTTCTTGCTCATACTCCTCGTAAGCTTCTTGAGGAGTCTCTGGATGAGACCTATGACCCTGGGTGGGTCCCCGTGGAGGGTACCCATCGTTGTTCTGGGGAGTGGCCTCCCGCTCAGGTCTAGGAGGTCTCGGAGGCAGCACTTGGTAAGGTCACGGAGACCTATCTCGCACCAAGGGATTACGCCTCTCATACGGTTCCGCTCTTTGGGTGCGAGGGGTTGGAACCCTCTCAGGCATCGGGTTATGGAGCAGCTCATCTGTTTGGCACCGAATGCGCTCTTTGCTAAGGTGATATAGATGCTCTAGCTATTGCTGGTCTTGCTCAAGCCATGTGATCTGTGCTTGGCGGGTGGCATGTCTGGCGACTGCCAGGTCAATTTGTTCTACCATATTGAGCCTAGGAGGCCTGGATGCCTCTCCTATGCACTTACCTCGGTCACGATGATCCGAGATCTCAATAGGTCGCTTCCCTCTATCGAGGTTGGTGGCATTTACCCGAGGCTCTGGCCTCAGTAGGTGATCATGGTATATAGCGGGTGCGGAAGCGCATGGCTCCCATGTTGTATATTGCTCTTGAGGAATGTAATGGTCTTCCTCGTGCTCCCTTTCGTATGTGTGAAAGGGGCGGGCAGAGTTGGCTCGCCCTGCTTGAAGAGCCTTGCGCTCTGGGTTTTGTCTATTGGTTCTAACAGTGATGGGGGGAAAAGGAGGGATGCCATAATCATGTGGCCTCTCCTCATGGACCCTATGCTGCTCTAGCGCTTCATCGCATGGTGGCCACTCATATCGAGCTTCTAAGGGAGCCTTCCTATCTATGTTGAGCGCCACATGTAAGGACTCCTCCTGAAAGGGGCTATGATGAACGGGCGTGTCCCTCAAAGGGGTGCCCCTATAGTTCCATTCTAACATGGAATGATGCGGACTCTCTTGTGGGTCAGGCCACCAAGGCGGTATGACCAAGTCCTTGGGGCTATAGCGGAGGCGACTTGTGCCCCCTTGTACACTTTTTGTAGCTTTCGCCCTTGATTGGGCTTGGCTACGGGTGTACACCATGGTGGTGTTTTTCTACAAGCTATGTAGATTTTTTTATCTCTTTTTATGATTTTTATGCTACACTAAACAGAAAAGAGCACACACACACACAAAGCAATGATTATCTCGTTTAAAGATTAAAAGTGTGTCCTAGACCTGGTTTAGTGTGTTTTGGTTTTTGTTTTTTTTTTTTTTTGAAGGTTTTTGTAAAGAACATTTAAATGCAATATGATGGCTCTTATGGCTCCCAAAAATGGTCGCCCCTTCGATATACCATTTCCAGGCCGATATACCAACCTCTCTATATACCCGCCCTTACGTGAGGGAAACTATAGGTACGTGAGAGCAGATGGTACGTGGAACGTAGGCGGTACGAAAGGGGAATCACCCTGTTTATGACACCTACCATAGAAGACTTATCCTCATGTGCTGGGAATCACCCCAGCTACACTCGGTCAGCTTTCATCAGGATTTACGTCTAGCAATAGTAGCGATCGGGGTAATGGATGCAAAAATTCAAGCCAAGGTGGTGATGAAATCCACCGTTGGTCTTGATCAAGGGCTGGGGTTTTACGACCAGCTCCTTGGTGTTTAATTTGCCACGTGATGTGTGGGGTTATTTTTATTTTGCAAAAAGGAAACAAGCAAGCAGTAAAAGAAAACTTTCCCTAAGCAAGCAAGTAACCTAAAAACAGAAAAACTGAAAACAGAAAATGACAAGAAAAGTTTAGAATCCCTACCTCTTCTCTGCCCAAATCTGCTGGCTCTGAGTTTCTACCCTAAAACTGTGTAGAGAGCTATTCATCCCTGGATGAAATGAATAACAGAACATAATTCATCATAGGGTGGGGTGCATTCCAATTCGTCCCTGGATGAGACGAATTCCAGCTCTGTATTCGCCACAGACTGGAACGAACAACAGTCCCGCGTTCAAAAAAAATGATACCTGCAAGCAAAAAGCAAGTTTTGATCAGATTTCTGATCTAAAAAAAATAGAGGACAGGGTCCCACCATGATCGCCACTGAAAGCACGAGGATACGGAAACAAAAAAGGAAAAAGCTCCAAGTACGATGCAAAAATGGAACTAAACTTAACGCTAAATCCTACGAATTGAAAATGCATGAAATGGGGAAAGCATGAACGAATTGAAACGCAAATGAAAAGCCAATGTGGAAAACAACCCTTTCTTTTATTGATACATTTTGGAATTCGGTTACAATTTGCCTCCTCCCTTTTTAGGGGCGAGGAGCGTTAAATTTGTTTCTTTGTTACATCCATGGATGCCATTCCTTCTTTCGCATGCCCACATGTAAGATGGGTGGACCAAAACGTCATCGCCGCTTGTGTGTACGAATTTTGACTCCCTGCTGCTCCTCTAACATCCTGATCCTATGTTCAAAGAAACAAGAAACAATCAGTAGCACCTACGGATGAAATGAAACATGCAATCCCCAAGCCTACGATTAGTGCATGCAAAGAATAAATAAAATGATAACTAGCATATATCCAAATGATCTAAAAATTTGATAGGGGCATCAAGACCTCACAAAGAAAACACTGCAAATGGAATAGTCAAGAAATTCCTCACATATTTGAATTCGCTCTGGGGTGGGACGAATAGACCTACAACAAAACGCCAGATAGCACCGCTCAAAATGTCACATTTGGACAGCTCCAAATCTCCTGCAAAAGTGGGGGTTAGCTAATTGGGGGTATTTTGGGATGACCCAGATGGTCATATTTCCCCAATTTGGCCTCTAACGCCCGGATTTTGATGATGCCCTCTACAAGTTAGTAAAGGCAGAAAAATGATAAAACATGACAAAAATTGATCAAAACGATATGAAATCAAAATTGCAAACTATCTAAGAAGCATAAAGATCAAATACAAAAATGAAAATGATAGAAAGAGAAATCGGCCATAGATTCCTAATCGTTCCTAAAAGGGACGATTAGACCTGCAGTAGTGCGAGGGCGCCCGGGCAGGCCGCCCACTGTTTGGGGCCTGATTTTGGCACCAATCCACTTGGGATGAGTCCAAAATCTCTTGTAAAGTGTTGTCGACAAATTGGGTGGTATACTATGGTCAAATGTTGGGTTTTGGGCTCAAGATTCGTCCTTCCAATGGTCACCCAATGACCTCCTCTCTAAAAGAGATCACGGATGTGAAAGGCACTGAAAGCACGAGATTCTAGAAATAAAAGGGAAAACTATAGCTATGCAATGTAAGACAAAATATAACGCTTTAATCCTATGCCTTTGAAATGCACGAAACAAAGAAAGGAGATAAATCAAAAATGAAAGAAAGATGTATGGAAAGCACAACCCTTTTTATTCAATTTTCTTATCCTCGGTTACAAAGACGTCTCCTCCCTTTTTAGGGGCTAGGAGCGTTAAATAGATCTTGGTTACAATTGTGACTTAGTCTTCCTCCTTTCGCATGCCCACATGCAAAATGGGCGGGCCAAAGTGTTGCCGCCGCTGATGTTGATGAGTCCTTGGTTCTTGCTACTCCTCCTGCAATCAAAGAAACAACAAAGGCGTTAGTAGCACCTGCTGCAAATAGGAAAAGTTTGTTCCTTGAAATTAATAAAAGATGTATGCCTAAGACTGACTAAAATGATGCATGAAATGATCCTAAATGACCTGCAAATCTGATAGAGGTCAGAAGACATTACCAGAGGGCCACTGCCATTGAAACAGTCGGCCAATCTACTTTCAACTAGAATTCATCCCTGGGCAGGACGAATTTCGACTGTTATTCGTCCTCGGGTGGGACGAATTCGACTGTGTTAGAACGCCGAGTTGATGCCGCTCCAATGTCACACCTCGGGATCTCCAAAACACCTGCAGACAAAGGGGTTAAGTAATTGGGGCCATTTTGGGATGACCCAGATGGTCGGATTCTCCCAATTTGACCTCCATCACCGAGAATTTGATGTTGTTACCTGCAAGTTAGTGGGACAACAAAGCGACAAAAAGCATGATGAAATCTGATCAAAACGTTATGGAATTGAAGCTATGAATTATCTAGACAGCATAACATGAAATGCAAGATGAACAAATGATCTAGAATACTTTAGAATGAAACTTAGAAAATGTGGGGTGCCCGAGTGGGCCTCCCACCATTGGCACTTGATTTCGGCGCCAATCCACTAGGGATGGGCCCAAAATCTCTTAGGATTGTGTTGTCGGCAAATTGGTGGATTCAAGGTGGTCAAATGTTGGGTTTGGGTTCGGATCCACGCTTCCAAAAGCCACCCAATAACCTCTCTTGCGAAAGAGATTAATGGATGTGAAAAGGTGAATCAAAAAAGGATGCAATAGGGTGTTCAATTTGGCAGCACTTCGTTGCTTGAAAATGCCTCCAACCTCTCTCTTTTGGGTGGGAAAGTCCACCATTTTATAGACCCATGGGGTCTCTTTGGAGGGGCATGCAGGGATGCCATGTGGCGGCCATGCCTTCCCAAGAGGGAGGAGACTCCTCCCTGACTTGGGCTTCCATGATTGCCTTTGTGACAGTCCTCTAACTGCCAACCTACCCACCTACACGCGCATGCACGGCAGGAGGCAATAATTGACTGTCCTTGGCTGCCACTTGGCGGCATTCTTCTTTTTGCCCGTTAAACCTGGAATTCATCCTGACCAGGGACGAATTTAGAATTCGTCCCTGGGTGAGACGAATCCCAGTTAGTATTCGTCCCTGGGTGAGACGAATACTGAGCAAAGTGCCTGAATGTGCCAAATTGCTTTTTGACCTTACAAAATTGCTATGAAAGTGGTTAGGACCACTGTTTAACCTCTGAGGGCTGCCCTGGGGGCTGTGTGTGTCAAAGCGATCAGTGTTTGCAGTCACATAATCGGATTGGTGCTGTTTTGGTGTCTACAGATGCCCCTTTTTGGGATGCACTGTGCATGGCACAGCGCCGAGCAAAAATAGATAACCAAAGCACTAATGATTAGGGTTTCTTGGTAACCTAACCAACTTTTGATGCCCCAAGCATGGAAAGGGCATGCATTCTTGAATCCTTGCTTCTGACGAGCTAAGGAATTTGATTTCAAGTATTAACCTATTTTGGTGAGGTGTGACTTGAGCTTGGACATTGATCAGTCATGATTAGGCAAAGGGCACAACCTTTTGTCCATGGGGGAACCTTGTGTTCATGATTCACGAAATGCCAAGTGTTTGATCAATTTGTGATTATTGCTTGTTTGCTGCCCCAAGCAGGAGCGTGATTGTCTTTGTCAATGATTCTTTGAATGCATGTCATTGCCTTGATTGGGTGTGTGTTTGTTGATTGGTGACTAAGTGTGACTACCCCCTCAAGCGACGAATCGATGAGGGAATGACCTTCATGAGAAAAGCGACGAGTCGCTTGACCCAAGATGACTTGTGCAAGGGTGCCTTTAGATGGTTTATCATTAAGCATGTGCAATTTTTCCAACATTTAGACCTATTTTTGGTGGGTGGTAACCCTTTTGGTGATGCCATAATGGGGTGAAAGTGTCGAAAGTCCGTCTTCCCATGGAGCGGTCCGGCTATGGTAGCCTTCTTGGGGAAGTAGGAGAGTGACAATTTGAGCCCCGACATCGATTTTCTATGCCAAGAGGTTAAGTGCAAGAGCACTTGTGTCCGGCAATGCTTATTGCTGTTTGTTTTTGTGTTGCATTTATTTGTTGTTTTTGTTGTTTTGATTTTCTTATTGTTTTTGAGTGGGTTTTGACCCATTTGTGACGTCGTTTGGGGGTGAAATTGTCAAAAATCCGTCTTCCCGTGGAGCGGTCCGGCTATGGTAGCCTTCTTAGGGAGTAGGATAGTGACAATGTAAACCCCGACATCAGTTTTTCTATGCCAAGAGGTTAAGTGCAAGAGCACTTGTGTCTGGCAATGTTTATTGCTGTTTGTTTGTGTTGCATTTATTTGTTGTTTTTGTTGTTTTGATTTTCTTGCTTTGTGTATATGTCATTATTTTATGTTATGCACAATGATTGATGTTGATGGATGCATGCTTATGGTAATGGATGTATATGGTATGATAAATGCAAATGTTTTTGATTTATATGTGATATGCAAAATGAAATGGATGAATGGAATTTGTGATGGTTGGTTATGGCACCATAGACTGTTTAGGACTCTGTGATTTTGTTTTTAGGCGATTGTTGTGGTGGATGACTTTGTATGTATACATGTGGTTTTTCTTCTTTTTTGTATTTTTTGATGGTATTGTAAGGATGAAAAGTAGCGTAGTTGGTTTAGAAATGTAGCTAAGGTTTTCTGAGACTCAGACGGTTTTAACTCACTAGCCATGACTGTACTTTATCTTACAAGACTTTTGAACAAGGTATGAATCGAACTCATTTTTGACCAAGCTATTTCACATCCCTGTGTGTGCAATTGAGTTCATTTATGTGGTATTTGTCAGGATACCGCCAGTGCCAGATGGGCTTTCAACCGAACTTGTACTGAGGATCACCTAATTAGCTCCACTAACTCCTTTGTTGTATTTAGTTAGATTAATCTACGGTGTTATCCAGGATACCATAAGCTAGCTCATCCTCATGCAAACATTGGTCTGCATATACACAAAGCGAATGTGACAGACATATCGTCATGCGGGTAGGATACCACCATTGCCAGATAGGCTATCAACCAAACCTGTAATGAGGATCACCTAGATGGTTTTCGAATGCTGAGAATTCCAAAGATTCAAGTTCAGGTTATTTATTGGCTGAATGATTTGGGAGACTTGCTCGTCTATATAGTGATGCAAATCACTATTTATTTTTCTATTTATTTTTCTTTTTGAGCAAGGATTTTGAATAGTGGTGATAACCACTGTTACTTGATTTTGTATTTTGAGTGGTTGTGAGTTTGAGCTTGTGAATGGCTTTGATCCTCGTGGCCTTGGGGATGACTACCCATCCTGGTTAGGGGTGGATAGTACGAATCCTTACGACGTTGGGGACCAAGGGGATGATGGAGATTATGAAGTAGGGGCATTGATCTTTTAGGCCTTGGGGATGACTACCCATCCTGGTTAGGGGCGGATAGTACGAATCCTTACAACTTGGAGACCAAAGGTGAATGGAAAGTGTTAGGATGATGATTTATTGGAATTTTGTTCATGAATGGCGTTGATCCTTTTAGGTCTTGGGGATGACTACCCATCCTTGGCAGGGACGTGTAGTACGAATCCTTACAACTTTGGGAACCAACTATGATTGGGATTTGGTAGTGGTAAAAACCACTGTATATTAAGGTGAATGGATAGGGAAGAGCTCGTCCTTTTATCAATTCTCAGCATTCTAGAACCATTCACACAGGGGGATGAGCAAGATAACCGTTTCGCTTATGGTGACCTGGATTACTATGCAGGTTTCATCTTTCGTTCACACAACTTGGGAATTTTTATGTGTTTTAATTTGTGTTGGGATGCTACGTAACAAGGTGTATTTCAAGTGTAACTCTACCTTCGTAAAATATTTCTGACTCGGTACATTACGTGGCTAAAGAGCAAAATGATGACTGAATTACGAAAACTCTTGATACATTATAAGACCACTGACTCTATTGTGGTAAACAACAGTGAATGGCGTTTGTTTGCTGTTTTTGTAAAATGGAAAAGTGTGGAACAAGATGGACTCTAGCAGAATAATTACAGTCTATGGTGCCTTTGACCTATACGACCACAAATATGCAATGTATGGATGCGATGCTTAATGCAGCTACATATTTTTAGTATTTTTGATGGATTGATTTTTGTGAATATGAAGATGAGATGCGAGAAGAGTTCTCTATTGATGAATTTGAGCATGCCTAGAAATGAGATGCAAATTTTTGTTGTTTTTGATGATTTTTTGGATTTTTTTGATTTTCTGACCAAGCGATTGTGAGACTCCTTGGAGCATTTTGGGGTTGACCAAGCGATTGTAGAAATCCTTGGAGCATTTTGGGATTGACCAAGCGATTGCGATAATCCTTGGAGCATTTTGGGATTGACCAAGTGATTGCGATAATCCTTGGAGCATTTTGGGATTGACCAAGCGATTGAGATAATCCTTGGAGCATTTTGGGATTGACCAAGCGATTACGATAATCCTTGGAGCATTTTGGGATGACCAAGCGATTGCGATAATCCTTGGAGGATTTTGGGATTGACCAAGCGATTGCGATAATCCTTGGAGCTTTTGGGATGACCAAGTGATTGTGATAATCCTTGGAGCTTTTGGGATTAACCAAGTGATTGCGATAATCCTTGGAGCATTTTGGGATTGACCAAGGATTGCGATAATCCTTGGAGCTTTTGGGATGACCAAGTAATTACGATAATCCTTGGAGCTTTTGGGGTGACCAAGTGATTGCGATAATCCTTGGAGCATTTTGGGTTTGACCAAGTGATTGTGATAATCCTTGGAGCATTTTGGGGTGACCAAGCGATTATGATAATCCTTGGAGCTTTTGGGTTTGACCAAGTGATTGCGATAATCCTTGGAGCTTTTGGGATGACCAAGCGATTGCGATAATCCTTGGAGCATTTTGGGATGACCAAGTGATTGCGATAATCCTTGGAGCTTTTGGGGTGACCAAGTGATTGTGATAATCCTTGGAGCTTTTGGGATTGACCAAGAGATTGCGATAATCCTTGGAGCTTTTGGGGTGACCAAGTGATTGCGATAATCCTTGGAGCTTTTGGGGTGACCAAGTGATTACGATAATCCTTGGAGCTTTTGGGGTGACCAAGTGATTGCGATAATCCTTGGAGCTTTTTGGGATGACCAAGTGATTGCGATAATCCTTGGAGATTTTGGGGTGACCAAGCGATTGCGATAATCCTTGGAGCTTTTGGGGTGACCAAGTGATTGCGATAATCCTTGGAGCTTTTGGGTTTGACCAAGCGATTGTGATAATCCTTGGAGCTTTTTGGTTTGGACTATGGCTCTTCAGGGGATAGAGGTACCCCTAGCTTGATGGTCTTTGCGCTCCGGATCTGGCTCTAGAGGGATTGGCATGAATGGATCGGCCCTATGCACGGATAGGAGGACAGGGTCTACCCTCGACACTGATGTTGCTATGAGGTCTCTGGGTGAAAGTTGATCTTTGTATGCCCAAAGTGGCGGATGTAACGCTTGGTCCCACTATGGTGGGTTAACGTGCCACTCATGCCCTAGTATTATGTTTAGCTATTGAATTGCTTCATTGATATTTATGGGATGTCGATGCTATCGCATGTGATTGTTGTGGGCTATCTCTGTTTTATCCTCACCTTCGGCCAGTGAGTACAGCTCATCAAAATCTAGAGATTCTGAGACATGGAGGACTGCATCATCAGGTAGCCCTACGGTTAAAGGTTGATCCTCTTCGAAAGGAGCCTCATGTAAGTTGGGCCTTGGGAGCTCCAAAATCTTGGTCTCTATCGACTCTAAGTGCTCTAGCGCTTTGCATGTATCGGGAGATTTGAGCTCCTCCTCTTTGGTTGGTTCTTGTTGAGGAACTTGGGGCCTATGGAGGGGTGGCCAGATAGCACCCCCCATGCCTTGGTAGGGCTTTTCATCCCGCTCTTCTTCTCGCTCAGATTCCTTAGAGGCTTCTTGATGAATTTCTAAGGGTGGCCCATAAACCTGAGTGGGTTCCTGAGGAAGGCGCCCATCATTGGTTATAGGAGTGGCCTCCCGCTCATGTCTAGGAGGCATCGGGGGTGGTGCTCGATAAGGTCGCGGAGACTTGTCTCGCACCCGGGGGTTGTGCCTCTCATAATGTTTTGTCTTATGCGTGTGAGGGGTTGGAGTCCTCTCCTGCATAGTGTGTTGGAACAACTCATCCTTCTGGCGATGAAGGTGCTCTTTATTTAGAAGATACCATTGCTCTAACTGTTGTCGTTCTAGCTCAAGTTGCATGAGTTGCATCCGATGTGCGAAATGCTTGACAGATTCTAAGATAGTTGGTCCTACCGCCTCATGTCTAGAAGGCCTAGATGCCTCTCCTAGATATCTATCTCGGTCATAGTGATCCAAGATCTCTATAGGCCGCCTCCCTCTGTTGGGGGTAGTGGCATTTATCCGAGGCTTTGGCCTCAGTAGGTGATCCTGATAGCTAGCATTTGCGGAGGCGTATTGCTCCCGCGATGTATATTGCTCTTGAGGAAGGTAAGGGTTTTCCTCATGCTCTCTTTCATAAGTGAAAAAGGGACGGGTGGAGTTGGCTCGCCCCGCCTGAGGAGCCTTGTGCTCTAGATTTGTCCTTGTAGTCCTGACAACTAGAGGGGGTGAAGGAGGGATAGTGTAATCATGTGGTTCCTCCCGTCGAACCCTATGTTGACCTAGCGCTTCATCGCACGGTGACCACTCATAGCGAGCATCTAAGGGAGCTCTCCTATGGATGTACCCCTCATGGAAGGGTGTGTGTTGGGTGCTATGCTGAACAGGAGTGCTCCTAGAAGGGGTGCCCCTATAGTCCCTATCCGTTAAGGTGTGGAGGGGTCTGCCTTGTGTGTCAGGCCACCAAGGTGGTATGACCAAATCCTTGGGGCTATACCGGAGGTGACTTGTGCCTCCTTGGATATTCCCCACAACATCCGCCCGTGATTGGGCTTGGCTGTGGGTGAGCACCATGATGATGTCTCTCTAAAAACCCTAAAAATTGAAATGAGTCAGATGGGGCCCAAAATTGGGGTGCACATCCCTCTTACAATAGATAAGACAAAAATGAAGTTTCAAGTCCTAACTCTAAATACATTAGGAGATATTGACCTTCGAACAGCTCAAAAAGCATAAAAAATTAGGTTATCAATTTTAAAACCTAATTTCGGGGCACTAGATGATGGAATTTGGCCCCGAAAATTCTCCCAACTAACTCCCTGTAAAATTTCGTGTCAATCGGAGCTACGGTTGAGAAGTTATGGCCCCGACAAGATGCACTAAAATTTAGGGAAAAATATAAGATTTCCCATATTTTGTTGGATGCTCCTGCATCACTTATGGGCACCTTTGGGGTGCTCTTGGGTTGACCAAAGGGTTCATGGACACCTTTGGGGCCTTTTGGGGATGACCAAGCGATTGCGGGAATCCTTGGAGCTTTTGGAGCGAGTGACAAAATGCATAGATTTTTATCTTTTGTTTATGATTTTTTTGATTTTTTTTGTTACACTAAGCAAAAATGAACACACACATACACAAATGGTGATTATCTCTTTTAAAGATTAATGGTGTGTCCTAAACTGGTTTAGTGCATTTTGATGTTTTTGTTTTGTTTTTGAAAGTTTTGAAGAACGTTTAAATGCAGAATGTTGGCTCATATGACTCCCATAAATGGTCGCCCCTTCAATATACCATTGTCGGACCGATATACCAACCTCTCTATATACCCACCCTTACGAGAGGGAAACTATAGGTACGTGAGAGCAGATGGTACGTGGAACATAGGCGGTACGGAAGGGGGATTGTCTTGTTAATGACACCTACCATAGAAGACTTATCCTCGCGCGCATGGGAATCACCCCAGTGACACTCGGTCAGCTTTCATCAGGATTTACGCCTAACAATAGTGACAATCGGGGAAATGGATGCAAAGTCAAGCCAAGGTGGTGATGAACCCACCGTTGGTCTTGCTCAAGGGCTGGGGTCTTACGACCAGCTCCTTGGTTAAAAACGTGCCACGTGATGTGTGTGTGGTTTATTTTACTTAAAATTGAAACATGCAAGCAACCACTATTTTCCTTAAGCACGCAAGAATTGACAGAAAGTGAAAGCAGAAAATCAAAAAATGACAAAGACAGTTTGGAACCCTTACCTCTTCTCTACCCAGACTTGTTGTTTTTGATCCTCGGCTCTAAAAATTTACAGACAGAAATTCGTCCCTCTGTGAGATGAATTACAGAATAGAATTCATCCCTTTCTGAGACAAATTTGAATTCGTCTCAGGGTCAGACGAATTATAGTAAAGTATTCATCACAGTCAGAGACGAATAACAGTATGCTTTAAAAAAAATTGGTACCAGAGGGCCATTGCCATTGAAACAGTCGGCCAATCTGCTTTCAACTGGAATTCGTCCCTGGGCAGGACGAATTTTGACTGTTATTCGTCCTCGGGTGGGACGAATTCGACTGTGTTAGAACGCCGAGTTGATGCCACTCCAATGTCACACATCGGGATCTCCAAAATACCTACAGACAAAAGGGTTAAGTAATCGGGGCCATTTTGGGACGACCTAGATGGTCGGATTCTCCCAATTTGACCTGCATCATCGAGAATTTGATGTTGTTACCTGCAAGTTAGTGGGACAACAAAGCGACAAAAGGCATGATGAAATCTGATCAAAACGTTATGGAATTGAAGCTATGAATTATCTAGACAACATAACATGAAATGCAAAATGAACAAATGATCTAGAATACTTTAGAATGAAACTTAGAAAATGCGGGGTTCCCGAGTGGGCCTCCCACCGTTGGCACTTGATTTTGGCACCAATCCACTAGGGATGGGCCCAAAACCTCTTAGGATTGTGGTGTCGGCAAATTGGTGGATTAAGGTGGTCAAATGTTGGGTTTGGGTTCGGATCCACGCTTCCAAAAGCCACCCAATAACCTCTCTTGTGAAAGAGATTAATGGATGTGAAAAGGTGAATAAAAAAAGGATGCAATAGGGTGTTCAATTTGGTAGCACTTCGTTTCTTGAAAATGCCTCCAACCTATATTTTTGGGTGGGAAAGTCTACCAATTTATAGACCCAAGGGGTCTCTTTGGAGGGGCATGCAGGGGTGCCATGTGGCGGCCATGCCTTCCCAAGAGGGAGGAGACTCCTCCCTGACTTGGGCTTCCATGATCGCCTTTGTGACAGTCCTCTAACTGCCAATCTACCCACCTACACGCGCATGCACGGCAGGAGGCAATAATTGACTGTCCTCGGCTGCCACTTGGCGGCATTCTTCTTTTTGCCCATTAAACCTAGAATTCGTCCTGACCAAGGACGAATTTAGAATTCGTCCCTGGGTGAGACGAATTCCATTTTGAATTCGTCTCAGGGTGAGACGAATACTGAGCAAAGTGCCTGAAGGTGCCAAATCGATTTTTGACCTTCCAAAATTGCTGGAAAAGTGGTTAGGACCACTGTTTAACCTTTGAGGGCTGCCCTGGGGGCTGTGTGTGTCAAAGCGATCAGTGTTTGCAGTCACATAATCATATTGGTGCTATTTTTGTGTCTACAGGCACAAATCAACTAGGGGCATAAGAGGAAGTAAAACGGTAGCACTTCGTTGCTCAAAAATGCTCCTCTGTATATTTTGGGGTGAGGAAACTCACCAATTTATAGACCTGGGTGCCTCTTTAATTGGGCATGCAGAGGCGCCACTTGGCTATCATGCCTTCTCAGGGGGAGGGAGATTCCTCCCTGATTAGGGACTTCATGACTGCCCTTGCAACTACCTCTAATGCTAAAAAATGCTCACCCACACTCCCATGCGATGAAGGAAGCATTAAGTGGCAGATCTGAGCTACCATTTGTCAAGATTTGAATTTTTTCCTGTAAAACCTGCAATTTGTCCCACCTTGAAGCGAATACTGGTATTCGTCCCTAGATAGGGTGAATCCCAGTTTGAAATCATCCCTGGGTGAAACGAGTACTGAGCAAAGTGCCTGAAGGTGCCAAATTGACTCCTGACCTTCCAAAACTGCTGTGAGAGTGGTTAGGACCACTTTTTGACCTTTGGGGGCTGCCCTTGGGGCTATGTGTGTCAATGCGATCAGTGTTTGCAGTCACATAATCGGATCGGTGCTGTTTTGGTGTCTACAAGAATCTTGATTTGTTTCATTATTTTCTACTATCTCTTGTAAATTTTTGAGATTGGATTCAATTTATTTCTTTTCTTTAAAAATATTACTAAAGTATTTGGGATTCCAAATATTCATTTTCTTCTTTAAATATTTCATCTTTTGAACAAACCTGTATATACATGATCCTTCAGATTCATCCCACTATAGTATAACCTACTAGAAAAAAAATAGGGTCTTATAGCCACATAAACCGGAAGTAGAATGGCTTTAGGTGACTATTATTAGGTAAATTATAAGTTAAAATAATGGGTTTATGATCTAATCCTACTCGTAATAAAATATTTGTTTACTTTTTTGGCAACCATTTATTGGATAACAAAAATCTATACATTCTTTCTCGTATATGAGTTTTCCCAATGCATCTATTTTACCATGTATATTAAAAAATTAAAGGATTAACATCCCAAAGGTCATTTAAATTGACAAATGAAGTAAAATATTGCATTGATTTAGACCATCTGGAATACCATCCTTCTTTTCCAAAGGAGATAGAACAATGTTAAAATCAACCCCAAGAATCCATAAGTCACAATGAATCATCATTATATTTGACAAAAATATACTAAGATCCTTCCAACATCATTCATGAGGTGTAACTATAGTTGGAGCATATACATAACCCCAACTTTGATGATTTCCTCTTTTCTATAAAATAATCTCACATCCTAATTATTTTTTGCTTCTAATAGTTGCACATCCCATTTGCATTTGTTCCATATTATTGCAATACCATCTGAAGCTCCTACAGAAGAAACTACTAGACAATCACCCATCATCCAAATCTTCTTAAAAACATCCTTACATTCCTCAATAATTATGTTTTATTGTATTAAAATAAACTTAGGAATATAAAAAACTATTAATTTATTAATAAATATTTTTTAGGGTCTTATTCATACCCCTAATATTTGATGATATCATTTTTATCATCAAAACTTTTTATTTTTATTAGTGGACTTACCCCCATTTCTTGTTAACACGTGATATTTTAATATGGCTTCCTGGATCAATATCCTTCAGATTTTTTTTCTTTGTTCTAGCTTTGATGGTCTTCCTCTCCTTTTTCCATTACCACCAAAACTCTCATCTTCATCAATCTTTTATATATTTTCATGTTGTTCATAATGAGACTTATCTTCTAAATATTTATGTTTCCCTAAAGAATAAAATGTGCAAGGAATAACCTCATTAATATTTTATTTATTAGGTCCAAGGTGTAGACTAATTGGTTCATCCAAACCCCATAAGGGGGGCGGAGGTCCAAGGTTCAAATATCGGGCCTCGTCGGACTGAACGCTTGTCCCTTTCCTAGTGCTTTCAGCGGTGTAAAAGGTTTAAAATGATTGTGGCATGGTGGTTATAGGGGAAGACTACGTGAAGATCTTTGTGGCGGCTTCTAGGGTGGACAACACAGAATACTGTGGTGGCCATAAAAGCTAGACAACCTGCTCGGATTCGTGGCGGCTACCGATTCCACCATGTAAATTCAAAAATAAATATATATATATATATATATATATATATATAATTTATTATGTTGTCTTGAAAATCCTAAAGTACATAGATGATCTTCCATAGTTATTATTTTCTTATGTTAACTTGAAAATCCTAAATTTACATGGATATCCTCCATATGATTTGATTTATTGTAATACTCTTGAAACTCTAAAGTGCAATGAATAAACTCTACATTATTTTTATTTTTATTGTAAGGAGAATATTTTGTGCTACTTGAGCAAAATAAATATAATTTTCCTATATTAAGCTTGACCTCCATCTCATTTGATTTAAAATTTATCTCCTTGTCTTCCTTTAAAATAAAAATTTTCTTTCTTTCTTTCTTCACACATTTAGTTTATTCTATATTTGAACTAGCGTATTGTATTTCCTCATCCCTCATATCATTTTTCTTCTAATGGTTAATTCAAGTGAACTGTAATGGCCTTTTCCATTTGCTGATGTAGAGGAGTTTTTTTGACCACTTTCTTAGGAGTGGAAAATCCTTGATTTAACCTAGCTTCTCTTATGATATGATCTCTTTGTTTTATATTGAATCTACCCATGTGCCCAAAATTTTTCAAAATTTCCATCTCTTTCTATATAATTTTCACTTTGCAATCTCTTGTTATGTGTCTAGTTTCATGATCTTTACGACATCAAAATATAATTCTTTCATAATCCACTTGTTACATTTAGTTTTAATTATAATGGACTGTGATACAGGTTTTAATATATCCATGTCAAAACATATTCAAGTGTATGCATCATGCCTTCTCTCCTTAGTAGTTGTTCCCTCCTAGAAGTTAGAATTTGGACCCAATGCACAATAGTGGTATAGTAGCCAAGTTCAAAAAATAATGATCACAATATTTTATACACAAACTACACAAAATTATTGATAAAAAATCTACAATAGCATACATGAAGCTATGCTAGTTCAATAATTTTTACAATGCTTTATCATTAATATATAATTACATGTGACTCTCCACATGCTTGCCTCTTTACCTTCCTGTTTCTCTCATAATGATAATGTATATCTTAATTACATAAATCACACATGACATCTTATATAACTATTCACTAACTCACACTTGCACTCTTAATACCTCAAACACTTTACACATTGACACATACTCTAGACCTAAACATTAAACTATTACATGACCAAAGAATGTAATATCGCCAACACTGGATGAATTTACCTAGAGTATTACCAATATTCATCAAAACATTCTTATTTATGAATAGATAAGGAATTATGAAAATCCTAATCCACACCATAAGCTTTTTAATGGTCTTTGTCTCCATAAAAACAATTCTTACTCCATGGTATTAAATATAATGCATATTTACCTCTAAACCAAGGGCCTCCATCCATTATTTTATTATTTATTTCTTAATTGGAAAATATAGTGAGGAAAAATACTTTCAAAATAAAAGTCATGGAGTAATTTGAATTCAATCCCCACTTCTAATTGATCCAATTTTGAATCTCAAAAAACCTGGTCAGCCATGGAACTTACATATTAAACCTCTAGTTTTAAAAACCATTATATTATGCTCAATATCCCATCATTGATAATCACTTGTGATGTAGTATTTGGTACCTATACAAGGTTTTCCATAGATTTGTTCTTCCTTTTATCACTAAATAGGGCATTCATACTTCCAACTAAGGCATCCTTACTTCTACCTAGGTCATCCTTACTTTTAGTAAGGACTTTTAAAAATGACTTTCTCAACATGTTACCTATATTTTATTTGTATGAATCCTTTAGTTTTCAATTTTCTCCTAAGATATAGAATAAGAAGTGGCACTTTCTACTTGATCACACTTTGCTTTCTACATCCTAATCCTACTTCCTATTCTTACTCATGCTTTCTACTTTATTCTAGTTGACACTCACTCCCACCTTATAAGAATTTTTGTTACTTTTATGATACACAAAAGGATTGAATAAACAATAATAGTAAATAATGTTGATATAAATTTTGATTAAAGGTAGTTTTATTCTCCATAATATATTATATGGTTCTCAATTGTTAATTGGTCTTCATAAAGATCAATACAAGTTATGATTAGGGTTATATAATTTTTATAAAATGTAACAAAATATTATATATACTAGACCTATGTCTATGAGTAAGTATTACACATAATATAAGATCTCTTCATAATATTTATAGGATACATGGGAGGAATTCATTACTAAACATTTCTATTACTAACAAATCTCATATTTAAGTTGATCATGCAATATAAAGATGACCTTAGGTAAAAATTTAGTGAATATTATTAGAAACAAAAGAGAAAGAACACCTAGATGTTTCAAAATAAAATTGGGTAATGAAAAATACAAATATAGTAGGATATTCACAATATAATTCTTACTTTTATATTCTTTTTTAATAAATGCATATATTTATATCTTTACATGCCATAAACAATTGCTAGCACTATGCATACATAAATACATCAAATATTCTCTTCACATTTATGAGGTTCTCCATTTTATTGCAACTCTTGGCATTTCACCTTTAGTTATACTTTCAACTTCATATTCAAACTCATGGGAGATGAGTCTATCAAGTTTCTATTATTTATCATCATCATCATTTGGGTCACAGGCTGGGTGGCAGTTTTTCTTCTTCCCTTATTCGTAAAAGTTGGCCTATACCCATAGTGGGGTTTTTTAAGCTCCTTTTGGTTTTTGTGTTATTGTTTTTTCCCATGTATGCTCTTCTCACTTCTCTATCCTTGTGGAGAAGCTCAGGTATTCCTGGTGCTCACAAGATGTCAAAGGGATGGTTAGGCATCTTTGACTTTGGTGGCTTTATTTGGCCTGGATCGAGTAAGTTGATGTTTTTATTCTCATGTCGTGTTTGGGGCCTATTATGCTATGATGTGTGGATGGTAAAATTTCTTCCTGGCTTCCCTGAGTGGTCTGTAGTTGGTATTTTTACCTAGTGCCTCATGTCCTTTTTGAATATGGGTAAATCTAGAGTTTGTAAGTGCAAGTCTAAGCAGTCCAAGTAGAGGGTGGAACCCACATATTTTTTACTAGATAAGGATGTTTTGTTCATTCTAAGAGAGGGGGTTTGCTAGACTACGTCCAAAAATTCTATGGCCATAATACTATCCTCTCTAAGTGGATGACTATTACTTGGAAGGAGGGTTGGGTTGATGTGTACTCTCCAGGTAAATCTATAGTAAAGAAAAGTATTATCCTCCACAGTCTGTGCCTGATGGAAATCAAGCATCATGCAGTTTGGAGCTCTATTAAAATGGCCTTGGATTATGCTGAGGAGGTTGCCCATATGTTAGGATAAATTATTCATGAATTTGATTCTTTGATTTAGAACCATCTCGGTTCTCTCACTGGTCAATTCATATGGATTTTCTTGGGTTTGTAGGCTCCTTCTTTTGTTTGTTTGTAGTGTTTGTTCTATTTTCTCTATCTTTTGTGCTACGTACTTTTTAAAATGTTGTGGGGTCCATTTCAAAACCCTCTTTTCTCTTAATATTACCAAAAAAGTTTCTATTATTTATCACATAAGAAATAGTAATATTAATTAACCCCCTAATGATTACATAAAGTCAAATGATTATATAATATTAAATAATGTAATATTTTCTAACACCTCCCTTATTATATTATTTGGAATAAAGATATTTCTTTGATTTTGGCTCTAACTATGGTATGTGTTAGCTTCTACTTTTGTTGGCTTTGTCTCTTTGGTCTCTAGCTCAACTTGATCTATGTAACCTCCACTATGTTCACCTCTATGAATTATCTAGATATTCCTTTGGTTCAATACCTCTAGGTTACCTATAGATGTCTACGTCTAGGTCATCATTTCCTCTAGAAGAATATTTGGTTAGTAGAGGTTTTCCCTAAGGCTGCAATATTTCTTTGGCTAGCAATTCAAAGTAATATTCTTATAGGGGAGATTCTACAAAGAAGATGATATTATGGACCTTTTAGATGTATCTTATGTGAGAATAATTTAGAAATATTAGACCATTTACTTCTTCGTTATCCCTTTGATCACACTATTTGGGGTTACTTTTTGTAAAATATGAAATTATATTGGGTAGCTCCATCAACATTAAAAGAGTTGATAGAATATTATTTCAAAGCTAAAGCATTATGTATTATGTGGAGGATTGGCCCTACCATTATTTGTACAATTTATGGATTGAAAGGACTAATAGAATTTTTAAAAATAAATCTCTAAATCATGAGTATGGAACCCTATTATTACCTCTCTTGTAGAATGTCTAAAAATATGATGCTCATCATGGGAAGTCTCATGTGTAGAAAATGTGGTACTAATAACTTGGCTATAAGATTCGAACATGCATAAAAGAGTCATATGTGATGATGGAATTGATAATATTGGATTTATCAATATTATTTTTGATGGTGCTTCTAAAGGAAATTTGGGAAAAATTGGTGGTGGTTTTTAGAAATAGTGAAGGTAAAATTATCCTCACTCATAATCATATGAAACTTCAACTAAAAACTATGTTGAGGCTAGGGCACTTCTCATAGGAATTAAAATTACAGTGTAAAAAATATGGAAATATGTTTTAACTAAGCGGGACTAAAAAATTATCATCAATGTTATTAACAAAAATGGATGTGAAGACTAAATAAAAAATAATATTATTGTTGATGTTCATCATCTATTACTAAATATAATCTATTGGAAGTTTGAGCATATTTATAACTAAGGAAATTGGATAGTAGATAAATTAGCAAATTGTAATTCAAATTTTAAAAGACAACTCACCAAATTTTATCTCTTAATTAAAATAATGTCAAAAATCTAATTGTGGAAACATAGCACTTCAAGGAAATTAAAAAATATATTTTAAAGGAACAATAATTAAAAATATATTATGACAAATATAATATTTTTGATATTTATATAAGACATTGACCCCAATAAAAAGAACCACGTATAACTTATTTAAAAAAAAATCCTAAATTTTCATATATTATATAAAATGAAAAATAAAAATAAATGTATGTTATTATGTTAGTTTTAAACCAATATTAAGACAAAATATTTTCTCACTTAAAATACATTATTAAATTATTACTTTCCTAATATAAATAGTAATATTATAATATTGACTTATCTTTTTTTTTTGTTTGTGGAAAATATCCCAAAAGGGATGTCACTTTTGGGTAAGACCCAAGGAGGCAGGGGTATCTATTTCACCAAAAACTCCTAAGTCTCGCACCTGGCCTACCACCTTTGACACATGCAAGGAGCATGCCTAAAATAACACACAACAAGAACAAATAAACACAAACACACAAAAAGCTAAAATAAATAAAGTATACTCCTTGAGTGTGTTGGAAAGAAAAGGCACAAGAAAAAACAAAAAGAAAAAAAAACGAACCACATAGAATAAACACACAAACAATAGAGGAAAACACATTAAAAAATAAATAAATAAAATTAAAAAAATGACAAAAATAAACAACACCAAAACACGAAATACACAGAAAAACCACCAACCCAGCATAACAAACACTACCATAACAAAAACAACAAAAATAAACAAAAAACCACATCATACAAAACACATAGAAAAATCCTAAAAACAATATAAAAAAACAAAACCAAAATAGAAACAACAAAAAGAATAAAAAAACACCACAAATGATATCAAGAAAAATAAATACAACAAAAACTAAGCCAAAGGAGCAATTGAAAAATAAAAAAAAATATGGTAACACTAAGAAAAAAACCAAAGCTTAACAAATTACCAAAAATATTAGAAGTTGCTTAGAAAATAACCAAAGCTTCCAACATTGCCATAAAGAGACTGACTATAAACCTTAGGATTATGGTATCCTTATCCTTTTATTCGTATCTTGCTTCATTTCAGTTGGGACTATAGGCTGGTTTCTTGGTACCACGACACTACTATTGAAATTTGTATGGTCTTTTTGAGGATCCATTTTATTTGTAGTTTGAATTTGCCCTTTTGTTTTGCATTTGGGTTGGTTTTCTACATTGTATTTTTTTCTCCTTTATTGTTATTTCTCATAATCAAGGTAAGCTTTTTTAATGATTTATCATCATGCAATCCTTCATGTTCTCTCTCTTCATCAAATTGTATCTCCATAATAACTATTTTCATTTGACCATCCTCATCATCTGCTTGCTCATCCGTGGAGAGAATTTCAAAGGTGTTAGGAGAAATAACTGTTTTCTCTTTTGTTGTTATTTTTTTTGTGTTTTTTGTTTAGGGATTTGAAACCCTACCAAGTCCCCATCCTCTTTATCTTTTTTAGGGACCTTATGTGGACAATCCTTGGCTATATGACCATATTCATGACAAATTCTGCATTTAAATGGAATATTTTCATAATCTACTACTTGGTCCCATATTTCTTCCCCATATTGTATAGTAATCTTCTCTGGAAGTGGTTTGTCAAAATCAATAAAAATACAAATCCTTGTATAAATAATATTATCTAATTGTTGGGTACAATAATAAATCATCATGTAAACTCCTAAATAATTTTCAATTGTTTCGAATATCTTTGGATGCCAATATTCTATAAAAAGATCAAATAAATGGATCCAAATAGGGGCAGTTGATGACATCTCTTCCTCAGCTTTGAACTTGGTATGATAGGGATTCATGAAGAGCCATGCCCTACCAAAAAACCATTACCCCACGCTTCTTCGAAAGTTATATATTTGAGCGATACAATGGGGGCATGATTGAGTAAGCATATTGATATATGTATTATTTTTACCCAAAAAAACTATCCAAGTTGAGAATATTTTAACATACATCATACTATTTTCATGATTGTTCTATTTTTGCATTATATAGTGCCATTTTGTTGTGGTGAGTAGGCAAATATCAACTATCTTTGAATGCTATGTTCCTTTAGAAATTCTAAAAATGTGGTACTAGTAGTTTCCCTCTTGATCTAAGTGAAGGATATGAATTCTTCTTCTTGTGGAAAACTCTACTTAGATCTTAAATTTCTAGAAGTAGAATAAAGCCTCATATTTATTCTTTAAAAAAACCCATATTTTTTAAGTATGATCATCAAAAAAGAACTAAAAATATTTAGACCCATTGTAACACAAAGCATTAGGTTTGTAAAGATCAGAAAGGATCAAATCAAAAAGTTCTTTGGCCCAGTATTTTGAAGATATGAAAGGAGATCAATGTTACTTCCCAACTAAGCAACAAGAGAAAATTTGTGTGGAATTATTTAATAAGGAATACCTTTGACCATATTTTTAGTTTAAAATTCAATGAGATAGCCATAGCTTATATGACCATATTGTTGATGCCAAAGTGATGCAAATATATTGGATTTGGTAACTAAAGTTAAATTGTCATAATGAATTATGTGAAGTTCAAACATATTTCCTATTCATTTTTCATATAAAATAATCTTAGAATTCTAAATTTTATTACAACTAAATCATACCTTGGATCCTTATTGCTTATCAAATTCAACCTTCAAGTTGTGATCAAGTAGTTGATTAACAGAGAGCATATTCTAGGTGAGTCCTAGAACATATAATACTTATTTGAGTTGGCATGTGTGTGATCCAATTTGTAGCTTTACATCAATTGTTTCTTTTATATTATAGGATGTGTCATCGCCTAGAGATACTTTTCTTGCATGTCTAGAATAGTTTAGATTTTGAAACCTATACTTTTGACATATCATGTGTCTGGTTGAACTATAATCAACATACCAAACATAATTGACCTAGATTGATTGAGCATGTGCATCAAATGCGTGCTCTTTTTATTTAGAATGATCATCTTTGGCAACATTGATATTTTGTTGATACTTTATTTTCCAACTTGAGTTCATTGATGAATTTTCTACTATTGATAAGAATTGTCTTTGTTGAAATTGATATTGAGGTTTTATGCCTCTTTTGAATGGTTGATTCCATTTTTCATTTGTATGAATTACTTGTTCTTCTTCTTGTCTTGAATGTGATACCTCTACTTTCTGAAATAGGTTTACCATATTTTCAAAGCTTTGTGTTTTCTTAGTGATATTTAATATAGTGATAAATACATTGTAGTGATAAGGGAGAGATATTAAAATTATAGTAATAAGATTTTTATTAGATAAATTTTCTTCTAATGCTTGTAGTGATGCTCGTAATTAAGTAATTCTCCTCATCAAAGATTTGAATTTTTCTCCACTCTTCATCTTAAAGCAATGGAGCTATCTCTAGAGAAATATAATTTGATTTTGCTTGTTTGCTTCAAAGATTATCTATAGGTTTTACCATACATATTTGGCCATTATTGAATCTTGAATGTATACTTGTACTTTATCTACTACTCCAAACATAATTATTAACCTTATATTTTGTTTTCCTTATCAAACTTTATCTAATATTTATCTTCTATAGTAAGACAAGTAATGGTTCCATCTACAAATGATCATACTTCTTCAAATATAAATTTTGTTGAGTTTAGTCTTCTAGGTAGCATAGTTATTCTCCCTTAAAACTCAAGAATTAGGTAATAGGAACTTTGGTGCTCTCCTATCTATGGTAAAACCTCACAAAATTTAAATATATTTCTTTCAATGAATCATCCTTGAAAAATGCTTTCTGAGAAGTATATATAAGCATATACTTATTCTTGGTATATGATCTACCTAATGGATAGAATTGCACCCTTGACCATAGGACCAAGATTAGATGGTTCAATATTTATCCTTAGCCAACCTCTAGGATAGGATGGTTCCTTACTACAAAGCAAAAAATAAAAATATGGGAGGAACACTAGAGTAAGAAATGAAGGGTTAAGTATATAAATTATGGATTAGATGTAGATGACATTTGGATAACAAAATTATTGTATACTATGCAACACACACTACAACTAAACTACATACAGGGCTTAATAGACTAATTACTAGGTAAAGTATCATTGAATATAAATTGAGCCTAGATCATTACCTCCACTTTTCCAATAGCTCTTAGAACCTTAATAAATTTTTTTAGAAGAAATTAGAACCACACAATTGAACACCAAGCATCCCTAATATTCTAATAGTTAGGCCTAACATACTAGACTACTAGACCCCCCATAGATATCTAGGGCCTATAGAGAATCCACATACAAAATAATTCAATAATACAATGCTAGCAAAGGTCAAACAACAAGCTAATTCATTAAAATTTCAAAGTAGAATTACATAATATACAATAGGTAAACACTCAAATTGTCAACCCTCATACTAAGGTAAATTGTGCTATTTATAGATTTCTATACTAGTCTAGTTAATGATTACAAGGATTATCTTCCATAAGCCTGACAATATAGGCACAACTTGGTCCTTCCTGGCGCTCATGCTTGATAAATATGTTAGGAAGGTGTGAATACCACTTTTTCACTCTATCTTGGATACCTATTTTGATCAACACCATCCACCATATGTAGTAGCCATATGTTCTTACAATTTTTCCCCTCGAGCATGCTCAACTTCTCTCATTATGCCATATTTTTGCACCAAATATCATATTTATAGAGAGCTATACTAATGATTAGTGGAGGTCGATGTTGTTGTAGGTTCCAAGAAAATATATATCACTTTCTTGTAATTACCTTGTCTTGTATGGCTGAGAAGTATCTAGGTGGCTCATTCCTTTGACACACACAAGTTCCCTTGAACGAGACCTACCCAAGAGGAATCTTATTTTATCACTATCTACTATAGGTATTATTCTTGTTGCTAGGATATTAGGAAACATACAAGTTCTTGGTAATGTTGTTGAGAACCTCCATCCACTTGATGTTGTTAGCCACTCTTGAATTTGGCCAGAAATACCTTGACCAATATTGACCAGGACTATTGCATACCTTAGCTAGCCATGTCTATAAAAATAATTGACCACATTTATTTAGGACTTTAAAGTGGTCAAGTATCTTTGCTTTAGCTGAATTTTGGACCAACAAATTATCTTTAAACTTCTAGCCAATCTTTGTATGGTAGTTATCAAAATTTTCTTGTATTAACAAACTTGTTAGTATAGTACAACACCAGGATCTATCTATGTGGAGGCTTTCATAGGTCCCACACATGATTCAACTGATGCCTTTAATTGCAAGAAAATTAATATCTTGTTAGGAAAAAAATAATAACTGAAGCGAATATTCTTCATCTAAGGAATATTGTAAACCTTTTTCATAATTTTATTAGCTTTTGAGGCTTATTACTAAAGATAATGAAACTTACAAAAATGAAATAAAGTACCAAACTAATGCATATGATAATAAAAATGTTTTGTAAGTATGAAATACTGAAATAGCTCAAATAGCTACTCCTAAATAATCCATAAACAAAGGCTCACAAAAATGGAGCCGTAGCATCGAAAGAATCAAGTAATATTATTACTCTTGTTGTCTCTTACATCTCCACATTACCATGTATATATAATGTAATGTGACTCTTCATATGAAACACTCTTGGCCTTTCCACTTCTTAACTATTCAACTTCCTAGTCTATGGACTCATGCACACATGGACAAATATGATCATTTGCAATATTAAATATTATGCATCCATGTGCATTTATTACAATATATAAAGTAAATCCTAATATAAGATATGTATAAAATATCGTAATATACTCTAATACCCCCTGTATTACATTATTTGTTTTTTGAAGACTTATCTTCAGTATGGGTCCTCAATTTGATTCTCCAATATGTACTTTATTTTTTAGTCTTAATGAAATGATCCTTATTTTAGCTTTTTGCAACAATCTCTTCTCTTTCTTATTTTCTTTCTTTTCTGTAGACATATCATCTTTGTTGGTCTGAATTTTCTTTACTTGCTCCTGCACTGATGTTAGATATTCTTCTTCAACATAATCATAGTGATATTGACTAAAATTTGTATATTTATCGTTAAGGTTATTATAAGAGATATTTTTTACCTTGTATATTTCTCTTAAAGAGTTCAAAAATAATTAATGATAGATACATCATTAAATACTCTCCTATATTAAATACCTGATGTCTTGAGATTCCCAACATGATCTAAAGAGTTTTTCATGAAGATACTCAAAAAGGAGATACATTCTCATTCCTTAGTTTCCTTAAGAAATAATCATAGTCTATCCTTTAGAATATTAAAAATTTGATCTCCTTCAATATTAGGTATTAACCCATGTGCATAAAATTTGAATGCATGTAGCATTTCTTCACTATATTCCTTAAATACCTTCGTAACTATTCCATCCATATTCGTTTGACTGAGATTCTTTTGGACTCCAAATGGTAATGTAGTTTCAATAATTTTATTTTAGTCACAAGAGAATAATATCTTTAAATTTATTAATCCCTTAGTTGATGTAGAATATCTTATATCTCCAAATTTAGAAATTTAGAAGAATATATTTACAATTATTATAAATTCAATTTGTTGTAGAAATACTTATTACTCCAGCTCAATTAAATTGTAAATATTCTAAAATATTTTGTAAATTAAATAATTTAATTACAAAACTCTTATATATATATATATCCACGAAAGAATTACTCCTTAAATAACTCTTCAATTTACTATTATATGTAAGGTTTCAAATATAGACTTTTCTTCTCAAAATACCTTTATTTTCACCTTAGAAAATAATAATCTTATAAACTTTCTTATTATCCTAACTCAAGATTATGAGTAATTTGAATAAAATAAATTACCTTAGGCTCAGAGTTGTATTCAATATTCAACAATGTTTGACTTATCTACAAATACGTCTATGAAAGATGTTGTATTCACATGTGCTATCTTGAACAATTTTTTTGGTTTATTCGAAATATAACTTCTCTCAATTTGGCTTCAATGAACCTGCACTCCAATGTAACCTCCAAAGGTTCTCTTACTGCATCCAACTGATATACTTCATCCAATCACTAATATCCTTCATAAATTTCTTCTACACCAATCTACCAATATTATTAATAGAATATTCATTGTTTTAGCACCTTGGGAGAATGTTTCCTTCACTGGGTATGAATTTGTTTCTACTTGACACTTATCAATTTCCTTCATTGGGTATGAATTAACCTTTGACCCATTGGTTTCTACTTGACACTTATCATAATGGGTGCTAGACTCTTCAAGATTCAGTCTAGTATGTGCCACTTGGCACTCCAACATATCTACCTTCCTTGCAATATGTTTTCCTTGCAAGCTTTTGAATATACAGCTGGTTTCCTAGGGCTTCCAGATGTCCTGCCTGCATATTTAGACCTCGACTTCACAGGACAAAAGCTGCTCACGGGCTGTAGTTTCGGTTCAGCTTCCGCAGGAATCGATGACAACACTTCAAATCCTATGGTGTGTATATATTTTATAAATAAAATCCTTGAGAATTTTAATTGATCTTCTTCCTTTAATATTTTATAAAATTCTTCCTCGCAATTTTAACAGTTCCACTGTTGATTTGAATTTGCAGGGAGTGCTGACGCTAGAGAAACAATGGGATTATTTTATAAGTTACAGAGGCAGGCTTGAGAGTATACTTGGGAAGGATGGTGCCAAGAAGATTATCTCGGAAGCCTTATTCGGGATAAGCATGGGGAGCAATGACTTCATGGAGAATTATTATCAAAATCAGGGAACAAGAGATAAATATACTATTTCACAGTTCCAGGACCATCTTTTAGAAGATTTGAAGCCATTCATAGAGGTAAACACAATTTCCCAAGTGTTCACATTAGTGATTTATTCTTACATTTTTAATCTTATTTGAAATTGCTTTTGCACAGAATATTCACAACGAGGGTGCCACCAAATTTTTTGTTTCTGGAATTCCCCCTTTTGGGTGTTGCCCTGAACAAATTACTTTCCATAACTTGATCAATGGCACCTGCGTGGAAGAGTACAATGAGGTCGCTGCTTCTTACAATGACAAGCTCAGAGCTTTTATAGGTTCTATGAAACCCACTCTCCCAGGCCTTCAAATTGTTTATATAGATGTCTACGACAAGTTCACTGATTTGTATAAGAATCCCATCGAATATGGTAATGTCTATATTAATTCGATACAAAGTTGATATATTTATGTTCACGTCAATTCCTTCTTGTTCTCAACATATGTATATTTTCAGGGTTTGAAGAGGTAAGGAAAGGTTGCTGTGGAACAGGATTGGTGGAGATAGGTCCAACATGTAACAGTCAATGCATGTTATGTCCTGACGCATCCAAGTATGTCTTCTGGGACAGTGTCCACCCAACAAGTACAACTTACAGCATTGTGGCCAAAGGAATTTTCCAACAACTGAAATGGTCGATAAAATTCTAGAAAATTAGAGGAACAGAGTGCATTTTAATACTTGTATTGTTTATCCAGTTAATAGATTGGAAGAATTATGTATTTGGTTGGGTATTTAGGTGCGGAAACTCTTTCATCAATTAAGTTTTTTTTAGATTTAGAAAATTTAAAATGTGAAATTTAAAATTAGAGGAATTAAAACTTGAAAATTTAAAGGTTTGAAAATTTAAGAAAATTTTAAAACTTGAAGATATATGGATTTGGAAATTTAATAAAGTACGAAGATAAAAGGTTTTTTATTTCGAAAATTTAAAAAATTGTAAATTTTAAAAAAGTTTTTTTTTTTTTTAATGAGTTTTATTATGTCAAACAACAAAAGTTTTCTTTTTGAATCTAAAGTCTTGAAAGGACTAAATTTTGCATCATAAAAGAATAAAATGAATTCATTTTTTATTATAGAAAAACCTTGGGAGATAGTAAGTGGAATAAAGAAAAAACTTAATAAAGATGAAAGAAAAATATAAAAATTTGAAGAGAGTGATGAAAAAGTACTTATGTTGATTACATTTGGTATAATTAATGAAATACAATTATATTTAAATGGAGCAGAAATTTTTGCAGATGTTTGGGAGAATTATGTAAAATATTTGAAGAAAAAAATAGAGTAACCATTTTGAATCTATAATCTCAACTATATTACTTAAAGGTTAATAATGAAAAATATAGAACTTTTTATTTCTATGAGATAAAATATGGAAGATACATTTTTTTTTATTAAGAGCACTTCCAAATAATTATAAACATTTAGTTACTTCTTTACAAGTACTAAATAAAGAAACCACATTTGATGAATTATTCAATATTATTAATGGATATGAACTTAAAAATCTATTCAACGATGAAATGACTAATAATGATTTGGTGTCGAAAGAGAATATATCAAGTAATATTGATACAAAATCAAAGTATAGATCTAGACGGAGATCGAGATTTTGTCATATATTTTAAAAAAGTGTCATAATACAAATTTTTGTAAATATAATTCTTTAAATCAAAGAAATCACATGAATAATGTTAAAAAATATTGCAAAATTTTATGCAAGCAGAAAAACACAATAACACAGGAAAAAATAGTAACACAAATTTTACGTGGAAGACCTGCAATGTGTAGAAAAAACCACGGGGTAATGGCAGCTTGATCTTTTATTGATTTCGGCAGAATTACATTCAATCAACATTTACATGCAAGGGGTCATTTCCCTTTTATAGAAAAAAAACTATTCATTTTCTCTTCCAAAGGAAGAGTCCAAAAAACTATTTGTTTTCTCTTCCAAAGGAAGAGTCCAAAAAAATGTTTGTTTCCTCTCCCAAAGGAAGACTACAAAATATTGTTTGTTTCCTCTTTATAAGTTGCACCACCATGCACCTCTCTACTGAAGAACATTAGAGATCTAGATATTGATTTCACCTCCTAACATTCTCCCACTTGAAGTCGATATACAAGAATTATTTGCCTATGTTTTTCGATCCAAGTGCCAATTGCCCAATGCTGCCTTTGTCACATTTTTAACAAGCCCAGAGAAGTTCTGCACCACTCAAAATTCTCTGTTTTGACTGGCTTAGTAAGAATATCTATAGGATTCACTTTAGTGTTGATTTTCTGCAACAGGATCCTACCTTCTTCCACCATATTTTTTATAAAGTGGTACTTGACATCAATGTGTTTCATGTGATCATGGAATGTTGGGTTATTCAATAGATGAATAGCACTTTGGCTATCACAATGCAACGTAATTTTCCCCTGCATTACCTTGAAGTCACCCAAAAATTGCTCTAGCCAAATTACCTCTTCGTTGGCATGAGTTGCTATAATATATCATGCTTCAATGGTTGATAAAGCCATCACAGACTACAATTTAGAAGTCCAACTCATAGCTCCACCAAAAAGAGTGAAAGTATATCCTATAGTGGACTTTCTCTCATCTCTATCTCCACCATAATTAGAATCCACAAAACTTTTAACTTGCAAACTATCCGATCCATAGTAAATAGCAGTATCTAAAGTGCTTGTTAAATACCTAAATATCCACTTCATCGCATTCCAATGCTTCTTACTAGGATTTGCCATGAATCGGCTAACTACTCCCACTGCTTGGGCAATATCCGGTCTGGTGCTCACCATGGCATACATGAGACTTCCTACTACTGATGAATACGATATACGAGACATGCTTGTCTTCTCTACTTCTATTCTAGGAAACTGGTTCGAAGACAATTTTAAGTGTGAAAGAAGTGGGGTACTAACTGGTTTTGCATTCTATAAATTGAAGCGCTACATAATATTTTCTATATATAACTTTTGACTTAACCAGATCTTTCTTCCTTTTGTGTCCCTATGTATCTTCATCCCTAAAATTTGGTTTTATGCTCCTAAATCCTTCATTTCAAATGTTCTAGCCAACTAAGCCTTAAGATCAATAATTTTCTTCATGTTGGGGCATACAACTAGCATATCATCAACATACAACAATAAAATTATAAAGCTACCATCATTAAACCTCTTATAGTATGCACAATGGTTAGCTTCACTCCTGCTGAAACCTTGGCTCTTCATGAAGGTGTCAAATCTTTTGTACCACATCCTTGGTGCCTGTTTTAACCCATACAAAGATTTATTCAATCTGCAAACCAAATGCTCTTTACCTATTTCTTCATAGCCCTTAGGCTGATCCATATAAATCTTCTCCTCAAGGTCACCATGCGAGAAAGCAGTCTTTACATCAAGCTGCTCTAGTTCTAAATCCTATGCTGCTACAAGGGCAAGTAAAACTCTAACAATAGCCATCTTCATAATTTGAGAAAAATTTCATTAAAGTCTAAACTTGACTTTTGCACATAGCCTTTAGCAACCAAGTGAGCTTTATAGCGTTCCAATAACCCATCGTTGTTTTCTTTACTTTGTAAACCCACTTGTTTCCAACAATATTTCTTCTAGGTAGGATATCCATAAGTTCCCATGTTTTATTCTTGTGAAGTGCCTCCATTTCCTCCTCCATGGATTTCCTCCACTTTTATACATTCTCAGACTCTCTAGCTTCCTAAAATGAACTAGGCTCACCATCATCAGTTAACAAAGCAAAAGAGGACTGATAAATATGAGAATACCTTTCTGGATACTTTTGTGGATGTGTAGATCTTTTAATCCAATGATTTTTTGATTGTGGTTCTCAGTCTTGTGACTGTTATGGCTGCTCTACTTTTTGTTCTACTTGTTGTTTTGCATGCTATTCAAAAATTTCAGCATGCTGATTTTCATTTTCATCTTTGTTCATGTCTACTTCAACTGGTACAACATTAGGTTTTTATTGTACCTCCTTCCTTTGTATGGATTTTTCATCAAAAATAATATCTCGACTAATAATTAACTTGTGGGTAGTAGGATCCCACAGTCTATACCCATTTACTGCATTTCCATAGCTGAGAAAAATACATTTACTTGACTTTGGGTCAAGTTTGGACATTTTTTCTTTAGGCACATGGGAAAATGCATCACAACCAAAGGTACACAAATGAGAGTAATCAAATGGCTTATAACATTAAACCTCCTATGGAATATGTCCATCCAACATAGTTGTAGGTGACCTGTTAATGAGGTAAAAAACTGTATTAATAACATCTATCTATAACCTTTTATCCAACATGGATGCACTGAGCATGCTTCTTGCACGTTCCATGATTGTGCGATTCATCCGCTCAGCCACACCATTTTGTTGTGGAGTATATGGTACAGTCTTCTGGTGCTTAATTCCTTCCTATGGAGCAATATTCACCCCCATTATCTGAACTAAGATATAAAATAGGATTACCCATAATTTTCTCTACTCGAGTTTTAAACTCTTTAAATTTTTATAAAGATTTCGAATTCTTCTTTAGAAAATAAATCCACACTCTCCTAGAATAATCATCTATAAAATTCAAAAAATAGATGACACCATTTAAGGACTAAGTGGGGACTGGTCCAAATATAACAGAATGTATAAGTTGTAGAAAATCATAAATCTTACCAGGGCTTGCAGTAAATTGAACCCTATTTTATTTACAAAAAATATAGTGCTCACACAAGTCTAAATTTAAAGACTTAATCCCAGAAATCATATCTCTGTCATGCAAAATTTTCAAACCTTTTTCACTCATATGGCCTAGGCATTGATGTCATAGTATTACTGCATCTTGAATTGAAGTTGCTTCTATTGCATAATTTGTCATCGTATCACTGCATAAATGATATAGGGTCCTATAATATTCTCTTTGCTACTACAATAGCACCTCTGGTAATTTTGTAATAGTTATTACCGAAAGTGACAGAATACCCTAGCGTATCCATCATCTTGATTGAGAGTAAATTCTTCCACAAATTTGGCACATGTCGCACATCACAACATACTTTCTCTACCATCATCCAAAATGATCCTTATATCCCCTCTTCCCATAATTTCTAAAGGGTTATCATCACCCAAGTAGAACTTCCCACCATTATATGGTTGATATGTGTCAAACCAGTATCTGTGAGGAGACATGTGGAAAGATGCACCCGAGTTCAAAATCTAGGTATATAAAATAGATCTATTATTGCTGATACAAAAATCCTCACATGTTGCCGTCTCTTAAAAATTTACTATACTGGCCTCAGCTGAAGGTAAAATTATTTTTTATCATTTTTTTCCTTTTTTAACTACCAATAGTTCTTCTTTGAGTGCCTTGGCTTCCCATAATGTTAGCATTTCCCTTTCAGCTTGCATCCTTTAGACTTAGATCTGGACTGTGATCTACTTTGTTGAATCTTATTGAAATATTGACCTCTTATAGCTAGGGCTTCATTGATTGAGGGTTTCAAAGACATTTTATACCTCAAATCTTCTACAAACAAAGTGGCTACCACATCATCAAAAGTTAGAGCTCATGATGATGAATTGTTGATGGTCATCACCAAATGATCCGAAGTCTTCGAGAGGGAACAAAGTAGGGTGATAGATCTATCCTCATCCTCCATTTTTACATTAACTGAAACCAGTTTATTGATAAGGGTATAAAACTCATTCAAGTGATTTTCCATAGATGAACCCTCCTTCATCCTTAGGCTATAAAGCTACTTTTTTAGAAAAACCTTATTTATTGTAGATTTTGTCTCATATAACTTTTTAAGATTCTTCCAAAGGGCTTTCACGGTATTTTCTTCAACAACATTGAACAAAACAGAGTCCGCTAGGTATAGAAGAATTGTAGAAACCACCTTCCTATCTAGTGTTGGCCACTCCTCATATTTCATGTTGCTTTATTTACTCGTGATCCCTTTTAAGGCTAGGGCTTGGTCATTTTGAACCAAAAAATCCTCCACCTTCATCTTCCATAGGGTAAATTTCCTGCCATCAAACTTTTCAATATAAAACTTGGTTACACTTCCAATCATTGTTGCAGCTCCCACTCACACAAAAACCTAGGCTCTGATACCAGATGTTAGAAAAGATAACAAAATTTTATGCAATCAAAAAACACAATAACACAGGAAAAAATAGTAACACATATTTTACATGGAAAACTTACAATGTGCAGGAAATACCACTGGGCAATGGCAGCTTGATATTTTATTGATTTTAACATAATTACATTCAATCAATATTTACATGCAAGGGGTCATTCCCATTTGATAGAAAAAATAAACTATTCGTTTTCTCTTCCAAAGGAAGAGTCCAAAAAATCGATAATTTTCTCTTCCAAAGAAAGAGTCCAAACAATTGTTCATTTCCTCTTCCAAAGGAAGAGTCCAAAAAACTGTTTGTTTCCTCTTCCAAAGGAAGACTACAAAATACTGTTTGTTTCCTCTTTATAAGTTGCACCACCATGCACCTCTCTGTTGAAGAACATTGGAGATCTAGATATTGACTTCACCTCCTAACAAATAAGTATTTCAACATAAAATATTGATTTTGGTATCAATAAAGTCAACAACATCAATATCAGCCTCGGTATTGATATGGTCAACAACAACATCAGTTACAATTAAGAGAAGAAAGTAAAAAAGGGAACTTAGTTCAAGAAATTCAAGAAAGAGAAGAATCAATAGAATAAAATGAATTCATAGCTTTTATACCAATAATATTAATCAAAGAATATATTTATGAAAAATATGAAAATAAAAATTGTTTTAGAGTTACTAATGTTACAAATTCTATAGAAAAATAAGCTATAGGAACAAAAAAGACTCTAGAGGAACAATAGAGCAAGATCAAGACCAGGTCAAAAAAGAACAAAATAAAGATACATATGAAAAAGATAAAAAATTTAGATTCTTCAAAATGGAGTCTGGTTAAGTGGGAGACTATTTGTAGACCGAAATAGGAAGGTGGTTTGGGTCTTTGTTTGACTTCTCTATCTGGTCAAGCATTGGCAGATAAGCTTTATTGGAGATGGTGCATTTCTCAAGACCATGCTTGGGCTAAAATTATTTTATTTAAGTACCTTAATGGGGTTGATGGCTCTAAGATACCTAGATACAATTTTTCTGGTAAAGGTTATTTTATCTGGAACATCCTTAAGAAGGAGGCTACTCTTGTTAAGCAAGGATTGTTCTAGATTTATCTCAAAGGCTCTTTTCTAGCATGATTCTTGGGATGGTTTCCATACAATTTTATCTATGTTTACTCATATTAAGGAGCTATGTAATTGTTTCTTGGTTGTTGGTTGATACAGGGTGATGGATTATAAAGTTACCAAAAGAGTCAGACAAGTGGAGGTAGTTTGGTGTAAAGATCCTAGAGATTGGTCGGTAGGTGGTTTTGTTCATGATAGAGAAGAGTTGGATTGTATTTTTGCTACTAGGGAGTGATATTATTTATAGGATAATAATGTTTTGGCATGGGTTCTAGATCCTAGAGAGGTTTTCTTGATGGCTTCTAGTTACCGTGTTTTAGATAGGTAGCATTTTGGGGATGAGGGGGTTCCTTGGTAGAAACGGGTTTGGAATAAGTTTTCTGGTCCAAATGCAATTTCTATTTGTGGTTGGATACTAGGAATGGATGTCTTACCTGGGATAATATCCAAAGGAGATATTTTCAAGGCCCTTCATTTTGTTTCCTTTATGAGAATAGTGACAAATATTTAGGGCATTTGCTCTTCTAGTGTTTGTTTGTACGAGAAATTTAGCATATTTGGTGGAGGGTGTGGAAATAATATTATTCTCATACATCTTCTCTTGTTGAGTTCTAGAGGAGTTTAAGAAGACCTTTTGCTAAGGCTTTTGTTCTTCAAGTTGCGTGGAGTATTGGGCCCTCATGTATTATATGACAGATTTAGCTTGAAAGTAATTGAAGAATTTTTCAAGGTAGAAAGTTAACTATTTATCAAATTTGGTAGAGGATTATTGGTATGATCCAAGAAATTGTTTCTTCTAAATGGTAGATCAGTCTTCATTTGGAGCAGTCTAAGATTTCAATGATGCAGGACATAGGTTTAGTGGAGATAGCCCTTATCCTTCTTTATCGATCAGGAAGAGAGGCCTCAATCAAAAAGTGTAGAGAGATGGCAGATGGCATACTCCACCTCAAGGAGTGTTTAATATTAATATCGATGGCTCTTCCAGAGGGAATTTTGATTATGCAGGTATTAGTGGTGTTGAGAGAGATAGTAGTGGTGCAACCCTTTTAATTTTCTCTTGTTATAAGGGGAAGTAAACTAATAATTATATGGAGATCCTTGCTATTTATTTTTATTTAGAAAAAGGTTATGCTCTGGGATGGTAGAAGATAATATGTGAGTTGGAATCTCATATTATTATTAATTTATTGAAGACTCATAATATTTTTAATGTTCATTGGAAGTTGGTGTTATTGGCTCGATAGATCATTCAAATTTGTTGATATATGAAGTTTATTTTCTTTCTTCATATTCCCAGGGAATGGAATGGTGTGGCTGATTTTTTGGCAAAATGGGATTATGAGTTTTAGGAAGACTGGAATGTTAGGGGAGATCATCTTCCATTGGATTTTTCTCGTCATCTTGCTACTTTGCTTGTTGCAGATATGTTTGGTTAAGGTTGTTGTTTGTTGGGTGTCTTTTGGTCGAGTGCTCGGTGGTTTTGTGGGTCTCTTTCTTCTAATAATTGCAAGGGTTATTGTTTTGGGATTCTCTATTTCTTGTATGGTTTTATTGATTCAATAAATTTTTATCAATATATAAAATAAAAAAATCAGAAAAATAGAGAAAATACATGTCAAAAGCTAACATTGTCATTTCAAGAATAGAAAGATAAAAGTAAATATTGAAGACTAAATTCTTCAATAATAATGTAATATATGGGGGTGTTAGAGAATATTTTATTATTTGGTTAATGTACTTCCATTCTACCTTTATGGTATAAATGCAAATATGCAATAGATTAGGTTTTGAGTCTATATTTTAGGAGAGTGATTTATATTTTCTCTTTAAGTAGGTTTATATATGTAGGATATGCACATGTATCATGTATATAAGTGTGCAAATATGTAATGTGAGGATGTGCACAAGTATCATGTATTAGGAGTGTAAGTGTCATGTAGAAGTGTGTAAGTATCATAGAGTTAAGTTTACTAGTAATTAGAGAGTCAAGAATCTTGTATACAAGTGGTAAGATGAGAAGTCAACGAACAAAAGAGACTTGTCTTATGTAAGGAATAAAAAAGTTTACAACTCTCAAATATGTGAGGAGTGTAATAGTCAATTATTGAAGAGTCACATTTCCTTGTATTATTATGGAGATAAAGCTCCATGTATTGTATTAGAAAATGTTTTGAAAGGTCATCAAAAAACATTGATAATATTAAAATCTGTATACATATTTTGAGTAATTTCATTGTAAGTACTCTTTATATTATTACATAAATGATTTTGGTCATTTTAAATTCATATTTGATATTATTGTTTGAATGTTATTATAATTTATATTGGCTAGTATATATTTAAATTGCTCTTATAAATAATTCTATTCTTGATTAAATATATTGATTTCTAAGATATTATGGCTCAAGTATGTTGAGACTTGTGGTAGTTTGGCTTAAAAACCAATAATAAATAGATTTTTGATGTTATAATTATTGCACAAGAGGCCATAAATTATTTTTATTCCATGAAAAATTAGGTATGCTTATGAAATTAGATATGAACAAAGCATATGATAGGGTTTCTTGAATTTTTCTATATGATATTCTCAAAAAGATTATCTTTGATTATAGTTGATGTGAAAGGATTAAATATTGTTATAGCACTACATTTTTTTGTTTTTATCAATGGTTATCCTACTAGTCACTTCAAGTCATCTTGTGGACTTCATCAAGGTGATCCACTATCTCCTTATCTATTCATTATTCTTACAAAAGCATTAGGGAGAGCTTTCTCAAAGGAAAAAATAGAAGTAAAAATCAAAGGTGTTTAAGTTGCAAAAAATGGTCCCCTTGAATCTCATGTTGAATTTGCTATAAGGAGTAAATATTGGGTGGAGATTATTCAGGGATCAAGGAAATAATTAGAAAAAATATTACTTCAAAAATATATAGGTTTTTTTGATGTAATTAAATTATCTAGATAAACAATCCTATCGAAGGATCGTCAACATGGAACCTCATATTAGATAGTTTACAATTGATAATGAAACAAATTAAATGGCAATTAGTGAGGGATGTTATGCAAATATTTTGGTTTGAAGCTTGGTTGAAGCCTTATCCTCTTATCTCTAACTCAAAATGGAAACCATTGGCTCAAGCATACCTAGCATATAAAGGTCAGGTGCAGTAGCACTCCTATCGGGCAAATTTATTGTCTGTTTTTAGTGCATTTTTGATCATTTTTTATGTTTTTGAAGTTTTGGCTTGAATTCGTCCCTAGGTGGGACGAATTCCAGCTATAGAATTCGTCCCTGGATGGGACGAGCGCTAACCAGAGTGCTCATCCCAATCAAGGACGAATTCCAGCTCAGAGGTCTATTTAAGGGCCAAAACTTGAATTTGGGCTCATTTGTGTCATTTTTTTTCTTGCGATTTTGGAGCTCTGGGAGGAGGAGGTAATTCTGCGAAGTGAAGCGCTACTGGAATTCTCTCTGCCATCATGAGTGCACAAACTGGTTCGAGCGGCGGAGCCAAGGTGAAACCTGTAAGTGCCTCTTAGAGTTTATTTTTGTTTAAAATTGCACTTGTTTTATTTAACTATTTTTGTGATGATGTTTTTCAAAATATGTTTTAAAACTTAAACCCTGAAACTGGATTTAAGACAACTAAGTTTTACTGTACAATTAAACGTAACGTAAAACCTAGGTAAAGAATTTTGCTTATGACTAAACCCTAGGATAACGGAACGTAAAACCCTAAGACGTATTATTTTTTTTTTTTTTGAATTTTCTTTTTATGCTGTACAGTTCTTTTCCATGATTGTTAATTTTTTTTTTCGTTGAATTTTCTTTTTATGCTGTACTGTGTACCTGTTGCTTTTAATGAGGTGCGGGGTGCACTAACTGATGATGATTGGGAATGGCTTGATGCCCTTGGGCTCAAGCGAGTGTCTTGACTGGAGCCTGTGGTCCCAGATCAAGCCTATCTGACGACCCTGATCAAACTTTGGGATCCACGGACCAACACGTTCCATCTCCCGATAGGGGAGATGACTGTGACTTTGGAGGATGTCTATCGGTTGCTTTGGATTTCGATAGATGGATTGCCCATTAGGACATCGCCGCGTGATCAGCGGACTGCTGTACTTACGAGATGCTTTGGGCATGGGGAGCGGCTGGGTGTAGCGAACCCAGTGGAGACAATCGAGGTGGACTCGCCAGTCGGCGGGATTTTGGTTGGCTGGTGGCAGGAGAGGGGGGTGTTAGGAGTGAGGCACGCATTCTTGATGGGCCTCATTTCTAACATGCTTCTACCTGATTCGTCAAGCGCGAGGTTCCCGTGGAACCTGTTGGATTTGGTGTGGCAGTTGGTAGAGTGCCCGATAGAGGCACCGCTGATTTTGAGATGGGGACAGACATTGTTGGCACAGCTCTACGGGGAGTCTGTATGGGGTCCGTCGTGGCAGCGAAAGGGGGTTAGCTGCAGTTATCTATTGCAGTGCTGGGGTTGGCAACACATAGCAGTTGAGAGGCCGACCGGGTTACCATGGACGACTCGGGCGACGATGGATGATGTGGAGATAGGCTATGCAGTTTTGTGGCGGCGATCTGCGGAGCAGGGGTAGAGTCGGCGATGGGCAGGTGCTGTAGAGCATTATACTGATGCCTTCTCTCGGCTCACTCCAGGGGAGGTGGTTTGGCACCCTTATCGGGACTTTCCAGCCTGGCCGGAGGCTGGAGAGTGGCTCCGACGGGTACGTAGGGAGCGATGGTTGATTGGGCGACACGAGACCGAGCATGAGTTTTTCTCATATAGCCGGGTTACACGACAGTTTGGGGTGCGCCAGGGGTTTCCTGGTGAGCCTGTGGTCTATCGACACCGGGGTGATGAGAGGGCTCTAGATCCACCGGTCACCGCGCCATTGGGCGAGGAGTCAGATGCGGTGATTGACGTCCCGGACGTAGATGACGTCGGGACTACCACTGAGTATGACTCGTGGTGGGTGCTACGGCGATGGAGAGGGGAGGGGCCACTAGGAGGCATAGAGGTGGCAGTGGAGGGTGCTGAGGCAGTAGGTGATGATTGGGGAGGTCCGTTGGATGATGCGGACATGGTGGATGTGGGGAATGAGGATGTTGATTTTGGTGCTCCGGATCAGCCGAACATGCAAGATGTGGAGGAGCAGTGGGAGCCAGAGCAAGCTGCTATTCCAGAGGGTCCTGTTCGTTAGGCAGATACAGAGGAGATGGAGTCTGAGGTATGCGTTGATATTGTGCGACTGACAGAGCTACTGCGGATACGAGATCTGGAGCTGGGGGACGCGCTGCGGGAGAGGGATCTCCTGCGGGCCCAGCTAGCAGAGCGGGATAGGGTTTTGGCATAGCATGATGATGCAGTATCATACTATCATCGATGGGAGGCAGAGTGGTGTAGGCATCGGCTAGACTTGGAGAGGGAGGTCATCCGCCTTGGTGGGCGGCTTCCTGAGCCCTCGGGCAGTGGATCTTCGCGTCGGACGAGGGATAGTGCGACTGAGCAGTCAGCATCATCTCGTCGCAGGCGATTAGATGAGGGAGGTGGTAGTAGGCGTGATGCGGGGGCTAGTAGTAGCTGCCCTACAGGGTCCCATAGGACCCACACCACGGGGGGTAGTTCCCGTCGCACCGATCCTGCGTGATCATGGTGGTCGATGCCTTAGGTTGGGTTTTTGGATATGATTGCGGGGTCTTTTGACCAGTTTTGTAGCCTGCAAGCATTTTTTTTGACGATATATATATATATATATATATATATATATATATATATATATATATATACCGATTTTATTTTGTTTATGTACATGTGATGATTTGATGTTTATTCATGATGGCTAATGACTATGCATGTTTATTTATTTTGATGAATGCTTATGCAAATGATGAATGCAAATGTTTTTGATTCTTATGTGATATTCAAAATGGATGAATGGAATTTGTGATTTTTGGCTATGGCACCATAGACTTGTTAGGATGCTTTTTATTTTTGTTTTTGGATGGATTGCTATGATGCATGACGTGGTATGTATATATGTGGTTTTTCTTTTCTTGTGTATTTTTTGATGGTATTGTAAGAATGAGAAGTAGCGCAGTTGGTTTAGAAATGTAGCTAAGGTTTTCTGAGACTCAGACGGTTTTAACTCACTAGCCACGACTGTACTTTGTCTTACAAGACTTTTGAACAAGGTATGAATCAGACTTGTTTTTGACCAAGCTATTTCACATCCCCGTGTGTGCAATTGAGTTCATTTATGTGGTATTTATCGAGATACCGCCAGTGCCAGATGGGCTTTCAACCGAACCTGTACTGAGGATCACCTAATTAGCTCCACTAACTCCTTTGTTGTATTCAGTTAGATTAATCTGCGGTGTTATCCAGGATGCCATAAGCTAGCTCATCCACATGCAAACATTGATCTGTACGCAAGTTAATGTGACAGATATATCGTCATGCGAGAAGTTTACCGCCAGTTATCGATAGGCTATCAACCAAACCGGTACTGAGGCTTGCCTCATGACCTGTTAGAATGCTGAGAGTTCCAGGGATTCAAGTTCAACTCCCTTCTTTTCTTCAATTGTATTGGGATACTTGCTCGTTTGTAGTGATAAGATCACTGTTTATTTTGATTTGTTTTTCTTTTGAGCAAGGGATTGGGGAGATGGAGTGATGAAAATCACTATCATTTGTGCCGTTTGATGTGTGCACTTGTAGGATGTCAAATATTTGAGTTTTTGACATTTTGCAAATTTTTGATGTTTTGCAACTATTGAGAACTAGGGATTCTTAGGGAATTGGGTAGGGAGGATGCTTGTCCTTTTGCCAACTCTCAGCATTCTTGGGGTCATTCGCATAGGGGGATGAGCAAGATAACCGTTTCGCTTTTGGTGACCTGGATTACCCTACAGGTTTCATCTTTCGTTCACACAACTTAGGAATTGTTTTATGTGTTTTTATGTGTGTTGGGATGTTACGTAACAAGGTGTATTTCAAGTTTAACTCTACCTTCGTAAAATCTGTCTGACTTGATACATTACATGGCTAAAGAGGAAAATGATGACTGAATCACGAAAACTTTTAATACATTAAAAGACCACCGACTCTAGTGTGGTAAAAGTAATGCATGGTGTTTTCGTTGTTTTTGTAAAATGGAACAAGTGTGGAACAAGATGGACTAGCAGAGCAATTACAGCCTATGGTGCCTTTGACCTGTACGACCACAAATATGCAATGTATGGATGCAATGCTTAATGCAGCTACATATTTTTGTATTTTTGATGGATTGATTTTTGTGAATATGAATATGAGGTGCGAGAAGAGCTCTCTATTGATGAGTTTGAGTATGCCTAGAAATGAGATGCAAATTTTTGTTGTTTTTGATTATTTTTGATTTTTGACCAAGTGATTGTGGACATCCTTGGAGCATTTTGGTGACCAAGTGATTGCGATAATCCTTGGAGCTTTTGGGGTGACCAAGTGATTGCGATAATCCTTGGAGCTTTTTGGGTTGACCAAGTGATTGCGATAATCCTTGGAGCTTTTTGATGGTTTGACCAAGTGATTGCGATAATCCTTGGAGCTTTTGGGGTGACCAAGTGATTGCGATAATCCTTGGAGCTTTTTTTGTTTGACCAAGTGATTGCGATAATCCTTGGAGCTTTTTGGGTTTTGACCAAGTGATTGCGATAATCCTTGGAGCTTTTTGGGTTTTGACCAAGTGATTGCGATAATCCTTGGAGCTTTTTGGTTTTGACCAAGTGATTGCGATAATCCTTGGAGCTTTTTTGTTTTGACCAAGTGATTGCGATAATCCTTGGAGCTTTTTTGGTTTTGACCAAGTGATTGCGATAATCCTTGGAGCTTTTTGGGTTTGACCAAGTGATTGCGATAATCCTTGGAGCTTTTTGGGTTTTGACCAAGTGATTGCGATAATCCTTGGAGCTTTTTGGGTTTTGACCAAGTGATTGCGATAATCCTTGGAGCTTTTTTTTTGGTTTGACCAAGTGATTGCGATAATCCTTGGAGCTTTTTGGGTTTTGACCAAGCGATTTTATGGATCCTTGGAGCATTTTTGGGACATGGCTCTCTTATATATAAAATGGTCGCAAATGACTGATATTCAAGGGTTCTATTTCCTTGATACCGTCAAGAGAAGCTAGCCGGTACGTCCCGGGTCCTATTTTGCTATCAATGACATATGGACCTAACCAATTTTCCGTGAACTTGTCCCTCAGGTGGGACGGCAAATTAGAGTTCTGTTGGTTTTCCTTCAAAACCAAATCACCAACCCGAAAGTCCCTTAGGTGAACTTTCATGTTGTAAGCTTTCTTAAGCCGCTCTTGGTAGATACGTAAGTGCTCGAGAGCATTAACGCGTCGTTCGTCAAGCAACGTAAGTTGGTCTAACCGGGCCTGCCATGCAGTGTCATCATCGATGAACTCCTGCATTGATATGCGCAGGGAAGGAATTTCCAACTCGAGAGGCATTACTGCCTCTGAGCCATACACCAGCGAAAACGGAGTTGCCCTAGTTGGCGTTCGAATGCTAGTGCGATAAGCCCAAAGGGCAAGTGGGATTTGGATGTGCCAATCTTTATGACTGTCTGCGACCGTCTTTTTAAGGATGGCGACTAGCATTTTGTTTGACGCCTCTGCTTGCCCATTTGCTTGCGGATAATAGGGTGTTGAAAAGCTGTGCTGAATTTTGTACTTTGTGGTCAAAGCACGCACGTCTTTGTTCTTGAATGATGGCCCATTATCCGAGATTATTTTGGATGGAATACCAAAACGACATATGATGTTATGCAAGATGAACTCCACAATGCGGGGTCCTGTCGTAGAAGTTAACGGAATTGCTTCCACCCATTTAGTAAAATACTCTGTGGCCGTTATGATAAACGTGTGACGGCCTGATGATGCAGGGGAGATCTTTCCAATTAGATCGAAGCCCCATTGCAAAAATGGCCAAGCAGATTGGACTGCCTGCAAGGCCTGGGAAGGTACGTGCATCAAATTGGCATGATGTTGACATTTCACGCACTTCTTGACATATGCGCAACAATCTCGCTCTAAAGATGGCCAATAATATCCCATGCGAAGAATGCGCTTTGCAATGGCCATACCACTAAAGTGGCCACCACATGTACCGTCGTGCGCTTGGGCGATTGCCCAAGTGGACTCTTGCTGGTCCAAACAACGAAGAAGAATTCCGTCATAGCTGCGACGATACAAAATGTCTCCTATCAAGACATACTTAGCCGCTTTCTGCTTGAATGTTCGTTTTGCGGCGTGCGTCAATCCAAAGGGAAGATTACCTAACTTGAGGTAGTCTCTAATGGGTAAATACCAGTCTTGTTGATCGAAAACCTCGACAGTATGAACAACCAATCCCTTTTGAAGTTCTTCCCTAACAAATGCTGAATGGGATAGAACTTGTAAGAATAGCGTTGTGTTGCTATTAGTGGGAGTGGGGGAAAACAAGGACCCCTAGTTGGCACGTTTCAGATGATCTCGGATTCGAAAGAACTTATCCGAGGATGGTTCAATCTGGATCATGTGGATTCCTGGCGTCAAGTCTGAGCTTGCACGCTCCATCGTGGGTTGCGATAAGGTTTTGACTTGAATGGTTGTCATATCACCGGAAAGGTCTTGCGGGATTAGTGACCCCAAGGAGGCCATTGTGTCCGCAAAATGATTCGATGATCGAGGGAGTGCCTCGATGTCATACCACTCAAGTTTTGCCAAGAATTTGTCCACAAGGGCTTTATAGGCCTTCAGAACTGGGCATTTGCATTGATATACCCCTTTGACTTGATTGACTATTAACAACGAATCACCAAAGATGTTTAGTCATTTGATGTTCATGGCGATTGTTGTCTGAAGACCTAGGAGCAAGGCTTCATATTCTGCATTATTGTTGGTGCACTGGAAGTTTAATTTAAATGACAGGGGCATTGGAGCACCCTGCGGTGTGAAGAATACAATTCCCGTGCCACCACCTTGCTCACATTTGGAACCATCAAAAAATAGGGTTATGTCGGCCTGTGACTCAGGCTCATCAGAATCTGGCGATTCTGAGACATGGAAGACCCCATCATCGGGTAGTTCTATGACCAGAGGCTGATCGTCTTCAAGAGGAGCCTCTGCTAGTTGATCGGCTATGACTTGTCCTTTGATAGATTTTTGTCCAATAAACTCTATGTCAAATTTCGTCAACAACATGATCCATTTCGCCGTGCGACTACTATGATAAGTACGACTCATCATGTATCGCAATGGATTCTCCTTAGACACAACATACGTAGTGTTGCTCAGCATGTAGTGGCGTAGCTTTTTGGTAGCAAACACCACTGCCAAGCAGAGTTTCTCAACGTATGCATAGTTAAGTTCGTAACTGACCAGGGTGCGGCTAAGATAATAAGTGGCCTGTTCTTTGTGAAGTTCATTCTTTTGGGCTAGCATGGCACCCAGTGCCACCTCACAGTAGCTGAGATGTATAAGTAGAACGGCACTCCTGGTCTAGGTGGTGCCAATACTGGCGGCGAAGCCAAGTATTGTTTGATTTCGTCAAAGGTTGACTGGCACTCGTCATCCCAGTGAAATGTAACCCCTTTGTGCAATAATTTGTTCATGGGTCGGCATTTGTCAGATAATTGCGCTATGAAGCGTTTAATCGACGTGACCTTTCCTTGCGGACTTCTGAGCTGCTTGATAGTGGTTGGGGGAGCCATTTCAAGGATTGCCTCGACTTTCTTTGGGTCCACTTCGATGCCTCATTTTGAGACTATAAAACCCAAGAGTTTTCCAGATGTGACGCCAAATACGCACTTCTTGGGATTCAGTCTGACCTTATGCTCTATGAGGCGATCGAGAATCTTGCTTAAGTCACCGAGATGATCTGAGCGCAAAAGAGACTTGGCTAACAAATCATCCATGTAATCTTCCAAAGTTTTGTGCATGTAATCGTGGAAGATATACGTCATGGCACGTTGGTAGGTAGCGCCAACATTTTTAAGGCCAAAAGGCATGACCTTATAACAAAATGTCCCCCAAGGCGTTGTGAACGCCGTTTTTAGTTGGTCCTCAGGATTGATACGAATTTGATTGTATCCTGAGAAGCCATCCATTAGGGAGAGCATTTCGTGACCCGCTGTAGCGTCTACTAACGCGTCGATGCTTGGGCAAGGGGAAATCATCCTTAGGACTCGCTTTGTTTAGGTCTCAAAAATTGGTGCATATGCGAATCCTCCCGTCGGGCTTCTTGACGGGAACCATGTTGGACAGCCATGGCGGATAATCCATGCAGATGACAAACTGTGCATCCAACAGCTTTTGCAATTCATCTTTGACCATCAAGGCCACTGTTGGGTGCATCTTTCGTAGTTTTTGCTTTACGGGCTTGATTGTCGGATCAAGCGTTAAATTATGCGTGACTAGCTGCGGGTCTAGTCCCGGCATGTCTCTGTATGACCATGCAAAAACCTCCTTCTTCTCTTTGAGAAGGGTAATGTAGTCGGCTTGCTCTTCAGGGGATAAGACTTACCCCCAGCTTGATAATCTATGGATTCATTGGGTCTAAGCCGATGTCTACGTCAGTCGTTTCCTCGACTGACATGTGGGATCCTTCCTCCAACTGATGTGGAGTCGGGATCAAATGGATATCATTGGCTGAGTTTAAATCTACGTTTGGAACCTCGGGTCCCTCTTCAGCCTAAAAAATATCTTGAGTTGTCCTTGGGGTAAAATGAGGCATTTCACCGAAAGGCCAGTACTCTGATGGTGATAAAGGTGAATTGACGCGATCCCAGTCGATGGCATCTATGTCTAGATGCAATGACCATGATGGATCGGCCGGATTGCGGATGGGTGCGGTCAAATCAATGGAGATCATGTGGATGGAATGAATTTGGTCTCCATTACCGCGGGTGTTATAGCTCGAACATTCTGGGTGCTCCCTATGCTCTGGATCTGGTTCTGTAGGGACGGGTATGAACGGATCAGCCCTATGTGCTGAAAGGAGGACAGGGTCTTCCCTCGGTACTATTGTCATGATAGGGTCTCGGGGTGGACGGTGCTCATCTTGAATTTGGAGCCATGGATCCAACACTTGGTCCCACCTTGCTGGGTCTACCCACCATTCATGCCCTAGCCGTATGCCCATTTGTCCCATTAGATCTTCATGAGTTAAAGGGCGATAATTCCGTCGTGCATGTCTGAGATAGATCATCTCAGTCTCATCTTCTGAATCACTTTCGGAGATCCAAAAATGTTCATTCTCTTCAGCAACTGTTACTTGCGACGTTGAGGGCTCTCCTTGTTCCAGCAAGTTAATCTGGTCCCATTGTGGTTGTTCCACTCTTGGTGGAGGGACCTGATTCTCTTGACACTGTATTGATTCAACTGGAACTTCTAAGGGGAATAGCTTCAAAAAGATGTCCGAAAGCCGTTGATGTTCTCTTTGAGGATTAATCTCCGAACTTTCACCTCTCTCTAGCAAAGGAGAGGGATTACTGCTGTTGCCAAGGGTGTTTGTTGACCATGGGAGGTAATCTCCCAAGGTATATTCTGTATTTGGGTTGGCATAAGGATCTGGTGCCAATCCCCCCTTGTTGCCTATTTCTAGGCCTTGCATATTTTTGACCAAGATTTCAAAGGGCAGGGGTGGTTGAACCCTACTCCCGACTTATCATATGGCATCTCGGTATCTTGGTTGGCAAAGGACCCGCATCCCTTGCTCATATCCGCCTAGCCCGTATCCATGCCAATTGCATTGGCCGAGATATCTTAGGGCAAATTCCGGGTTTGACAGATAGTTGATATTTTCAACAAAAGGCTCTTCGTCTGCTTCCTTTTGTTTGCATGGTTCAAGACCATGATCAAGGCCCCCATACACAAAATTTGTCTGGTTTGGTGGGTAGCCTAGAGGAACAACTGTCCCTATGGGAAGGCGAGGTCTTCCCATGTCCTGTACTGACTCCAATGCGGGGGTTGCCACAACATTTTGCACTAAATACTCCCCCAGGCCCGTATTGGCCATTTCAACGAGTGATTGTTGATGATTGGGTGGGAGGAAATGGGAGTCCTTCCTGAGTCCATTCCATGTTCGGCATTTTAGGAGTCTCCGCTTCTGCTGTGTGAGGTGTTTCTTCTGTTGATACCGTTGAAATTGTGGGCAACCCTTCTTCTAAGGGCTGAGCCTCTTCCATGATCTGTTTTCCCTTGTCCTTCTGTTTGGCCATGACAGGTGGCATTGATAATGAAGGAGCAGATGATGAAGGCTCACCTGGCTGGGATTTTGTTGATTTGGTCACCAGTGGTGCCTGCGGTATTGGACCCTGTTTAGATGGATTTAACTGGAAATCCAAATGCGTTGAAGGGAGGGTCGATTGAGGCATGAATTGTACCGCATTGCAATACTTGAAGGGCTCTAAGTCCATTGGGACTACATGTATTTCTCCTTCAAAAGCATACTTTAAGCACTAGGTGAGCGATCGAAGGGACACACTTCATGTCCCCGATCCAAGGCCGCCCTAGCAAGTATATTATAAGCCATCTCGCCTTCCAACACATGGCACAATGTAGGTATTGTCTTTTGTCCTACCCGGACAGGCAGAACAACTGTGTCGATCGTCGAGCATATTGCATCGTTGAAAGCTCGCAGTGTGTACGTGGAGGCTGTGATGTGAGAGGTCGGTAGCTTCAAATGTTTTAAGGCTGCAGTGGTAATGATGTTACTGGACGAGCCAGTATCTACCAACACTCTCTTGTACGGGATCCCGTTGACCCGCGCGATAACGTGCAGGGGTGGATCTGCCATGTCATTCGATATTGTTTTGACTTCATCTTCTCTGAAGGTGATGACCGGCTCCGTACATCGTTTCACATGTCCCACGAAGTTGTTGAAAGAATTTGCTTCGTGAGGCTGTAATTCGATGGCTTTTAAAATGTCCATAAGAGCTTCCCTATGGGGTGCCGACTGTTGAATAAGCTCGTAAATGGACAGCCTAGCCGATGTGGTCCGCAAACTCTGCGTGAGTTTGGTCCGTATCGTGACCTCGGGTCTAGGCGGAGGCAATTGCGTTGGGCGTTGTTGAGGCTGCGATGTTGTCGGAACTTCCCTCGTAGCTACCTCGGGGGCGATCGCTGGGTACCTTTTGTTCCTTGTCACTATACTAATCATTCCCACAAATCCTTGCATGGGAAGATTCTGTCGCACCTCGTTAATCCGGAGAGGTTTTGCCAGTGCTTCGTGGGTAGGCAAAGGGTCCTTGAATACCCCCATTTGTTGATTATTTGGCGCTATGGGGTTGTCCACGGCCAATGTTCTATTGTCGATCAAATCTTGGATTAATTCTTTGAATTTCCTAGCATCCATTCAAGTCGTGTCCTCTGCGCCTATGGAATCTACAATACAATTCCTCTCTGTATCCCCTAGGCTTAGGAGCGTTAGGGTCTATAGTTTGGATTTCTGGCAGAGTGACTAAATTTGCCGCTGACAAGCGGTCAAATAGGGAGTCCCTGGACTCCGTGTAAGGGGTGAATTGTCGCCTAGGGCGACGCTGCTGATTTTGCTCCTGCCTTCTATTATCTCTTTCATAACCAGGAGGCACTGCCTGGTAATTAGCCTTTTGGGGCTGCATTTCTTGCACAGGCGCGGGAACATTTATCGCAACTTGGTTAACCGCAGCGTGTTGTGATTGCGTTGTCCCGATTTTAGTGGTTTTATTCCACTCTTTCTTTTTAGGCTTGGCGATTGCGCCTTCGCCTATTTTGATCTCTTCTATAACTCTGGCTTGCGCCAAAGCTTCTTCTAAGCTGGCGTATTGCTGCAGCTGCAATAGCCCAGAGATCGATTTCAAGCAACTTTTTGCGAACATCTGTGTGAGATCAGACATAGGGGGACGGTAGGGTAACTTAGAAAGCAAAGCTCTCCATCGATTCCCGTATGCTGCCATTGTTTCTTCCTCAAATTTCCTGAGGCTAGCCAGATCACTCAGTGATGCCTTCTTCCTTGTGTTGAAGGCAAAGCGTTCAAGAAACGCATCTACTAATTGATCTAGGTTGCTTATGCTGTGTTTTGGTAATTGCGTGAACCAATCCGAGGCAGGGCCTGCGAATGTGGTTATGAATGTCCTAAGCAACAATGCATCATTATCTTGGATGCCGAAGCATTGACTTAGGAACCTTGTGACATGTTCTTGTGCGTCCTCTTCACCTTTAAAGATTGCCAATTGAGGCAACTTGAAGTGTTCGGGGTAAAGAGGTGTTGGCACTGAGGGATGCACTGGATGACTGCGGAGTTGACGTAACGTGGGCTTTTGATGCCCAGAAGTTTTTGTCTCCACAGACTCCAAACGCTCTAATAGCGCTTTGTATGCATCTGAAGATTTTATCTCTTCCTCTTTTGTTTGCTCCCGTTGTGCGTTATGGAAGACTGGAGGCCTATGGAGGGGTGGTCGATTGGCAGCCCTCCCGCCTTGATGGGGTGTTTCGGCCCATTCTATTTCTGGTTCATACTCCTCATAAAATTCTTGAGGAGTCTCTGGGCGAGACCTATAACCCTGATTGGGTCCTTGCTGAAGGTACCCATCATTGTTTCGGGGAGTGGCTTCCCTCTCGGGTCTATAAGGTCTCGGAGGCAAAGCTTGACGAGGTCGTGGAGACCTGTCCTGCACCAACGGATTATGCCTCTCATATTGTTTGGCTCTTTGGGTGCGAGGGGTTGGCCCCCTCTCAGGTAGTTCATAGCGTAACTCATCCGATTTGCGTTGCATGCGCTCTCTATCCAAGCGGTGTCGATACTCTATCTCCTGATGACTTTGTTTAAGCCGCGTGATTTGGGCTTGACGGGTGGCATGTCTGGCGACTATCGGGTCAATTTGGTCTACCCTATTTTTCTCAGGAGGTTGGAATGTTTCTCCTATGTGTTTGCCTCGATCTTGATGATCTAAAATTTCAATGGGTCGCTTCCCTCTGTCGAGGTAGGCGACATTTACTCGAGGCTCTGGCCTCGATGTATGATCATGATACCTAGCAAGTGCAGAAACGCAAGGTTCCCACACTATTTGTTGTCCTCGAGGAATGCGATGGTTTTCCTCGTACTCCCTTTCATGGGTTTGAAAGGGGCGGGCGGAGTTAGCTCGCCCTGTGTAAGGAGCCCTGCGCTCTGGATTTTGTCTTTCTATCCTGATGGGAGGTAAAGAAGGGATGCCATATCCACGTTGTCCCTCCAAATGGATAGTGTGCCTCTCTAGCGCTTCATCACGCTGTGGCCACTCATGTCTAACCTCAGAAGGCGATTCTCTATTTACATCAAGGTCTACATGTAAAGCGTCTTCCCGAAAGGGGCTGTTTTGAATGGGCATACCCCACCGAGGATTTTGACATGGATTCTTTTGTAGGCCAGACCGATAAGGCGGTATGACCAAGTCCTCAGGACTGAAGTGAAGGTGACTTGTGCCTGCTTCTTGTGTACCTTTCGGAGCTTCTGCCCTTGATTGGGCTTGGCTACGGGTGTACACCATTGCGGTGCTTCTCTACTATCTAAGTAGATTTTTATCTCGTTTATGATGATTTTCTTTTTGTCTACACTAAGCAGAAATGAACACACACATACAAAAACCGTGATTATCTCTTTTAAGGATTAATGGTGTGTCCTAAACTGGTTTAGTGCATTTTGATGTTTTGTTTTGTTTTTTGAATGTTTTTGAAGAACGTTTAAATGCATAATGAAGGCTCATATAACTCCCAAAATGGTCGCCCCTTCAATATACCAACCAGGCCGATATACCAACCTCTCTATATACCCGCCCTTACGAGAGGGAGACTATAGGTACGTGAGAGCAGAAGGTACATGGTACGTAGGCGGTACGGAAGGGGGATTGTCCTGTTAATGACACCTACCATAGAAGACTTATCCTCGTGCGCATGGGAATCACCCCAGCGACACTCGGTCAGCTTTCATCAGGATTTACGCCTAACAACAGTGACAATCGAGGAAATGGATGCAAAGCTAAGCCAAGGTGGTGATGAACCCACCGTTGGTCTTGCTCAAGGGCTGGGGTCTTACGACCAGCTCCTTGGTTTAAATTTACTACGTGAAGTGTGTGGGATTCATTTTATTTAACGAAAATGAAACAAGCATAAATGACTTTCCCTAAGCAATGCAGGATAAAATGAAAACAATCAAAGAAACAGAAACAAAAATAGAAAATTTAACAGAGATTATAAAAATCCCTACCTCTTCTCTACCTGGACCGGTTGCTTCTGAATTTCTGCTCTGAAAATCCACAGGAAGGAATTCGTCCCTCTGTGAGACGAATTTCAGAACAGAATTCGTCCCTGCCAGAGACGAATTTGAATTCGTCTCAGTGGTCGACGAATTACAGATAAAGAATTCGTCACGATCGAGACGAATAACGATCGCAACAAAAAAATGTACTCGTCAAGCACAAAACACAAAAATTTAATCAGTTTCTGTGATTTTAAAAACCAGGGAACAGAGTCCCACCGTGATCGCCACTGAAAGCACGAGATTTCGGGCGAAGGAAACACTAATTGCGATGCATTCAAAATCAAATACGCTTAAGTCCTAGAAATGTAGAATGCATGAAATGAAAGAGACGCATTGAAATGAGATACAAGCAAATGGAGAAAACATAGCCCTTTCATTAAATTCTCTTGATCTCTGTTACAAATACGCCTCCTCCCTTTTCAGGGGCTAGGAGCGTTAAAAGAATTTGATTACAATCGAGACTTAAGGTTCCTCTTTTCGCGTGCCCACACTTGAAATGGGCGGGCCAAGATGATGTCGCCGCTGATGTTGATGAGTCCTTAACCTCTGCTGCTCCTCCTGCGAACAAAGAAACAACAAAGATGTCAGTAGCACCCGTTGCAAATAGTAAGTGTTTGTTCTCTAAAATCGCCAAAAGATGCATGTAAATAATTAGCCAAATCGATAGACAAAGTGAGTCCAAATGACCCGAAAACCCGACAGAGGACAGAAGATATCACCGGAGGGCCATTGCCATTGAAACAGTTGGCCAATCTGCCTTCAACTGGAATTCATCCCTGGGCAGGACGAATTCGATCGCTATTCGTCCCTGGGTGAGACGAATTCTACTGTGTTGGAAAAGCCGAAGTGGTATTGCTCCAATGTCGAATCCTGAGACCTCCAAAACACCTACAAACAGAGGGGTTATGTAATTGGGGCCATTTTGGGATGACCCAGATGGTCGGATTCTCCCAATTTGGCCTCTATCCTCGAGAATTCGATGTCGCCACCTGCAAGTTAGTAGGACAACAAAGCGACAAAAGGCATGATAAAATCTGATCAAAATGTTATGAAATTGAAGCTATGAGTTAACCAAATAGAATAACATGAGATGCAACATGAAACAATAATCTAGAATGCTTTTAGAATAAAACTTAGAAAGTGCGGGGGTGCCCAAGTGGGCCTCCCACCGTTGGCACTTGATTTCGGCGCCAATCCACTAGGGATGGGCCCAAAACCTCTTAGGATTGGGATGTCTACAAATTGGTGGTGTAAGGTGGTCAAATGTTGGATTTGGGTTGGATCCACGCTTCCAAAAGCCACCCAATAACCTCCCTTGCAAAAGAGATTAGTGGATGTGAGAAGGTGAATCAAAAGGATGCAAGTGGGTAATCAATCGGACAACACTTCGTTGCTTGAAATCGCCTCCAATCTGTCCTTTTGGGTGAGAAAAGTCCCACCTTTTATAGACCCATGGGGTCTCTTTTGAGAGGGAAGCATAAGCGCCATGTGTTGGTCATAGGTGCCATGTGGCGGTCATGTCTTCCCATGAGGGAGGGGAGTCCTCCATGACTTGGGCTTTCATAACTGCCCTTGTGACAGTCCTCTAACGGCCCATCTGCCCACCCACACACGCGTGCGAGGCAGGAGTCATCAATTGACTGTCTTTGGCTGCCACTTGGCGCCATTCTTCTTTTTGCCCGTTAAACTTGGAATTCGTCCCTGCCAGAGACGATTTTAGAATTCGTCCCTGGGTGAGACGGATCCCATTTAGAATTCGTCCCCGGGTGAGACGAATACCGAGCAAAGTGTCTAAATGTACCAAATTGCCTCTTGACCTTACAAAATTGCTATGAAAGTGGTTAGGACCACTGTTTGACCTCTGAGGGCTGCCCTGGGGGCTGTGTTTGTCAAAGCGATCAGTGTTTGCAGTCACATAATCGGATTGGTGCTGTTTTGGTGTCTACAAAAATACTCTTGGCCTTTCCACTTCTTAACTATTCAAATTCCTAGTCTATGGACTCATGTACACATGGACAAATATGAACATTTGCAATATTAAATATTATGCATCCATGTGCATTTATTACAATATATAAAGTAAATCCTAATCTAAGATATGTATAAAATAACGTAATATACTCTAATACCCCCTGTATTACATTATTTGTTTTTTGAAGACTTATCTTCAGTATGGGTCCTCAATTTGATTCTCCAATATGTACTTTATTTTTGAGTCTTAATGAAATGATCCTTATTTTAGCTTTTTGCAACAATCTCTTCTCTTTCTTATTTTCTTTCTTTTCTGTAGACATATCATCTTTGTTGGTCTGAATTTTCTTTACTTGCTCCTGCACTGATGTTAGATATTCTTCTTCAACTTAATCATAGTGATATTGACTAAAATTTGTATATTTATCCTTAAGGTTATTATAAGAGATATTTTTTACCTTGTATATTTCTCTTAAAGAGTTCAAAAATAATTAATGATAGATACATCATTAAATACTCTCCTATATTAAATACCTGATGTCTTGAGATTCCCAACATGATCTAAAGAGTTTTTCATGAAGATACTCAATAAAGGAGATAAATTCTCCTTCCTTAGATTCCTTAAGAAATAAGCTTAGTCTATCCTTTAGAATATTAAATATTTGATCTCCATCAATATTAGGTATTAACCCATGTGCATAAAATCTGAATGCATGTAGCATTTCTTCACTATCTTCCTTAAATACCTTCTTAACTATTTCATCCATATTCCTTTGAGTGAGATTCTTTTGGACTCCAAATGGTAATGTAGTTTCAAGAATTTTATCTTAGTCACAAGAGAATAATATCTCTAAATTTCTTAATCCCTTAGTTGATGTAGAATATCTTATATCTCCAAATTTAGAAATTTAGAAGAATATATTTACAATTATTATAAATTCAATTTGTTGTAGAAATACTTATTACTCCAGCTCAATTAAATTGTAAATATTCTAAAATATTTTGTAAATTAAATAATTTAATTACAAAACTCTTATATATATATATATATATATATATCCAATATCATCCATGAAAGAATTACTCCTTAAATAACTCTTCAATTTACTATTATATGTAAGGTTTCAAATATAGACTTTTCTTCTCAAAATACCTTTATTTTCACCTTAGAAAATAATAATCTTATAAAATTTCTTATTATCCTAACTCAAGATTATGAGTAATTTGAATAAAATAAATTACCTTAGGCTTAGAGTTGTATTCAATATTCAACAATGTTTGACTTATCTACAAATACGTCTATGAAAGATGTTGTATTCACATGTGCTATCTTGAACAATTTTTTTGGTTTATTCGAAATATAACTTCTCTCACTTTGGCTTCAATGAACCTGCACTCCAATGTAACCTCCAAAGGTTCTCTTACTGCATCCAACTGATATACTTCATCCAATCACTAATATCCTTCATAAATTTCTTCTACACCAATCTACCAATATTATTAATAGAATATTCATTGTTTTAGCACCTTGGGAGAATGTTTCCTTCATTGGGTATGAATTAACCTTTGACCCATTGGTTTCTACTTGAAACTTATCAATTTCCTTCATTGGGTATGAATTAACCTTTGACCCATTGGTTTCTACTTGAAACTTATCATAATGGGTGCTAGACTCTTCAAGATTCAATCTAGTATGTGCCACTTGGCACTCCAACATATCTACCTTCCTTGCAATATGTTTTCCTTCTCTAGCAGATATTATTGTGGCAATGGGTGCTACTTGAAACACTCCTTTGATGCTTCTCCAATGTTAATCAATGTGGTGCTTGCGTGTAGACTAATACATTTAGGTTTGCTTACTATCAACATAATTCTTCATAGTTTGAATGCTCGTTTCACTTCATGCTTCAATACATTTGTCTCAATGTATTCATGTGTTGGGTACCATTGCTTACTATCAACATAATTCTTCACAGTTTGAATGCTCGTTTCACTTCATGCTTCAATACATTTGTCTCAATGTATTCATGTGTTGGGTACCAACCCGTCTATTCGACTATTAAATTGAGGCAGCTCATCTACTAGGTTTATTCTCTCTAGGTAATTTTTTTAAAGTAAAGCATACGTTTTTGAAAGGAGCTCCGGTCCCTTTGTAATAGATTTGAACTTAGATTTACTAGATAAAAGCTTAAAAATATACAACTAAGATATCCTGAAAATAATTCTTATAACTTTAACCATATATTAGATAAAAAATATCTTTCTTTGAAATTATATGATATAGCATATAACTGTGTAAAAATAAAAAATTATTTTATCCTTTTTTTCAATTACTTATATGAGATTGAAATATGTCCTACCCATATTACATCATCATCACATAATGGTATTACCACAAAACATAGATATTATCTTTATCAAAATTTGAACCTTATCTCCTCGTCCTACCCATATTACATCAACACCACATAATGGTATTACCACAAAACATAGATATTATCTTTATCAAAATTTGAACCTTATCTCCTCTTTAAATATTGAACTTGATAAAACTACTTTATCCTTTATTTTAATATAATAATTTTTTTTTAATATTTGATTTTATTAATTCATATTTAAAAAATTATAAGAACTCGGTTTGCTTATCCTCAATTTTATCTTCCATGGTTTGATGAAATGGAAAGACATTCTACCTATATAAAATTCTGGTTGGTGATTCATTTCTTTTATCTAATTATGTTCATATGTTTTGTGTTTGTTATATTATTTTGGTTGTTGTTATATTTGTTTTGGGTCGATGTCGAGTGAACCTTCACAGAAACCTCCACGAAATCCAAATTTTAGATTAAGTTTGTGAGGTCCCCTCATTCTATATTCTCAAGCAATGAAAGTAACAGACTGAAGTCTGTTTCATTATATATGCTTGATAAATCCTTAAGCGTCTATGTTAACTCAGTTCATTTTAGAGTTATTTCTAAGTTTTTCCTCTAGAAATATCTCTTCACACGACATGTTATGTCCGCCATCTTGGACTTCATGTGAGGAAGACTCTTATTGATAGAGACATTGACAATATCCAGCATTCTGGAGCTTTCATAGAGCAAAAATGTAGATAGATACATTCCAAACTCGTTAACTTAAAATATAAGCTTCCAAGAATTGTTTAACCCAAATGCTATAGTATATATAACATCTGATCTTAACTCACAAAACACATTCATTGCCAAACTGAATTTGAATATATGCAGTAATTTCCTAAGTTGAAAATGGGCAAATTAGCAGCATTTGTTTTTTTGTTTTTAGGTTTTCTTGTTGTAGTTTCGGCTAGTGAGCCGCTTGTTCCAGCCATGTATATTTTTGGAGATTCCACCATAGATCCCGGCAACAATAACAGACTTGTAACGCTTGCCAAAGCCAATTTTCCGCCATATGGGAAAGATTTCCCGGGGGGCGTTGCAACGGGGCGATTTACTAATGGAAAATTAACGACAGACATGCTATGTAAAAATCTCAGCCAAAGCCCTTGGAAAGACACAGATTTTTATGTTTTGTTTAGAATTTTTTTGTTTGTTTGAGTTTATAATATTCAATTTTGGCTAACGCTGCAACCTTTTGAATATACAGCTGGTTTCCTAGGGCTTCCAGATGTCCTGCCTGCATATTTAGACCTCGACTTCACAGGACAAAAGCTGCTCACGGGCTGTAGTTTCGGTTCAGCTTCCGCAGGAATCGATGACAACACTTCAAATCCTATGGTGTGTATATATTTTATAAATAAAATCCTTGAGAATTTTAGTTGATCTTCTTCCTTTTGTATTTTATAAAATTCGTCCTCGCAAATTTTAGTAGTTCCAACTTTGATTTGAATTTGCAGGGAGTGCTGACGCTAGAGAAAGAATGGGATTATTTTAAAAGTTACAGAGCCAGTCTTGAGAGTATGCTTGGGAAGGATGGTGCCAAGAAGATTATCTCGGAAGCCTTATTCGGGATAAGCATGGGGAGCAATGACTTCATGGAGAATTATTATCAAAATCAGGGAACAAGAGATAAATATACTATTTCACAGTTCCAGGACCATCTTTTAGAAGATTTGAAGCCATTCATAGAGGTAAACACAATTTCCCAAGTGTTCACATTAGTGATTTATTCTTACATTTTTAATCTTATTTGAAATTGCTTTTGCACAGAATATTCACAACGAGGGTGCCACCAAATTTTTTGTTTCTGGAATTCCCCCTTTTGGGTGTTGCCCTGAACAAATTACTTCCCACAACTTGACCAATGGCACCTGCGTGGAAGAGTACAATGAGGTCGCTGCTTCTTTCAATGACAAGCTCAGAGCTTTTATAGCTTCTATGAAACCCACTCTCCCGGGTCTGCAAATTGTTTATATAGATGTCTACGACAAGTTCACTGATTTGTATAAGAATCCCATCGAATATGGTAATGTCTATATTAATTCGATACAAAGTTGATATATTTATGTTCACGTCAATTCCTTCTTGTTCTCAACATATGTATATTTTCAGGGTTTGAAGAGGTAAGGAAAGGTTGCTGTGGAACAGGATTGGTGGAGATAGGTCCAACATGTAACAGTCAATGCATGTTATGTCCTGACGCATCCAAGTATGTCTTCTGGGACAGTGTCCATCCAACAAGTGCAACTTACAGCATTCTGGCCAAAGACATTTTCCAACAACTGAAAACGTTGATAAAATTCTAGAGAATCAGAGGAACAGAATGCATTTTAATACTTGTATTGTTTTTCCAGTTACTAGATTGGGAGAATTATTATGTATTTGGTTGTGTATGTAGGTGCGGAAACTCTTTCATCAATTAAGTTTTTTTAGATTTAGAAAATTTAAAATGTGAAATTTAAAATTAGAGGAATTAAAACTTGAAAATTTAAGAAAATTTTAAAACTTGAAGATATATGGATTTGGAAATTTAATAAAGTACGAAGATAAAAGGTTTTTTATTTCGAAAATTTAAAAAATCGTAAATTTTAAAAAAGTTTTTTGTTTTTTATGAGTTTTATTATGTCAAACAAAAAAAGTTTTCTTTTTGAATCTAAAGTCTTGAAAGGACTAAATTTTACATCATAAAAGAATAAAATAAATTTATTTTTTATTATAGAAAAACCTTGGGAGATAGTAAGTGGAATAAAGAAAAAACTTAATAAAGATGAAAGAAAAATATAAAAATTTGAAGAGAGTGATGAAAAAGTACTCATGTTGATTACATTTGGTATAATCGATGAAGTACAATTATATTTAAATGGAGCAGAAATTTTTGCAGATGTTTGGGAGAATTATGTAAAATATTTGAAGAAAAAAATAGAGTAACCATTTTGAATCTATAATCTCAACTATATTACTTAAAGGTTAATAATGAAAAATATAGAACTTTTTATTTCTATGAGATAAAATATGGAAGATAATTTTTTTTTTATTAAGAGCACTTCCAAATAATTATAAACATTTAGTTACTTATTTACAAGTACTAAATAAAGAAACCACATTTGATGAATTAATCAATATTCTTCATGGATATGAACTTAAAAATCTATTCAACGATGAAATGAATAATAATGATTTGGTGTCTAAAGAGAATGTATCAAGTAATATTGCTACAACATCAAAGTATAGATCTAGATGGATATCAAGATTTTGTCATATATTTTAAAAAAGAGTCATAATACAAATTTTTGTAAATATAATTCTTTAAATCAAAGAAATCACATGAATAATGTTAGAAAATATAGCGAAATTTTATGCAAGCAGAAAAAAACAATAACATAGGAAAAAATAGTAACACAAATTTTACATGGAAAACCTGCAATGTGCAGAAAAAACCACGGGGTAATGGCAGCTTGATATTTTATTGATTTCGGCAGAATTACATTCAATCAACATTTACATGCAAGGGGTCATTTCCCTTTTATAGAAAAAAAACTGTTCATTTTCTCTTCCAAAGGAAGAGTCCAAAAAACTGTTCATTTTCTCTTCCAAAGGAAGAGTCCAAAAAACTATTTGTTTTCTCTTCCAAAGGAAGAGTCCAAAAAAATGTTTGTTTCCTCTCCCAAAGGAAGACTACAGAATATTGTTTGTTTCCTCTTTATAAGTTGCACCACCATGCACCTCTCTACTGAAGAACATTAGAGATCTAGATATTGATTTCACCTCCTAACATTCTCCCACTTGAAGTCGATATACAAGAATTATTTGCCTATGTTTTTCAATCCAAGTGCCAATTGCCCAATGCTGCCCTTATCACATTTTTAACAAGCCCAGAGAAGTTCTGCACCACTCAAAATTCTCTGTCTTGACTGGCTTAGTAAGCATATCTATAGGATTCACTTCAGTGTTGATTTTTTGCAACAGGATCCTACCTTCTTCCACCATATTTTTTATAAAGTGGTACTTGAAATCAATGTGTTTCATGTGATCATGGAATGTTGGGTTCTTCACTAGATGAATAGCACTTTGGCTATCACAATGCAATGTAATTTTCTCCTGCATTACCTTGAAGTCACCCAAAAATTGCTCTAGCCAAATTACCTCTTCATTGGCATGAGTTTCTATAATATATCATGCTTCAATGGTTGATAAAGCCATCACAGACTACAATTTAGAAGTCCAACTCATAGCTCCACCAACAAGAGTGAAAGTATATCCTATAGTGGACTTTCTCTCATCTCTATCTCCACCATAATTAGAATCCACAAAACCTTTAACTTGCAAACTATCCGATCCATAGTAAATAGCAGTATCTAAAGTGCTTGTTAAATACCTAAATATCTACTTCATCGCATTCCAATGCTTCTTACTAGGATTTGCCATGTATCGGCTAACTACTCCCACTGCTTGGGCAATATCCGGTCTGGTGCTCACCATGGCATACATGAGACTTCCTACTGCTGATGAATGCGGTATACGAGACATGCTTGTCTTCTCTACTTTTGTTATAGGAAACTGGTTCAAAGACAATTTTAAGTGTGAAAGAAGTGGGGTACTAACTGGTTTTGCATTCTGCAAATTAAAGTGCTACATAATATTTTCTATATATAAATTTTGACTTAACCAGATCTTTCTTCCTTTTGTGTCCCTATGTATCTTTATCCCTAAAATTTGGTTTTCTGCTCCTAAATCCTTCATTTCAAATGTTCTAGCCAACTAAGACTTAAGATCAATAATTTTCTTCATGTTGGGGCCTACAACTAGCATATCATCAACATACAACAACAAAATTATAAAGCTGCCATCATTAAACCTCTTATAGTATGCACAATGGTTAGCTTCACTCCTGCTGAAACCTTGGCTCTTCATGAAGGTGTCAAATTTTTTGTACCACATCCTTGGTGCCTGTTTCAACCCATACAAAGATTTCTTCAATCTGCAAACCAAATGCTCTTTACCTATTTCTTCATAGCCCTTAGGCTGATCCATATAAATCTCCTCCTCAAGATCACCATGCAGGAAAGCAGTCTTTACATCAAGCTGATCTAGTTCTAAATCCTGTGCTGCTACAAGGGCAAGTAAAACTCTAACAATAGTCATCTTCACAATTTGAGAAAAATTTCATTAAAGTCTAAACTTGACTTTTGCACATAGCCTTTAGCAACCAAGTGAGCTTTATAGCGTTCCAATAACCCATAATTGTTTTCTTTACTTTGTAAACCCACTTGTTTCCAACAATATTTCTTCTAGGTAGGATATCCATAAGTTCCCACGTTTTATTCTTGTGAAGTGCCTCGATTTCCTCCTCCACAGATTTCCTCCACTTTTATACATTCTCAGACTCTCTAGCTTCCTAAAATGAACTAGGCTCACCATCATCAGTTAACAAAGCAAAAGAGGACTGATAAATATGAGAATACCTTTCCGGATACTTTTGTGGATGTGTAGATCTTCTAATCCAATGATATGTTGATTGTGGTTCTCAATCTTGTGACTGTTGTGGCTGCTCTACTTGTTGTTCTACTTGTTGTTCTGCATGCTATTCAAAAATTTCAGCATGCTGATTTTCATTTTCATCTTTGTTCATGTCTACTTCAACTGGTACAACATTAGGTTTTTATTGTACCTCCTTCCTTTGTATGGATTTTTCATCAAAAATAATATCTCGACTAATAATTACCTTGTGGGTAGTAGGATCCCACAGTCTATACCCTTTTACTGCATCTCCAGAGCTGAGAAAAATACATTTACTTGACTTCGGGTCAAGTTTGGACATTTTTTCTTTAGGCACATGGGAAAATGCATCACAACCAAAGGTACACAAATGAGAGTAATCAAATGGCTTATAACATTAAACCTCCTATGGAATATGTCCATCCAACACAATTGTAGGTGACCTGTTAATGAGGTAAAAAACTATATTAATAACATCTATCTATAACCTTTTATCCAACATGGATGCACTGAGCATGCTTCTTGCACGTTCCATGATTGTGCGATTCATCCGCTCAGCCACACCATTTTGTTGTGGAGTATATGGTACAGTCTTCTGGTGCTTAATTCCTTCCTATGTACAAAATTTATCAAATTCCTTAGAGCAATATTCACCCCCATTATCTGAACTAAGATATAAAATAGGATTACCCATAATTTTCTCTACTCAAGTTTTAAACTCTTTAAATTTTTATAAAGCTTTCGAATTCTTCTTTAGAAAATAAATCCACACTCTCCTAGAATAATCATCTATAAAATTCAAAAAATAGATGACACCATTTAAGGACTAAGTGGGGACTGGTCCAAATATAACAGAATGTATAAGTTGTAGAAAATCAGAAATCTTACCAGGGCTTGCAATAAATTGAACCCTCTTTTATTTACCAAAAATATAGTGCTCACACAAGTCTAAATTTAAAGACTTAATCCCAGAAATCATACCTCTATCATGCAAAATTTTCAAACCTTTTTCACTCATATGGCCTAGGCATTGATGTCATAGTATTACTGCATCTTGAATTGAAGTTGCTTCTGTTGCATAATTTGTCATCGTATCACTACATAAATGATATAGGGTCCTATAATATTCTCTCTTTGCTACTACAATAGCACCTCTGGTAATTTTGTAATAGTTATTACCGAAAGTGACAGAATACCCTAGCGTATCCATCATCTTGATTGAGAGTAAATTCTTCCACAAATTTGGCACATGTCGCACATCACAACATCCTTTCTCTACCATCATCCAAAATGATCCTTATATCCCCTCTTCCCATAATTTCTAAAGGGTTATCATCACCCAAGTAGAACTTCCCACCATTATATGGTTGATATGTGTCAAACCAGTATTTGTGAGGAGACATGTGGAAAGATGCACCCGAGTTCTAAATCTAGGTATATAAAATAGATCTATTATTGCTGATACAAAAATCCTCACATGTTGTCGTCTCTTAAAAATTTACTATACTGGCCTCAGCTGAAGGCTAAATTTTTTTTTTATCATTTTTTTCCTTTTTTAACTACCAATAGTTCTTCTTTGAGTGCCCTGGCTTCCCATAATGTTAGCATTTACCTTTCAGCTTGCATCCTTTAGACTTAGATCTGGACTATGATCTACTTTGTTGAATCTTATTGAAATATTGACCTCTTATAGCTGGGGTTTCATTGATTGAGGGTTTCAAAGATGTTTTTTGCCTCAAATCTTCTACAAACAAAGCAGCTACCACATCATCAAAAGTTAGAGCTCATGATGATGAATTGCTGATGGTCATCGTCAAATGATCTGAAGTCTTTGAGAGGGAACAAAGTAGGGTGATAGATCTATCCCCATTCTCCATTTTTACATTAACTGAAACCAGTTTATTGATAAGGGTATAAAACTCATTCAAGTGATTTTCCATAAATGAACCCTCCTTCATCCTTAGGCTGTAAAGCTACTTTTTTAGAAAAACCTTATTTATTGTAGATTTTGTCTCATATAACTTTTTAAGATTCTTCCAAAGGGCTTTCACGGTATTTTCTTCAACAACATTGAACAAAATAGAGTCCGCTAGGTATAGACGAATTGTAGAAACCACCTTCCTATCCAATGTTGCCCACTCCTCATATTTCATGTTGCTTTATTTACTCGTGATCCCTTTTAAGGCTAGGGCTTGGTCATTTTGAACCAACAAATCCTCCACCTTCATCTTCCATAGGGTAAATTTCCTGCCATCAAAATTTTCAATATCAAACTTGGTTACACTTCCAGTCATTGTTGCAGATCCCACTCAAACAAAAACCTAGGCTCTGATACCAGATGTTAGAAAAGATAACAAAATTTTATGCAATCAAAAAACACAATAACACAGGAAAAAATAGTAACACATATTTTACATGGAAAACTTACAATGTGCAGGAAATACCACTGGGCAATGGCAGCTTGATATTTTATTGATTTTAACATAATTACATTCAATCAATATTTACATGCAAGGGGTCATTCCCATTTGATAGAAAAAATAAATTGTTCGTTTTCTCTTCCAAAGGAAGAGTCAAAAAAATCGATAATTTTCTCTTCCAAAGAAAGAGTCCAAACAATTGTTCATTTCCTCTTCCAAAGGAAGAGTCCAAAAAACTGTTTGTTTCCTCTTCCAAAGGAAGACTACAAAATACTGTTTGTTTCCTCTTCCAAAGAAAGACTACAAAATACTGCTTGTTTCCTCTTTATAAGTTGCACCACCATGCACCTCTCTGCTGAAGAACATTGGAGATCTAGATATTGACTTCACCTCCTAACAAATAAGTATTTCAACATAAAATATTGATTTTGGTATCAATAAAGTCAACAACATCAATATCAGCCTCAGTATTGATATGGTCAACAACAACATTAGTTACAATTAAGAGAAGAAAATAAAAAAGGGAACTTAGTTCAAGAAATTCAAGAAATAGAAGAATCAATAGAATAAAATGAATTCATAGCTTTTATACCAATAATATTAATCAAAGAATATATTTATGAAAAATATGAAAATAAAAATTGTTTTAGAGTTACTAATGTTACAAATTCTATAGAAAAATAAGCTATAGGAACAAAAAAGACTCTAGAGGAACAATAGAGCAAGATCAAGACCAGGTCAAAAAAGAACAAAATAAAGATACATATGAAAAAGATAAAAAATTTAGAGTCTTCAAAATGGAGTCTGGTTAAGTGGGAGACTATTTGTAGACCAAAATAGGAAGGTGGTTTGGGTCTTCATTTGACTTCTCTATCTGGTCAAGCATTGGCAGATAAGCTTTATTGGAGATAGTGCATTTCTCAAGACCATGCTTGGGCTAAAATTATTTTCTTTAAGTACCTTAATGGGGTTGATGGCTCTAATATACCTAGATACAATTTTTTTGGTAAAGGTTATTTTATCTGGAACATCCTTAAGAAGGAGGCTACTCTTGTTAAGCAAGGATTGTTCTGGATTTATCTCAAAGGCTCTTTTATAGCATGATTCTTGGGATGGTTTCCCTACAATTTTATCTATGTTTACTCATATTAAGGAGCTATGTAATTGTTTCTTGGTTGTTGGTTGATACAAGGTGATGGATTATAAAGTTACCAAAAGAGTCAGACAAGTGGAGGTAGTTTTGTGGAAAGATCCTAGAGATTGGTCGGTAGGTGGTTCTGTTCACGATAGAGAAGAGTTGGATTGCATTTTTTCTACTAGGGAGTGATATTATTTATAGGATAATAATGTTTTGGCATGGGGTCTAGATCCTAGAGAGGTTTTCTTGATGGCTTCTAGTTACCGTGTTTTAGATAGGTAGCATTTTGGGGATGAGGAGGTTCCTTGGTGGAAACGGGTTTGGAATAAGTTTTCTAGTCCAAATGCAATTTCTATTTGTGGTTGGATACTAGGAATGGATGTCTTACCTGGGATAATATCCAAAGGAGATATTTTCAAGGCCCTTCATTTTGTTTCCTTTATGAGAATAGTGACAAATATTTAGGGCATTTGCTCTTCTAGTGTTTGTTTGTACAAGAAATTTAGCATATTTGGTGGAGGGTGTGGAAATAATCTTATTCTCATACATCTTCTCTTGTTGAGTTCTGAAGGAGTTTAAGAAGACCTTTTGCTAAGGCTTTCGTTCTTCAAGTTGCGTGGAGTATTGGGCCCTCATGTATTATATGACAGATTTAGCTTGAAAGTAATTGAAGAATTTTTCAAGGTAGAAAGTTAACTATTTATCAAATTTGGTAGAGGATTATTGGTATGATCCAAGAAATTGTTTCTTCTAAATGTTAGATCAGTCTTCCTTTGGAGCAGTCTAAGATTTCAATGATGCAAGATAGGTTTAGTGGAGAATAGCCCTTATCCTTCTTTATCGATCAGGAAGAGAGGCCTCAATCAAAAAGTGTAGAGAGATTGCAGATGGCATACTCCACCTCGAGGAGTGTTTAATATTAATATCGATGGCTCTTCCAGAGGGAATTTTGAGTATGCAGGTATTAGTGGTGTTGAGAGAGATAGTAGTGGTGCAACCCTTTTAATTTTCTCTTGTTATAAGGGGAAGTAAACTAATAATTATATGGAGATCCTTGCTATTTATTTTTATTTAGAAAAAGGTTATGCTCTGGGATGGTAGAAGATAATATGTGAGTTGGACTCTCATATTATTATTAATTTATTGAAGACTCATAATATTTTTAATGTTCATTGGAAGTTGGTGTTATTGGATTGATAGATCATTCAAATTTGTTGATATCTGAAGTTTATTTTCTTTCTTCATATTCCCAGGGAATGGAATGGTGTGGCTTATTTCTTGGCAAAATGGGATTCTGAGTTTTAGGAAGACTAGAATGTTAGGGAATGAGATCATCTTCCATTGGATTTTTTTCGTCATCTTGCTAATTTGCTTGTTGCAGATATGTTTGGTTAAGGTTGTTTGTTGGGTGTCTTTTGGTCGGGTGCTCGGTGGTTTTGTGGGTCTCTTTCTTCTAATAATTGCAAGGGTTATTGTTTTGGGATTCTCTATTTCTTGTATTATTTTATTGATTCAATAAATTTTTATCAATATATAAAATAAAAAAATCAGAAAAATAGAGAAAATACATGTCAAAAGCTAACATTGTCATTTCAAGAATAGAAAGATAAAAGTAAATATTGAAGACTAAAGTCTTCAATAATAATGTAATATAGGGGGGTGTTAGAGAATATTTTATTATTTGGTTAATGTACTTCCATGCTACCTTTATGGTATAAATGCAAATATGTAATAGATTAGGTTTTGAGTCTATATTTTAGGAGAGTGATTTATATTTTCTCTTTAAGTAGGTTTATATATGTAGGATATGCACATGTATCATGTATATAAGTGTGCAAATATGTAATGTGAGGATGTGCACAAGTATCATGTATTAGGAGTGTAAGTGTCATGTAGAAGTGTGTAAGTATCATAGAGTTAAGTTTACTAGTAATTAGAGAGTCAAGAATCTTGTATATAAGTGGTAAGATGAGAAGCCAACAAACAAAAGATACTTGTCTTATGTAAGGAATAAGAAAGTTTACAACTCTCAAATATGTGAGGAGTGTAATAGTCAATTATTGAAGAGTCACATTTCCTTGTATTATTATGGAGATAAAGCTCCATGTATTGTATTAGAAAATGTTTTGAAAGGTCATAAAAAAACACTGATAATATTAAAATTTGTATACATATTTTGAGTAATTTCATTGTAAGTACTCGTTATATTATTACATAAATGATTTTGGTCATTTTAAATTCATATTTGATATTATTGTTTGAATGTTATTATAATTTATATTGGCCAGTATATATTTAAATTGCTCTTATAAATAATTCTATTCTTGATTAAATATATTGATATCTAAGATATTATGGCTCAAGTATGTTGAGACTTGTGGTAGTTTGGCTTAAAAACCAATAATAAATAGATTTTTGATGTTATAATTATTGCACAAGAGGCCATAAATTATTTTTATTCCATGAAAAATTAGGTATGCTTACGAAATTAGATATGAACAAAGCATATGATAGGGTTTCTTGAATTTTTCTATATGCTATTCTCAAAAAGATTATCTTTGATTATAGTTGATGTGAATGGATTAAATATTGTTATAGCACTACATTTTTTTGTTTTTATCAATGGTTATCCTACTAGTCACTTCAAGTCATCTTGTGGACTTCATCAAGGTGATCCACTATCTCCTTATCTATTCATTATTCTTGCAAAAGCATTAGGGAGAGCTTTCTCAAAGGAAAAAATAGAAGTAAAAATCAAAGGTGTTTAAGTTGCAAAAAATGGTCCCCTTGAATCTCATGTTGAATTTTCTATAAGGAGTAAATATTGGGTGGAGATTATTCAGGGATCAAGGAAATAATTAGAATAAATATTACTTCAAAAATATATAGGTTCTTTTGATGTAATTAAATTATCTAGATAAACAATCCTATCGAAGGATCGTCAACATGGAACCTCATATTAGATAGTTTACAATTGATAATGAAACAAATTAAATGGCAATTAGTGAGGGATGTTATGCAAATATTTTGGTTTGAAGCTTGGTTGAAGCCTTATCCTCTTATCTCTAACTCAAAATGGAAACCATTGGCTCAAGCATACCTAGCATATAAAGGTCCAAAGTTAAAATTCTATATGAATATGGGCAACAATTCTAGATCAAACTAGTTGAAGAAGAGGAACTCAAACAAATTGTAGATGAACTTCAAAAGATGCTTTAAGAGTTTTATTTTCCAAAATTTACATGAAAGGATGAGTTGGTTTGGAATTTATCAAAGGATGGTGGATACTTGGTCAAGTTGGAATATGAGAATTTAGGGAAATTAAAATTTCCTTCTCCCAAAGATTTTTTTTGAAGAATGTTTGTTCAGTAGAGGTTTTCCCTAAGGCCCCAACATTTCTTTGATTAGCAGTTCAAAGTAAGATTTTTATAAGGGAGAGTATACAAAGAAGATGATATTATGGACCTTTTATATGTGCTTTATGTGAGAATAATTTAGAAACATCAGACCATTTACTTCTTCATTGTCCCTTTTCTCACACCATTTGGGCTGAATGAGTTACTTTTTTTAAATGTGAAATTATATTGGATAGCTCTATCAATAACATAGATGTTAGTCTTAAACAAATACATTAATAATATTACTTTCCTTAAAAAAAATATTGAATTGTTTAATATAACAGAATAAACACTTAATAATTAAAATTGATTTTTTAACCACTAAATAAAGTTATCTTCATCCAACATCTAAATTATTATTTATACTCTTTCACAATGTAAGACGGCCTCTTCTCCCGATGATTCTATAATACTAGGAACATCCTTTAACTATAAGATAGACCTATCATTTAAATAAAATTATTAAAAATATTATATAATTTTTTTATTTTCTTGTACAGAAAAGTTACTTTTCAAAAAAATTAATTTTTTTGGGAATTTTTTTGTGGGGTTGTTTTGGTGTCAGAACTGGAAGGGCGCTTATTTATACTCTTTCACAATGTAACACGGCCACTTCTCCCGATGATTCTATAATACTAGGAACATCCTTTAACTATAAGATAGACCTATCATTTAAATAAAATTATTAAAAATATTATATAATTTTTTTGGTTTGTTTGGTACAGAAAAGTTACTTCTTATTAAGACATTAATTTTTTAAGTGAATTTTTTTTGTGGGGTCGTTTTGATGTGGGAGTAGCGAGATTAGTTTTATTATAAAATTTATATAAAAAATATTAAATAATATAGAAAATAAGAATAGTTTTTATTTATTAAATTATTGTTAAAAATTAATAAATATTTAAATAAGTAAATAAAAATTAGTAATTGTTAAAAACAATTAAATTCTACATAGATAAAACATGCTTATAATATTTTATTAATTTAATTAAATTTAAATTTAAAAAATAACACGCACCAATATTATCAATTGAATTTTGGGTATCCAATTTAAGTGTTTGGCAGGATGGAGATTCAAACCTAAAACCTTTCTTGGAAGATTGCCCTCTCCTCTCCAACTCACCTAAAACAAGTGGATCTATCAAAAAATTAAATTGAGGCAACATGGGTAACCTATTGGCTGCCAACTAGTATATAATATAAGGCAGTTCAAACGGGCTTATTTCTTTAGGAATAAAACAAAATTAGAGTAAAGTACAGGTTTTTGAAAAGAGTTTCGGTCTTTTTGTAATGGGTTTGAGCTTAAATTTACTAAATAAAAACCTAAAGACATACAATTATGGTATCTCCAATATCTTTTGTTGAAATTATTTCATATAACATATGAAATTATCTCATATAACATATAACTATATAAAAATTAAAATTTATTTTATCTTTATATATATGGGATTGAAAATTTTCCTATTTATATTGCATCATCACCCAAAAAACTTATTTAGAGCTTGATACAACTATTTTATTCTTATTATTTATATAATCATTTTTTTAAAAATATTTTATTTTATTAATTCAAATTTAAAAAAATATAAGAACTCGTTTGCTTATCCTCAATTTTGTCTTCCGGTTTGATGAAATGGAAATGACATTCTACCTATACAATATTCTAGTTAGCCAGATTCTTTTTTTTATCTAATTATTGTGTTATTTTGGTTGTTATATTTGTTTTGGGTCGATGTCAAGTGAACCTTCACAGAATACCTCCACGAAATCCAAATTTTAGATTAAGTTTGTGGGGTTCTCTCATTCTATATTCTCAAGCAATGAAAGTAACAGACTGAAGCCTGTTTCATTAGATATGCTTCATAAATCCTTATGCGTCTATGTTAACTCAGTTCATTTTAGAGATATTTCTAAGTTTTTCCTCCAGAAATAAGTCTTGACACGACATGTTATGTCCGCCATCTTGGACTGCATGTGAGGAAGACTCTTATTGATAGTGACATTGACAATATCCAGCATCCTGGAGCTTTCATAGAGCAAATATGTAGATAGACACATTCAAAACTCCTTGACTTTGAATAGAAGCTTCCAATAATCGTTTAACCCAAATGCTATAGTATATATAGAATCTGATCTTAACTCACAAAACACATTCATTGCCAAACTGAATTTGAATATATGCAGTAATTTCCTAAGTTGAAAATGGGCAAATTAGCAGCATTTGTTTTTTTGTTTTCAGGTTTTCTTCTTTTGATTTCGGCTAGTGAGCCGCTAGTTCCAGCGCTGTATATATTTGGAGATTCCACTGTAGATCCTGGTAACAATAACGGACTTGAAACGATTGCCAAAGCCAATTTTCCGCCATATGGGAAAGATTTCCCGGGGGGCGTTGCAACGGGGCGATTTACTAATGGAAAATTAGCGACCGACATGCTATGTAAAAATCTCAGCTGAATCCCTTGTTGGAAAGACGTAGTGATTTTTATGTTTTGTTTAGAATAATTTTGTTTGTTTGAGTTTATAATATTCAATTTTGGCTAACGCTGCAACCTTTTGAATATACAGCTGGTTTCCTAGGGCTTCCAGATGTGCTGCCTGCATATTTGGACCACAACTTCCAAGGACAAAAGCTGCTCACGGGCTGTAGTTTCGCTTCAGCTGGCGCAGGAATCGATGACATCACCTCAAATCCTATGGTGTGTATATATTTTTAGGTTCTATGTGAACGTCAGTGTCTTATCTTCACTGTTAATGAGTATCGATAGTAACCAGTTTGAGAGCAATTTGGATTATGGATTATAAGGTTTTAGAAATTTTATTGATCTTCTTCCTTTAATATTTTATAAAAATTCCCCCTCGCAATTTTAACAGTTCCACTGTTGATTTGAATTTGCAGGGAGTGCTGACGCTAGAGAAACAATGGGATTATTTTATAAGTTACAGAGCCAGGCTTGAGAGTCTGCTTGGCAAAGATGGTGCCAGAAAGATTATCTCGGAAGCCTTATTCGGGATAAGCATGGGGAGCAATGACTTCATGGAGAATTATTATCAAAATCAGGGAACAAGAGATAAATATACTATTTCACAGTTCCAGGACAATCTCTTAGAAGAGTTGAAGCCATTTATAGAGGTAAAACAATTCCTCTGTGTCCACATTAGTGATATATACGTCCTTTTTAATCTTATTTGAAATTGTTTTCGCACAGAATATTCACGACGAGGGTGCCACCAAATTTTACGTGAATGGCCTTTCCCCTTTCGGTTGTTCCCCTCTTCAAATTACTTCCCACAACTTGACCAATGGCACCTGCGTGGAAGAATACAATGAGGTCGCTGCTTCTTTCAATGACAAGCTCAGAGCTTTTATAGCTTCTATGAAACCCACTCTCCCGGGTCTGCAAATTGTTTATATAGATGTCTACGACAAGTTCACTGATTTGTATAAAAATCCCACCAAATATGGTAATGTCTATATTAATTCGAAACAAAGTTACGTATTTATGTTCTCTTCAATTCCTTCTTGTTCTCAACATCTGTCTTATGGTATATTTTCAGGCTTTGAAGAAGTAAGGAGAGGTTGCTGTGGAACAGGATTGGTGGAGATTGCTGAATTATGTAACTGTCTGAGCATTTTATGTGCTAACGCATCCAAGTATGTCTTCTGGGACAGTGTCCATCCATCAAGTGCAACTTACAGCATTCTGGCCAAAGACATTTTCCAACAACTCAAAACGTTGATAAAATTCTAGAGAATCAGGGGAACAAAATTTATATTAATACTTGTATTGTTTTTCCAGTTACTAGAAGAATTATGTATTTGATTGTGTATTTAGGTGCCATCATTGATTTTTCTTATGCTTGTTGTCAATGTGTTTTCTTTTAAATTTTATTATTGAATTGATATCTGAGTATAAAATTAAAGTCCTTAAAATTTTGGAAATATAAATCATATTATAATTCAGTATAGTTTAAAATTATTATTATATAAATAATTAAATATAAAAAATTATAATATTATGGTTGTTATTATGTTATTTTATTAAAGGTTGTTTTTAAATAAAGCTTTTCCTAATTAGTTATAATTTTTTTAAACTTTGTACAAAGAAATGGTTTAATAGTCAAGGAGTATTCAAATGCTATCTTATAACAAATGTAATGTTATAGGACTATATATTATATTATATTATATTTTTACTAATTTCAGGTTGATGGTGGTATTTTAAAATAGTGAGCAACACAATATTAAAGGAGAAAATGAAAAAAAAAAAAAAACTTGTATAAAATCTTTTAATAAACATTTCATTAATTTTAAATTTTTTACATTCTACTTCAATACAATGCTTTACACTTATAATTATAGAAAGGGATATCTCTTGGTTATCTTAATTTTTTTTTGGTGTTTCACATTCTCTTCAAATCTAGGTGAGTGTAACAACCCAAGTTTTACCCACTTGGTTATCAAATCATCCCAAGTCTACCTACTTGGTTGTCCAACATCAGAGAAATTAGTAAGAAAAAAAAATTGTAATCATTTCTAATTTTTTATCTAGTATAAGCATGTTAGAACTATATTCATGAGTATCATTTCCCTGCAGTCAAAATACTCATGGGATCGAGATTGGACAAATCCCATATGATTGCTCCATTTGAACTTCACTCTCCTCCCGAAAACCTAAGTTTAAGTAGTGGGTTTATTTTTCTCTAGGGTCCATAACACCTAGAGGTGTGACACATAACTTTCTCATGTCTTAGCATGAACTCATGATCCCATGTCATATACTTATGTCATGCAAGACTTAGCACATACATGCTCGAGATAGACGATCAACCATCCACCATGGAGCATCATCTAGGGTTTTACCAATACCTTGGTAACCACCTAGTATTTTGTGTTGATTAACCAACACGATATCTCATACCATTGTGTTGTTGATATCACCTAGTCAAGCACAATTTACCACTCATCACTGGTAGGGTTAACCTAGAAGAAATGCTCATACAACCCTTTGTTACCTCCCATTCTGACCTTTTTCTATCAGAAGTATAGTTAGAGCCCTGATTTATGATGACTACCTACCCGTAAGCATCAATAAATAATGCCTTCACAAGATTGTCCTACCCACAATATTAAAATAATGACAAGGTTGTCCTGCCCACAACCTTAGGTTGCATGTTAAGATTATCCCTTCCACAATCTTGGAGAGTTAAGATTATCTTTTCCACAATCCTAGAGAGTTAAGATTATCTCTTCCACAATATTAGATTTTATTATTATTATTTTAAAAATAACGAGACTTAACTAAAGTTTGATTTGTTTTGAAATAGTTTAACCATACAAATATTTGCAACAAATATAATTTTTCCTAACCAATCATGATATGTTTGCTATGCAATATAAAAACTCCTTGCTTTGATATATCTACTTATATTTTCATAGCTAGGATAAAATAAAAATCAGAGGTTTAATGGATATGTTATAATTTAAACTAATTTCTCTGAATTCCACTATAATAGTATAATTTATAATTTCTCTTGATTTTCTCATCTAAAGGAGTAGAAGCTATTCTAAATTTTAATTATAAAGCACTTTGTTTTTCCTAGGTTGTACTATAAAGTTTTCCTCACAATCATGACATAGGTGACCCCTCATATCAAATTTAAGTATGATATCATCTGTTCTATTGTTTGAGTCTAAGTCTTCAATAAGAAATTTGTTTCTCATTACTTCTAGTTAGGATAAATAATACCGCTCAGTGTATCTTCCTAGGCAATCTCAACTTCAAAACATCTATCTAATCATGCACTCATATTTAAAATATCTCCCTTATTCATTATCATGCTATGATATATGTCAACTAGACATCAACCTATTATATTTTCCAACTTTTACGCAGGAAGTAATAGTACTATCAAATCTTCTAATTGATCTATCACTGGTTGGGTTTAAATTGATTCTTTCATTCTCTGGTTTGAAAACAATGCTAGCATAGCATACATTTGAATATATTACACATAAGCTTTGTTTAAATATAAACTTTGTTGAAGGTTGAATGGGAAACAAATATAATTAAGCCCTTTCATATTAACACATTCAAGCCTGAAGGTAGAAAGTTTTCCCAATCCGTCATAGAGATTCTAATTTAGTCAATTTAACCAGACTACTCTTATATTTTTGTACTATGCTATTCTGCTAAAACTTCCTATTTCAAAACACTATCTTGCATGCAATCTTATAATCTGATCTAAAATTTAAACAAGATGATTTTCGTTGTCCATCAATGGTGAATTTCATGTTATAAAAGAAATTGAGGTTGAGGATTCCGTTTAAAATTTTTCTCATTAATCAAAATATTTCTCTATAAGCATAAGTTTTGAAACCTAAAACATCTTGGTACACACTCTGAGTTTTCCATACACATTCACCCAACATCATGTTTTTAGTAATGCTATCATCCATACAGGTCTATATATAACATTGATAGAGCATGCATAATATAAAAGCAACAGAATTAAATGGCAACACATGGTGATGTAATAAAACATCATTAATTGTTTTAATAAATAAATTCTATCTCCATACCACAACCATATATCATTTTAGAATTTAAATACAGAACTTATATATAGTAAACAAGTTGCTACCTAAACAAGACAATATTCCTTATCGTATTGAGAAGATAAATAACTATTTGGATTCAAATCATTCTATGGTTCACAGTGTTATGCCATGCATTAACCAAGGCTACAATATTTCTTAATATCAAATTCTGCCATACATATCTCAGACTATGTTTCCTTTACAATACACGTTATCAAGAATTTTAAAGCCAAACTTCAATAATCCACTGAGATATACTCTCAAATGGTTTTATAAAATCATAACGCAGCTCCAGTCTCCAGAACATAGACAAAAATAGGTAAAATAAGTAAGCAAATTCAATTGCAATGTTCCTCAGAGCATATTGATTCTTTAGCATGAATTACCGGTGGTTATTCAAGGATCAGAGCGGTCAATCTACCTTGAAATGCAGCTAGCTCTATTATGATTGCATTATTCCCATTCCTGGTGTAGCATGTAGAAATTTTAAGACCAACCCAACACAACACAAGTTTCAAAAATAGCATGCGAGTAGCAAAACATCCCTCAACATAGCATGCAACTTTAATCTAAGTTTCCATAATGAAACCAATTCTATTTCTAGTTCTCACCAACCAGAAACATAACCAACCAATACTGTTATTGCCTACCATCAATTTTTCAATGCATGCATCAAATTCCAATCGTTTCACATATGAGCATGGGATTATATTAAGTTTTCTTTCATTATACCATGCAAATAGCAATTCCAATTCACACACTGAACAACCCATGCAATGCTAAAAAATAAAACATATAGCATTTCAAATTCACACAGAGCACCCCATACAATATTTTAAAATATTTCATACAAATTCCTATTTACATATAGCAATTCGAATTCACACGGAGTAGCCTATTCATTCTTTTAAAAATATTTCATTCAGATTTTTCCCATTTAGCATTTCTTAAAAATTTCTCTAGAAGAACTTACTATTTCTTATCTCACTTCCAATGTTTCCCTTCCTTGACGCTCTTCTCATTTTTTCCGAAAACGTTCTCCCCATCTAGTAATCTCCATATCCATATTTTATTTTTTTTAATCTAGAATATGGTTCCCATATTCTCGCTTACCACTAATCATCAATTTTTAGAACATCCTCTCCCAGGTATGCCAAGTGGAAACCTTATTTTATCCATGTTCATCAAGCCTAAGCCAAGTAATAATTTCCTTAATGTTGACTATACTATATTACCCATAATTGCCGACTATTCCCAATTTATTATCATTTATTTTATTTTTTTTAAATAATGCCATGACTCCTTTACATTCACTATATGATTATATTCTAATACATTTTTATTTTATATATTATATATTATTTTTAAATAATTAAGTTCTTCAAAACACACAATAGTGTATACATATTAATTATTAATTAACTTTTCTTTGTCCACCTTACATTCCCTTTCAGTACTTAGGACAACAAATAATATATCAATGTTTCACATTCATTCACTTGTTTAAAACTATGGCTCCCATGCACTTATGCATTTTCATTGCCATCCATCATTTTTAAATTATGGCACCCATATATTCTAAGCATTTTTATTACAAAAAAACATCATAAATTCATAATTTAACAAGCATCACACATTCCTACAAATGCAACTACATGATATGCATCTATATGGACCATTTGTGGATGCATTGCCTATAGGGTTATTTACCCCTATCAACTAGTGATTACACCACCGCTCATCATTTCCTTGACTTACCTTATACCGGATATTCCTTCTACTCATTGATAAGACACCCTTCCTATGCATTATCTCTGCCAGTAACAATACTTGTCTCCTACATCCATAGATTCATTAGTAGTATCTCATCCTTGCAGACAAATTATGCATATCATGAATTAGATTTTTGGTGGGTTATTACATACTCCCCTTAAGATTAAACACAGTCCCTGTGTTTGCATTACTTATTGAAGCATAAAACAACATTGCCATAGCTAATAAGAAATCAGTTCAATACATCAATAAATTTTCATTTTTTTTCTAAAACTGATTCACCATGCATTGTTAATATTAAACATGCACAACCATCAAATATATTTATCATACTTCACAAACCAAAATATGATAATATCACTGTTCTAGAAAAATAAAACTATGACATGATAATAATATTGTTCAAACACTATTCAAACAAGAATGGAAATTGTCTTTTCATGATGGCCACATCCTCCCACATGGCACTATTTTCAAAAAAATGGTCCCATTGGATCTTGCACTGCTTAATATTCTGCTTTCTTAGTTGTTTTGTTTGTTATCCAAGGATATTAACGGGTCGTACTTCAATGCGTAAGGGATCATCCATCTATAATTGATAAAAATTCCAAACATGTGAAGGGTCAGGAGTGCCATTGAATGATTCATTCAAAGCTATGATTTATTTTATTCACAAGGGAGGAAAGATCAGAAGCAACAAATAAATAAATCCTAAAAAAATATTCTTATAGCCTACATGATTCAATATTCAAAAGAATTGAAAAGAACACTTGTAAGGCATGCATGTTTTATTCTCTTTTCTTTCCAGATAGTTTGAACTTTTATAGAATACATTAAAATAAGAAGATAGATTCAAGAAAAATGTAAAGCTTCCTTTGACAAAAGAATTATTAGTAAATCAATAAAATATGATTATTCATAATGCATCTCTATAATTCAATACCAACATTGTGTTATAGGATAGGACTCAAAGATCAAAGGCTCAAAAGCTTCTATCATTTTAGATCATTCTTAGAGTTGATTAATTCCTATTACATAATGTGATTGTACATTCAAGTAAAATAATTTTAGTGATGTCAAAACCACATGTGATAAGTATAATCTCACCTACATATATCTTCAATGGGTCAATATAGATGGATGAACCAACATATCTAGTAACTATAGTAGAATTCCTTAAATACATAATGATAACAATACACTCACACAAAAAGTTAGGCATCTTATAAGAGGTAATTGTAGTAGACTTGCAATCATTGTTTGGTATTCTATTATCCCATAAATTAACTATGAAATTATAAAAAATAGGTACATTCAATGAATTATATACGCTTAAAGAAAATTATTAAAGTATACATAATAATTGGAATTCTATAGGAAGAAAATCAAAATATTTGGATAAAACTCAAAAGAGAGTTCATCATCTTTATGAAGCAAAATTCCACAGAAGACTCAAATTTTAGATAAATTCTAGATATTATCTAGACAAGAATTAGGGCCTACTAGTGAATATTTTGATATTAAATTCTTACAAGAGTGTGAGGAAGCAACAAGAATATAAATGATTTAAATATCATGAATATATCAGATAATACGTATTTAAGAAGCACAACGTAAAAAAAATCATATTTTGATTGAAACAAAGTAGTGTATATCCATTTCAAAGAGTGACAAGCTCATACATAGACAAAGTTTTGATTTAATCATGGGTTACTTATATTAAGAAGTAACTCATATAGTGATAATCTCATGCACAAACAAAATTTTGATTCAAACATGAGTACCTACATCAAAGAGGAACCCACATAGCACTAAATCCATGTAGACAAAGTTTTGGTCCAATCACGAGTTTCACATTTGATAAAAATAACAAGAATATTTTTACATGAAGTAAAAGGAGGTTTCACCCATGAGGAAAAATCAATATTCACTTAAAACATCCTTTATATTGGGTATCTTGTATTCAAATGGATTTATCCACTTTAAAAGAACTGAATGAGTTTCATACAAGCAAAAGAGAAGAAAGGATGAAAGTTTCCTCTATGGTAAGTCTCAATAGGAAGGGTTCAATGTTGCAATGATAGATTTAATGTTATCAATATTCTCATCGAGGAAAGCATTGTTCCATCTATAAAAAATGTGAGGAAAGCATTGTCCCATCTACAAACAATATCATTTTTCCTAAATAAAAGTAATAAAAGGTATCATCAAGAAGTAAATTGCCAAATAATTCATTTGCTCCCAATACATGCTCAATTGAGAATGTGTCACTTCATAGACTTAGGAAGAATTAACTTTAAAACAAGCAATAGAAATAAGTGAATAAATCTGTTAGCGTATCTATTGTTACTACATTATTATGTTGGGTGTTAGTATAGTTGTAACTACTACTATTTAGCGCCTAGGTGGTTCCGTATCCTAAGGGCTATTCTAAGGCCTATGTTGTATTATTTAATCACCTCTTGAATAATACATTACTACTATTTTTATTACATGGTATCAGAGCGGGAGGAAGAGCCTTCGTTCTGGAGGACTCGGGTTTCATTTGAAACCATTTGATGAACCCTGGTGGGGTGTCTGAATCACATGGAGAATTGTCTATTGATCAGATTGCAGATATTGATTACCTCTGCACGTAGTCGTATCACATCTTTAAAATAGATACAGCCAAGTGGAGATTTTTTGCCAAAATACTCCCGTGTGCGTAGGTTCTATTTTTTAGTAAGGAACTAGAGTTCTCGATCCATAGGCCGAAGTAATCTAAAGCCAGATTGATGGACACTAAATCATTGCAGTAAGTCGGATCAAAAGATCGCAGCGTTGGGAGTTGTACGGGCAAAATATCACAACCAGATTGCAGACGCTGAGCTATTTTGTTCTTGGATCATGGAGGTTATATATTTAAAAAAAAAATTCTGGATCAAGATGTCGCTGCTCAGCAAGACGACGACGCCCTTGCTCAACAAATCGCCACTACCACCCGTGCGTGAGCAATGTTGCTGTTGCTTCCTGATCACAACGCTCCTCATCGGTGACAGAGCTACAGAGCTTACTGAGGAAAGGGTCCACAAATATCATTTTACCTTAACATGGTAATGAACGACATAGGAGCACAACACTTCATCTGAGCGAAGTTAAACCAGTGACATAGCTCAATTTTAGACGTTGAGCGAAGATCAGTGCTGCCGCTGTGAATATCCCAGCCCCATTGACGGGATTTGACAATCACGAGGAGGCCCCACCGCCTGGAGTCATCAATGCCACTCAGAGACATTTGCACATACAGTGCATTGTTTAATTGCGTCCAAAACCTATTTTTTGGAAGAACAACGAATGATCGAAGGCTTGTGCTGGGTTCATTTGTTTTACTCCAATATTTGCTGCGGAGGAGCGCATTTTGAAGATTGAACCGAAGCCGCTATCACCGTAGTAAAATATTTTTGCCACCGTGGAGGAGCAGAGGAGCCACTGCGGACCGCCCAATAGATGCAATACAGAGCACACAATGCTCTTTACTACCATTGGTGGCAGTAGCCAGATTGGTAGATTGGCAAGCGTTAAGACGCAGCCCAGATTGGTTCGGGAGTTGAATTGCCCCGTGACCCTTCAACTAGGGGAAGGAGTCCATTCCCGACGACCCCCTAAATACCTTTTTTTATAAGGCAATCAAGAAGGCATAAAATCATCAAACCTCACAACCTATTTTTTTTAGACTTCATAAATAGCAATTTTTTGTTTGAAGTACTTCACACAGGGGGGATTTTTTTTGATGACATTTTTGTGCTAATCTGCCTAAGAGGCAAATATTGTAATTTTTTACAAACCAGTAAAAAAAGCCTTCTGGAGCACCCATTTTGCGCTTCCAAAAAATTTTGGACTCCCCGTCTCGTGATGGGGGAGGAACGCCAGGAGCACTGCCTCTTGGAACCTCGTATAGGGGAGATATAATTTTGCAAAACCAAGGGGGGAAGACTTATAAGGGTGAATTTTCGGCAGTGACCGACACCTTAGTCAATTTAATTTTGCAAAATTCATTGTAAAAGGTGCATTTTCGGCTGTGACCGACACCTTAAAAGAATGGGTAGATCAGAGAAGAAAACTATCCCAAAACCAACTGATGATATTGTTAAATCAGTTAAAGGCCCATATTTTTCCCCACACCTGGAAGGGATAGATTATTATGAAGATGGCACATTTCGTACACTAAGGAGTGGTGTAAATGCCATAATCAATGATTCTACGTCTTGTGGAGACATGTAGAAAAATGGTGTTCTAATCCCTATTGGTGCTATAATGGGCATATTCATGTCATTTTATGCTCTTGACAAAGCACAACAGAAAAGGGACATTAGTGAGGAAAGCGAGGTCCTAAAGGCAAACGCTTGTTGTGACACAAGTGACCTTCAGCCCATTGTGGCAAATGCTTGTTGTGACACGAGTGACCTTCAGCCCATTGTGGCACATGCTTGTTGTGATACAGGTGACCTCATACCTTCTATGGTAGATATCAGTTGTAGCACAGGTGATCTCATTTCAGTAGCAGATTTTGCTTGTGACACTAGTGACTTAAAAACTGAACCTCCTCAAATAGAGCTCCATAATCTCATCAATAATGACAAATGCAATATTGTTAAAAGCATTGATGAAGATGATGAAATTGGGTGTTTTGGAAAATGCACCAAAGGATTTGGTTCCAAAATGATGAAGAAAATGGGATTCAATGGTGAGAGATTAGGTAAACAGGAACAAGGCATTAAATCTCCAATAATGCTAAGTGTCAGGGCAAAGCATGAAGGCCTTGGCTATACTGGACATGCAAGTACCAGTAATTCTATGTTTGTAAAACCTAAATCTCCTACAACTCCTAAAAAGCATTGTTGCAGTCATTGTGGAAAGACAGGACATGTTGTAGCTAAGTGTTGGAGATTACATCCTTGTGATTCTTGTGGATGTACGAATCACTCTTCTTCAAGTTGTTGGTACAAACTAAAAATGGCCAACAAGGTTCATATTGATTGTGGATGGACAGATCTCACACAATGGACCATGATGAAAGAAATGTTGTATGGCTTCTATCGAAAAGGTAAAACCTATGGTAGATCCCAAGGCAAATCCAGTGACAGACCGAGTGGCAGTCCCAAAGATAATGACCCAAAGATAGACCTAAATATAGACCCAGAGACACAGTTCCAAAGGCAGATCTACAAGCAGATCCAAAGGCAATGATCTAGAGGCAGTTTCACAGGCAGATCCCGAGATAGACCCAGAGGTACAATTCCAGAGGTATGCTTAGAGCTAGAGCCAGAGCCATGATCCAGAGCCAGAGCCAAAGCCGAAGACAAAGAATGAGCCACCATTCTTTCATTTCTCTTCTACTTCTTCACTGTATTGGGGCAGTTATATACTTTACCCAAATATTGTTGTATGGGGGGATGATAGTATAGCTAGTAGTTATATTATTACCCAAATAATGTACTAAGGGGGGATGTTAGCGTATCTATTGTTACTACATTATTAGGTTGGGTGTTAGTATAGTTGTAACTACTACTATTTAGCGCCTAGGTGGTTCCGTATCCTAAGGGCTATTCTAAGGCCTATGTTGTATTATTTAATCACCTCTTGAATAATACATTACTACTATTTTTCTTACAAAATCGACTCAAGTCAAAGAAATATACAATCAAATCTTGACCTAAGATACTTAGGTCAATTTATCAACAAAAGAAAAATATTATATAGTGTTCTATTCCTATGCAAATCAACTCAATTATTTAAGCAAAAAATATCTAATGTAGGTCTAAAAATATTCCACGAAACATCTTACCTAGAGGAGGCCATATGACCTCTTGGATAAATGATAAAATTCAAATTGAGTACTCAAACAAGCTCAACTCATTCCTAATGGTACAAGAATATGAAATACATTTATTAAAGGTCCAAGAAACTAGATGCAAAAGCAAAGGAACATGAGGAGTATAATTTATAGAATTCAAAAGGCCTATTCAATTATCCCACACTTTCTATGAAGAGTCTTATTATAGCCTATAAAAATAAGTTCACTCCTTTTGGTTAATGAAAGTAAAAATGAAGAAGCATATAATTTTTTTGAAAAGGGTATAGAATATTCCTTAGATGAAGAATATTCCCTATAGTTATTATTTTTTTCCTAATAAGATATTGATTTTCTTACAATTCAAGGCATCAATTGAATCATATGTGGGGACCTATGAAAGCCTCCACATAGATAGATCCTAGCATTCTACTAGACTATTAATTTATTTAATACAAGGAAATTTTGGTAACTACCATAAAAATACTGGATAGAAGCTCAAAGATAATTTCTTGGTCCAAAATTCAGCTAAGGCAAAGATACTTGACCACTAAAGTCCTAAATAAATGTGGCCTCCAAATAAATAAAAGTGGCCCAAACATTTTTTTAGATATGGTCAGCTAAGGCATGTAATGATCCTGGTCAATCTTGGTTAAGGTATGTTTAGCTAGATTAAAGAGTGGCTAAAAGCATCAAGTGGCTGAATATTCTCAACAACATTAGCAAGAACTCATAATAACCTCAACTAGTTTCTCGACAACCCAACAACAAGCATACTTATTATAGTAGATAGTGATAAAAGAATAAGGCTCTTGGGTAGGTTTCTTTTAGGGGAGCTCATGCAAATTAAAGGAATGAGCCTCCTGAACACTTCTCAACCAGCCAAGATAAGGCAATTACAAGAAAGCAATATGCATTTTCTTGGAATATACAACAATATTGACCTTGACTAATCATAAGTAGATCTATCTATAAATATGATAGTTGGTGCAACAACTTGGTATAATGAGAGAAGTTGAGCATGCTCGAGGGGAAATTTTGTAAGAACATGTGGCTACTATATATGGTGGATGGTGTTAATCAAAATATTAAGCCAAGAGAGAGTGAGAAAGCGATGTTCACTCCTTCCTAGTATGTTGATCAAGCATGAGCTCTAGACAGGGCCAAGTTGTACCTATATTATCAGGTATATGGAAGGCCATCCTTGTAATCATTAGCTAGGATAGTATAAAAATCTATAAATAGTGATATTTACCTCAGTATGAGGGTCAAAATTTGACTATTTTCCTATTGTATATTATGTAATTCTGCTTTACAATTTTAATGAATCAGCCTCTTGTTTGACCTTTGCTAGCATTATCGAATTATTTTATATGTGGGTACCTATAGGCCCTAGATAATTCTATAAAATCTCTATTTGGGTTCTAATATTCTATTATATTAGGCCTATTGGAATATTAGGGATGATTAGCGTATAATTGTGTAGTTCTGCTTTCTTCTATAAAATTTACTTAGGGTGCTAAGAGCTATTGAAATAGTGGAGGGAATGATTTACACTCAATTCATATTCAATGATACTTTACCTAGTAACTGGTTTGTTAAGCCCTATATGTAGTTTAGTTATAATGTGTGTTGCATAGTATACGATAATTATGTTAGCCAAATATCATCTGCATCTAATCCATAATTTCTATACCTAACCCTCCATTTCTCACTCTAGTCTTCCCCCCATATTTTTATTTTTTATTTTGCAACAAGAAACCATTCTACTCTAGATGTTGGCTAAGGAGAAATCCTGAAATATTTAATCTTGGTCCTATGGTCAAGGGTACACTTATATCCATTAGGTAGATCATAGACTAAGAATAAGTATAGTCTTATATATACTTGTTAAAAAGCATTTTTTAAGGATGATTCATTGAAAGAAATATATTCAAATTTTGTGAGGTTTTGCTATATATATTGGAGCATCGAAGCTCCTCTTACCTAACTCTCAAGTTTTAAGGGAGAATACCTATGCTTTCTAGAATACTAAACTCATAAAATAACTCACATTTAAAAAAGTATGGTAATTTTTAGGTGGAACCATTACTTGTCCCACTATAGAAGATGACGATTAGACAAATTTTGATAAGGAGAATAAAACGTAAGGTTAATCATTATGTTTGAAGTAGTAGATGAAGTATAAGTATACATTCAAGATTCAATAATGGCCAAAGATGCATAGGAGAACCTATAGATAATATTTGAAGTAAATCATCATGATCAAATTCTATTTCTCTAGAGGTAGCTCCATTGCTTGAAGATGAATGGAAAAAAACTCAAATATTTCATGAGGAGAATTACTTAATTGTGAGCATCACTACAAGTTTAGAAGAAAAGGTATCTAATAAAACTCTTAGTATTATAATATTAAGATAATTCCCTTCTTAATACAATGTATTTATTACTATATTAAATATCACTGAGAAAAAACCAAGCTTTAATAATATGGTAAACCTATTTTAAAAAGTAGAGGCCTCACATTCAAGATAAGAAGGAGAACAAGTAATTCATAGAAATAAAAAAGGGAAGAAACGATTTAAAAGAGGCATAAAACCTCATATTACTTTCAATAGAGAAATAATTCTTATTAGTAGTAGAAAAAGTAATTAATGAATTCAAGTTAGAAAATAAAGTATCAAAAAAATATCAATATAGCCAAAGATGATCATTCTAAAGGAAAATAGCATGTTTTTGATGCACATGCTCAATCCAGTTAGCTCAATTATGTTTGATATGTTGATTATAGAGCATCTGGATGCAACAGTCAAACCTTAGCAATGTTAGTGCATACCTTGTCCAACCAATAAAAAAGGCCTCAACGGGTTTCAAATATGCGAACCTTCTATCCCAAGTGCCTTTGTACAGTGCGCACCAACCAAGTGGGCTACATGCCTCCACATAAAGAGAAAGGTAAACACCTTACCTTTGATCCTTCCTTGACGATGTAATCAAAAACCTCTCATGCTTGCAAAAATGAAGACCACGAGACTTGAACCACTAACCTTGCAGCTGCAACGTCTTAGCACAACCATCAGCTTCCAACCATGCTACCCAGCACCTTGCAACATGAAGTGGTTTCCCCACTTATTTGTCCTTTGCTTTGTTTCCTTAAACCTTTCAAAAACACATGTGATTATTTCTCTCCCTTTTGCACATGAGTGTCTATAGCTTTCGATAAATCGCATGGATAATAATTTGAATGAAACTTGTCCCTTATTATATGCATTATGTCATGCGCTCAAAACATTGGTGACCTTTTTCAATTTGATTTTAATTTGAATTAATTAATATTTGATGCCTTATAAACATAACCTTTAGATTTTTTTAAATTAAATTATAAACTAACTTATAATTAATTTAATAACTCTCAGAGTTAATCAAATTAAATTATAAATTAATTTATAATGAAATTATTATAATTAATTTATAATTGAATTAATATTTAGGTCTTAACCTTAGACCTTTAATATTATAATAAAATATTGTAATGTTATTTTTCTTGGGCCTTCCTATTGCTCTTTAGACCTCATATGACCACCTTGAATATTATAATTATGAACATTATAATATTATTTTTCTTAGGTCTAGATGTAATCTTTTTATTACACTATTGACTCTTGACATCCTTCCTTTTGTCCTGCTCACTGAAAATGACTATTGACATCAATGACAATAAGTCCTACTCAAATTTCCAACACATCCAGATATCCTAAGTTTCATCATTCAAGAAGAGCTTGGATATAAGAGAGTTGGATGGGTCTCCAAAATATAGAAATATGATGTTGAAATTCATCCAACCAAGATGGTTCGAGGCTGAGTACTATATTAGGAGCTTGCAAAAAGTGTTGCATCTGAATCCATGGTTTGCCAACTTGGCTATTCAGTAAGCTGGAGAAATTTTTCTAACCGATCTGCATGCGATCATGATTGGATAGAGGACCTTGTTGAATATTTCCAATCAGGAAAATGTCCTTCATACTTTAATACCTTGTAGAGAAGGAGATTCAAACTTCAATCCCTTAGGTATGTAATGCTGCCAAATGGGTTGTTCCATAAAAACATGGATGGAGTACTCCTCAAGTGTGTTCGAAAATCTAAAAAACAAAGAATCCTAGAGGAGTTTCACTCTGGTCTATCAGGAGCCCATTATGCAGGGAGGCCAATGGTATTAAAGATCATAAAAGTAGGATATTTTTGGCTTAATATCTTTGCAGATGTTTTAAAATTAGTTGGAATTGTGATAAGTGCCAGAGATATGTTGGTGGAAGTAAGAATCCATCATTACCTCTTCACCCGATTCAAGCAGAAGCACCATTCTAGCAATGGGGCTTGCAATTTATTGGGGTCATTGATCCCAATTCCTATGCTAGACATAAATACATCTTGACTACAACTGAATATATTACCCAATGATCGAAAGCAATTCCAACCAAGAAGGCAAACCATGTAACAATTATCGCTTTTCTTGAGGGATTAATTAACCGTTTCAGCATACCTGATACAATCATAACAAATAATGGAAATCCTTTCATTGGTGTTAGGATCAATGAATTTATGGGTAAGTATGAAATTTATTTGAAGATATCCTCTAACTATTATCTGTAGGGAAACAACTTGGATGAGTCCTGTTGGTCACGAATCTTCCACAGGAAAGGATTTTTACAATTGCGCCCTAGACCCGGCCAACATTGAAAGGCTGGAAGCAAGAAATGGCTCCCAGACCAATCTCCAGAGTGGGCTGGTTCCCTTCACTATTCTAAACTTGGTTAAGATAAGGGTTCTTTGGAAAGAGATTTAAAAGGTTGCGAGAAAGGAATGGGAAATATGGCCACGAGCCGAAGTGATGGGATCAAAAAAACAACAGCAGGAAACTACAAACGCAACAACGACAAGTAACACAAGAAATCAGCTTCATCCTCGCACAATCACATGCCGCAAATCCCTCCAAACCCACATTCCGGGAATTGTACCCTGACCGCAGTATTTAAATCCAGTATGCAGAATTTAAATGTAATAGCAATGCAAGAGTACGAATGCTATTAGAAATGCAGAAAACGAGAAAGCAAATTCATCCATGCGACGCTTGAAAAATTAGAAGTCGATCCTTGTATTCCCGCAAATACAATTCCAGTTTCTAGCAGCAAGTTTTTCCAACCCTTGCAAATGAAAATTACATTGGTTTTTATAGAGGTCCGTCCTCTTTGCAGCATTAAAAATTTAAAAACAACTTCCTCGTGATCCACAACCGTCACTTGGAAATCAGGAACACGACCCCTTAATAGCGGCCTCGAGGAAATACAAATTAAATACCATGAAACGTTCGCGGCCCTTCATTAAATTTGTTTTTTCAAACATGTGCATGAAGCCGTTAAAATAATCCACGAACCGCGGCTTTGAACCAATAAATCCTTTAATTTTGGTGGCCTGGGCGCTTCTTCGACTTTAACCGCCTCGGAAATCCGCAAAATATTTAATTCGGGTTAGCATTAAATCATCGAAAATCGAAAAAACCCTTTCGGCCGTTCATATTGCACTTGGCGGGAAAACTGCGCAGGTCGCGAAAATGCGACGGGTCGCGAAATCGCGACGGGTCGCGAAATCGTGACGTCTTATCATGCAGTACGCTTTGACCACCGTTGACCCGCGAAAATGGAACATGTAGCGATTTCGCTACATGTTTCCGCCGTTGGCTCCTCCCTGCGCTCTGCCCCGCGAAAACGGAACATGTAGCGATTTCGCTACATGTTTCCGTCGCCGTACCAATCGCCTTTTTCGGTCGCGATTCGCTGACATGTCAGCGACGCGCTGCAAATTTTGACTTAACGCCTTCGAAGCTGCCCGGGTCGCGATTCGCTGACATGTCAGCGAATCGCTGCATGTTTTCAACTTAATGTTTTTTGCCCGCCGACCCGCGATTCCGGAACACGTCGCGATATCGCGACGGTTCCGCCAACCTGCCTGCGTTGACTGAGTTGACCGCGATTCTGCAACATGTCAGCGCGTCGCTGCAGTTTTCAGACTTAACCATTTTTTGCTCAATTTTTCTCCTTTTTTCGCCCAAGCTGCATCAATCAAAGGTCAGATCCCCAACAATACATCAATGCATTCATCAATGAGAATCAATGTGGCAAAAATGCCAACATTCTTGGCGGCTCGCGGGGTATACAGCTCGCTGTATGCAAGAATCCAGGCCTTAGTCCATTGGGCATAGAGTCATATCCGAACAGAAGCTGGCTGCTGCAATACATGTGCTGCTGAAAAATTGAAACTGAAAAAACCTGCATATAACTGATTATGAAATGACTAATGGAACGCGATGATGGAGTGAGCTCTTGCGGTTGCGCAAGCGGTGACTGCAATGGAATGATGAAATGAAAATGAACGAAGTTATGGAGTGGGAATGGAACTAGGAAAGCTGTGAAATGAAATGAACTAGACTGTTAGCAAATGCGTAAAATACTGAACTTAGAGGAAAGGGATAAGAAGATACGGGAAAAAACAGAAAAGGAAAAAGAAACAAAAGCTGTGGCTTATTTTGTTTTAATGCAGAAGAAAAAGAAGTAAAAGAAGGAAGATGAAGAAGGGAAAGGAAAGAAAAAGGGAAGGGAAAAGAAGAAAGTGCTAGAAAGCCACCAAACTGTTGGGAGGAGAAAAACAAAGGAAAAAACAAGCATCTACGGCTCGCAGGCAACAAGAGCCGAGATGAACAAATAAAAACAATACCACTATTTTTTTCTTTTTTTCTCTTCTTCTTTTTCTATTTTTTTTTGTTTTTTCAAAATACTATATACAATAATTCACGACATGATTGGCATGTCACCACCAGACATCCAATCTCAAAATGTTATCCGGTAAATCTGCAATGTCCCGACCAGATCTGATCATACTTAAGTCGGTCCTTGAAATTAGGCTGGCTCCTTCCTGAAGTTCTCCATGGTGCTGATAGGATGCAATGCAGCAGATTATCCTTCTTATTAGTACTCACATGGAGGACTTCTTTAGGTACTGGATGTAGTGGCTGGAACCAACACCACCACTTTGCAGACTTTACTGGTTGTGGGTTGAGTACAGGCTCCTCTAACTCCTTGATGTGATCACAGGGCTCTTCAAGTGAGAACTCTGATTCCGGGATCTCCTCGGGTTCCGGAATTTGAACTTGTTCTTCTACTTGGCCCATCTCTTGCTGAAAACTGCAAGCAACCATATTGTTCATTGCTGGAAAAGTGCTTGCATGTTCCAATCCTTGACTTTGGACGAGATCTGTCCCTTGAGCTCCACATGACTGCATCTCAGGGATCTGGCATGAATGTGCAGGGTAAACAGGAACAGCAACCACCGGAGAGGGTAATGGAGTTTCTCCCCACGGTAACTTTCTTGATAAGTGCAACATCTGTTCTGCTCGCACTGCTTCCTCAAAGATTTGTGGGAAGCGTTGTTCACCTGACTGCAGCAAAAAGAGACCTATGTCAGAATTAAAAGCTCGAACATAAAAGAGGTGGGCCTGGGTGGGTGATGGACGGATCTTCTCTGGAATTCTCTGCCAGCTTCTCAAGAATCGGACATTGAAGTCCGTGATGCTTTCTTGAGGTGCTCTCTTGATGTACATGAAAAATTGGTAGAGATCCAAAGAACTGTAGAAAGGATCTTCATCAAATATTTTGATCAGTGCTCCCGCTAGATCGTCCCATGAGCTGATGCTTTGACATTTGAGCAATCTGTACCATTGCAATGCTCTTCCTTCCAAGGACTGAACCAGAAGTCGGATCATGACATCCTCGTGTTCTATGACATGGATCATGGACAGAATAGCAATATCTTCAACATGTGCCAGAGCCACGCCTTCGGTACCATCATATTTTGCTAGATTCTTCAAGGCAGCTTCGGGAATTTCATGCCGAACTTGGAGATTCAGAGGGCCAGGATCATCCCATCTAGAAAAAACCCTCGCCTTTGTGGCAGTGGTCTGCGGAATCACGGCCATCGCCATTAAGTCAGAGTCGCCAGATGAACATTCTTTGAAATTTTTTTTTTTTTTTTTAAACAAAAACAGGCGTCCACGAACAGATCTTCAACTCAGCAAAGTCGCCAGATGAACTTAAAAATCTCCGCTGTGAGGCCAAGACAGCTCATCAAATCTTGAGACCTCCGGGTGTTTTAAAAATGTGCCAAAAAATGTTGGCACCGGTGGGGTTATCACTTTGGAAAATTATGCGTATCCCACCAATTATGAATTCTTGGAGACAGAAACAGTCTGTCCCACCAGGTAAGTATGAAATTTATTTGAAGATATCATCTAACTATTATCCGTAGGGAAACAACTTGGATGAGTCCACAAACAAGAATTTGCTAAGAATTCTAAAGAGGACCCTAGGCGATAATAAGCACAACTGACACATGCTCTTGAACCAAGAATTATGGGCCGATTGTATCTCAGTGAATAAATCCATTAAAATATCTCCTTATTCCTTGCTATACGATAAAGAAGCAGTGTTGCCCATTCATGTTGATTTATCAGCTCTGCAATCATGGCACTTGCTATATGGTGAAGATGATGAATCTATTTCTATGAGCATGAGGTTGATGCAAATTTTACAGTTGGAAGAAGAGAGGGAGATATCATACAATGTCTTAATGGAACATGCCCAAATGACGCAGAAATGGTTTGGCAAGAATTTTTTTGAAAGATCATTCGAGGTAGGTGATCTACTACTGAAACAAAATGAAAACAAGGCTCAGCCCGACAAGCATGACAATTTTTAAGCAATATGGGAGGGATCATTCCAGATTTTGGGTGTCAATCAAATCAATTCATTCTATTTGTAGGATATGGACGACCGTGTGCTACCAAATCTTGTAAGTGGTCTTCATTTGAAGGCCTACCATCAGTGATAAAATTTTGATCAAAGTATGTATATATGTACATAAGTTATTATGTTGTTTTGTTTCAATTAAATATGTTTAAAGTAATATGATATAAAAAAGAAAGAAAAGAAATTTTATATCTAAGAAATTATTTTTGCCCCCAAGGTAGGTGGTTTTACCCCGAAAGCATCTTGACACTAGCAAAAAATCGTTTTCACCCAAAAACATTTTAAAAGGATTTTGTATTATTTTCGGGAGGAAAGGGGAAAATAAAGCATATTATTTTTTTATAAGAAATTATGAAAGCACCATGGGCTCACTTGAGTTTCAAATTTTTTATTTTTCATTAAAGAGCACTCCTATTTTGCCAAAAGAAAAAAAAGTAAAAGATTTAAAATGGGAGAAGAAAAAGCAAAAGTAAAAGATTAAGAGAAAAAAGAGAGGGGCACCCCATTTTTTTTAATTCACCCCACATTTTTTTTATTGCTTAAAAAGAAAAAGGAAAAAGTAAAGATAAAAGAAAAAAATGAATTATCTTCACCCCAAGAAGAAGATTTCTCTTATTTTTTTCTATTTTTAGGGTGAAATCTCATGGAACCCCTCAAACATGTATTTTTTGAGTGAAAATATTATATAAGAATTAAAAAAAAATGCATACTTTTTATGAAATCCAGTTTGTAGTGCTAAGTTTGGAAAGGAAGGAGGTGAAATTAATTTTACCTTGCTTTTTCATGCAAAGCACTCTTAGTTAAAGTTTGCTTTTAGAAATAAGCTTTTTTAGGGCAAAACTTGAGAAGAATTATTTTAAAAATGATTGAGAGGTATGTAATTCCACAAAGTAGGAAAAAGAAGTAGTTTCAAAGCGCAGATGATGTGAATATTTTCATCCTGAGATTTTTTCAGCTAGGCAAGTGCTCTCCTAAAATATTTTTACTGAATAGTGCTAATTTTAGGAAATATCTCAAAATTAATACATCACATTGGGTTGATTGCACCTGCAAAAGCTCTAGAATATGTTTCGGTATTTTTATACAATAAAATTAATTATTTTCACCCCCATATCTGACATGTTGTGCTTACTTTTCTTGATATGAGCTATTAAATATCCAGATTACATCCTCCAAGGCAAAAAATGACTAGTTTCAACGTCTAAGTAATATTCACACTACAAGGGCGTTATTGGCAGTTAATGGGCAATTGAGTTTTCATTAAAAAATGTGTTGGGTGAGAGAATTGAGGTTCGCCCGAATTCCTCAGGCATAACACTTGTATTAAATCTGGTAGTTGGAAGGTGAAACTTATAAAAAGAGGTGAATTAGAAGCTTCCAGTCAAAGATTATTTTTTTGAGCATTCCCAATTTAAGCGTAGGTAAGGCTTCAAACATTGAAGTGAGATTTTGAAAATATTTGAATGAAAGATAATGAAAAAGTTAGTGATTATTGTGTTAGAGTAAAAGCAATTGTAGATAAAATGGTTACACTAGGTGAAGAAATCAAGCCTGAGATAATTGTAACAAAAGTGTTGAGAACACTTACACAAAAATGGAACCATATTGCCATAATAATAGAAGAATCCAAAGATATTTCTCTTTTAACATTCGATGCATTGATCGGATCGTTAATTTCACATGAAGAGAGGTTTCCTGAAACTCCTTCAACCAGCTACGAAGGTGATGATAAGGCCTTCACTTCCAATGAAAATAATGGAAGAGGACAGGGAAGAGGTCAAGGTCAAGGCAAGCAAAGAGGTAGAGGTAGAGGCACCTACAGAGGAGGCAACCAAAACAGAGGAGACAATTCCAATAGAGGAGGCAACTCATATAGAGGAGGCAACCAGCAAAGAGATGGAAATAAGAATAGAGGTGTAAATCAAGGACAAAGTGGCAATAAAGGGTGAGGAAGTGATAAGTCTAAATCAGCTTGTTTCAACTATGGCAAGCCAGGTCACTTCGCTCATGACTGCTGGTCAAAATATTCACAAGACAACAACAGTCAATATGGAAATTATGGAGAAGAAGATGATGCTTCTAATATTTTTCTATCATATGGACAATAAGATCGGAATTTAAATGACATGTGGATTATAGATACTGGTTGCTCAAACCATATGAGTGGAAAAGAAAAACTATTTGCTACTCTAGATTCCACTTATAAATACCAAATCAAATTAGGGGATAACAAAGCATTGCAAGTAGAGGGCATTGGAGCCATGGTGGTTCCAACCAAAGAAGGACTAAAGAAAGTGAGTGACATCTATTACACTCTAAAGCTCCAACACAATTTGCTCAGCATTGGACAAATGATGGAGAACAATTACAAGATTGTATTTGATGAAGGACAATGTATTATTTTTGATAAAAATAATTGTAATTGTGTCATCACCCAAGTACCCATGACCAAGAACAGGTTATTCCCTCTCAAATTTGGTGAGCCAAGGGGAGATCAAATTGCAAATGTAGCAATAAAAAAGCCAAGTGTGTTGTGGCACTTGCGATGTGGTCACCTTAATTCCGCTAGCTTGAGATTGCTCACTTCTCAAGCTACGGTGACAAGACTTCCAAAAATCAACGATCAACAGGAGGTCTATGAAGGATGTGCTTTGGGAAAGCACTCCAGATCAAAGTTTTCGAGAGGACAAGCGTGGAGAGCCAACTATCCACTTTAGTTAGTACATTCGGACATCTGTGGTCCAATGCAAACATAGAGTCTCAAAAACAATTATTATTTTCTTACTTTCATAGATGACTTCTCTAGGATGTGCTAGATTTATTTATTAAAGCACAAAGATGAATCATTTGATTGCTTCATAGATTTCAGAAACAATGTAGAGAATCAAAGTGGAAATTATGTAAAATGTCTTCGGACAGATCGAGGAGGTGAATACTCCTCAAAAGAATTTTTAAACTATTGTAAAGCAAGTGGGATCAAAAGGCAATTCACCATAGCCTATATCCCACAACAGAATGGTGTGGCCAAAAGAAAGAACCGCACCCTAGTTGATATGGCGAGATCGATGCTTTAGACAAAGCATCTCACTAATATGTACTGGGTTGATGTTGTAAAAACAAGTGTATATATTCTAAATAGAAGTCCAAATTCTAGTTTAGATGGCATCACTCCTTATGAGGCATGGTATGCAAAGAAACCAAATATAAAGCACTTCAAAATTTTTGGTTCTTTAGAATATGCCCACATTCCTTATGAGAAAAGAAGGAGGAAACTTGATCCAAAAAGTCAAACTTGTATATTTTTTAGGTATTGTGAGTCTACAAAAGCATATAGGCTCTACAATCCCAAGACTCGTAAAATTGTACTCTCTAGGGATGTAATTTTTGATGAAGGGGGAGAATGGGGTCATCAAAGAATTTTTGTTGATGATGAGTCCCAAGATATAAATTCTTCACAGGTACAATAGGTGTCTCCAAAGAATAGGAAAGACACACCACCCCCTCCAAGATCAAGCAGTTCAAGTACTTCAACTGCCACTCCAATTCCTTCTCCACAGAGATCAGTAAGTTCTTCACCAATGGACATTGACTCTCCATCAAGAGGTAAAATAAATTTACAACATCATCCATCTGTAGACACCAAAACACCACCAATCCAATCATGTGATGACAAACACTGATCGAATTGACATACATAGCCCCTAGGGCAGCCTCCAAAGGTTAAACATTGGTCCTAACCACTCCCACAGTAGTTTTGGAAAGGTCAAAGGTCAATTTGACACCTTTCAGGCACTCTTCTCCCTACTCGTTCCACCCTGGGATGATTACAAACTGGTATTCGTCCCACCCCGAGACGATTAGCAGCATTCGCTCTAGGGTGGGGCAAATAGCAGGTTTGACGTGCAAAAGGTCAAACCTTGACAAATGGTAGCTTAGATCTGCCACTCAACTCCACCTTCAATGCATGGGAGTACGAGTGAGAATTTTTGAGCTCAAAGAGGCAGTCATAGAGGCAGTCATTGAGCCCTTAATCAGGGAGGAATCTTCTCTCCCCTGGGAAGGTATGATGGCCAAGTGGCGCCTTTGCATGCTCATTCACAAGAGACCCTACGGTCTATAAAATGGTGAGTCTTCTCGCCCCAAAAAAGAATAGATCAGGAGCATTTGGAGCAACGAAGTGCTACCAAATTACATCCTCACCCCTCACTTGTGCTTCTTACATCCTTGATCTCTCTTTTGAAAGGGAGGTTATTGGGTGATCATTGGAAGCACAATCTGGACCCAAAACCCAAAAATTTGGCCATAATACCCCATCCAATTTTCCAAAACAACTCCCTAGGAGGTTTTGGACCCATCCCAAGTGGATTGGTGTTGAAACAAACCCCCAAACGGTGGGTGTCCTGCCCCCGGGTGCCCCCCGCACTGCTGCAGTCCTAATCACCCCACCCTGGAGTGATTAGAAATATATAGCATATTTCTTTACTATTTCATTTGCATTTCATTTTAGGTCAGTCATATAGGCTGCCATTCAAATTTCATGTCATTCTGATGAATATTGGTTGTGTTTTCAGTGTTTTTCGCTTTCATTAACATACAGGGAGTATCATCGAATACAAGGTTATCGAGGTAGAATTTGCAAAATATGACCTTCTGGGTCATCTCAAAATGCCCCGTTTTACCTAACCCCAACTTTTTAGGTGTTTTGGAGGCCCATGGATGGGAAATTTAGGAGGTCACTTTCTAACATTTTGTGACAGTCCTAATCATCCCACCCCGAAGCGATCAGAAATATGTGGCATATTTATCAACTGTTCCTTTTGTATTGTGTGCTTGGTAATTTTTCCATGCCTCTATCCAAATTTTAGGTCATTCTGATATGTTTTGATTATAGTTTTAATTATTTTATGCATGCATTAATCGGAGGCTTTGGGGATCGCATGTTTCCCTCCATCTGCAGGTGCTTTTAATCGTTTTCTATTTTTTTGAACGTAGAATCTTGAAACCGGAGGGGCATCAATGAGGCAAAAAAGTATTCAAACAAGCGGCGGTGACATTTGGCCCACCCATTTCACATGTGGGCACGCAGAAGAAAGCATACCATCCATGGTGTGACAAAACTATGTTTAACGTTCCTAGACCCTAAAAAGGGAGGAGACGTATTGTAACCTGATTTTGAGCAAATTAATAAAATAAAGGGCTGCAATTTACATTTGCTTTACATCTCATTTCATTTCGCTTGTTTTCCCATTTTTCATGCATCCTCGTTCGTAGGACTTAGCGTTACGTTTTGCTTTTGTTTGCATCGCACCCGGTATGCCATTTTGCTTTCGTATCCTTGTGCTTTTAGTGCTACTGGATTTCTATACTTATGTGATTAATTCACCTTCAACACCAAGAAGAAGGTGTCATTAAGTGACCTAGCTAGCCTCAAGAAGTATGAGGAAGAGACCATGGCGGCTTATGGAAATCGATGGAGGACGTTGCTTCACATGTGACGCCATTTTGCTTCCGTATCCTCATGCTTTAAGGGATAAGTTCATGGCAAAGGGTGACGCTACTGATTTTGTTGTTGCCTATGATTTTCATTTTCATAGGTGTCAAGAGGAACTGCCTGATAATTAGCCTTTGGGGGCTATATTGCTTGTGCAGGCTTAGGTATGTTTATAGCAACCTGATTGACTGCGATGGGTTTCGGTTGCGTTGACCCAGTTTTGGCATTTTTTAGGCCACTCTTTATTTTGTGGCTTGGAAATATCACCATATTGTATTTTGATCTGCTCAATTATTCTGGCTTACACTAGGGCTTCCTCGAGAGTGGCATATTGCTGCAGCTGCAATAGCACAGAGATCAACCTCAAACAACTCTTTGAGAACATTTGGGTCAGGTCAGCCATGGGAGGGAGGTAAGGCAGCTTTGAAAGCAATTTCCTCCACTGATTTCCATAAGTCACCATGGTCTCTTCCTCATACTGCCTAAGGCTAGCTAGGTCGCTTAATGACACCTTCTTCTTGGTGTTGAAGGCAAAGTAATCACATAAGTACAGAAAGCCAGTAGCACTGAAAGCACGAGGATACAAAAGCAAAATGGCATCGCATCTAGAAAACTCTTGGGTTTCATAGTCTCAAAACGAGGAATCGAGGTGGATCCAAACAAATTCAAGGCAATCATTGAGATTCTTCCCCCAACCACCATAAAGTAGCTCAAAAGCTTGCAGGGAAAGATCGCATCAATCAAGCACTTCAGAGCGCAACTATCTGACAAGTGCCGACCCATGAATAAATTATTACACAAGGGAGTAACATTTCATTGGGATGACGAGTGCCAGTCAGCATTCAACGATATTAAAAAATACTTGGCTTCACCACCAGTATTGGCACCACCTAGACCAGGAGTGTCGTTCTACTTATACGTCTCAACTACTAAGGTGGCACTGGGCGCCATGCTAGCCCAGAAAAATGAACTACACAAAGAACATGCTACTTACTATCTTAGTCGCACCTTGGTCAATTATGAACTTAACTATGCATATGTCGAGAAGCTATGCTTAGCAGTGGTATTTGCTACCAAAAAGCTATGCCATTACATGTTGAGCAATACGATGTATGTTGTGTCTAAGGAGAATCCATTGTGGTACATGATGAGTCATACTTATCATAGTAGCTGCATGACAAAATGGATCATGTTGTTGACAAAGTTTGACATCAAATTCATTGGACAGAAGTCCATCAAAGGTCAAGTCATTGCCGATCAACTAGTAGAGGCTCCTCTCAAATATGATCAGCCTCTGACCATAGAGCTACTCGATGATGGGGTCTTCCATGTCTCAAAATCGCCAGATCCTGATGAGCTTGAGTCACAGGCCGATATAACCCTATTTTTTGATGGTTCTAAATGTGAGCAAGGGGGTGGTACAAGAATTGTATTCTTCACACTGCAAGGGACTCCAATACCTCTATCATTTAAACTAGATTTCTCATGGACCAAAAACAATGTTGAATACGAAGCCTTGCTCATAGGTCTTCAGACAACAATCACCATAAACATAGAACGCTTGAACATCTTTGGTGATTCGTTGTTAATAGTCAACCAAGTAAAAAGGGTATTCCAATGCAAATTCCCAGTTCTGTAGGCCTACAAAGCCCTTATGGAAAAATTACTGGCAAATCTTGAATGGTATGACATCGAGGCACTCCCTTGATCATCGAATCATTTTGTGGACACTATGGCCTCCTTGGGGTCACTAATCCCGCAATACCCTTCTGGTGAGATGATAACCATTCAAGTCAAAACACTATCGCAATCCACGATGGAGCGTGGAAGCTTTGACCTAATGCCAGGAGTCCACCTGATCCAGATTGAACCATCTCAGGATAAGTTCTATCGAACCTGTGATAGTCTGAATCGCACCAACTGGGGGTCCTTGTTCTCCCCAAATCCTCTTAATAGCAACACAATGCTATTTTTACAAGTTTGTTCCCACTCAAATTTTGCTAGGGAGGAACTTCAAGAGGGATTGGTTGTTCATACCATCAAGGTTTCTGATGAACAGGATTGGTACACACCCATAAGATATTACCTCAAGCTAAGTAACCTCCCACTTGGATTGTCACATGCCACAAAAAGATCATTCAAATAGAAAGCAACAAAACATGTCTTGCTAGGAGACATTTTGTACCGTCAAAGCTACGAAGGAATCCTCCTTCATTGCTTGGACCAACAGGAGTCCGCTTGGGTGATCACCCAAGTGCACAATGGTACATGCGATGGCCACTTTAGCGGTATGGCCATTGCAAAGTGCATTCTTCGCATGGGCTATTATTGGCCATCTTTAGAGCGAGATTGTTGCGCATATGTAAGGAAGTGCATGAAGTGTCAACACCATGCCAATTTGACACACGTACCTTCTCAGGCCTTGTATTTGATCCAATCGGATTTGCCATTTTTGTAGTGGGGCGTAGATCTAATCGAAAAGATCTCCCCTACGTCATCATGTTGTCACACGTTTATCATAACGACCATAGAGTACTTTACCAAGTGGGTGGAAGCAATTTCGCTTACCTCTATGACTGGAACCCGCATTGCAGAGTTTATTTTACATAACATCATATGTCATTTTGGTATTCCATCCAAGATCATCTCGGATAATGGGACATCATTTAAAAACAAATATGTGCGTACTTTGACAACAAAGTACAAAATTCAACATAGTTTTTCAACACCCTATTATTCGTAGGCAAATGGGCAAGCAAAGGCATCAAACAAAACGCTAGTTGCAATCCTTAAAAATATGGTCACAGATAGTCATAAGGATTGGCACATTCAAATCCCACTTGCCCTGTGGGCTTATCACATTAGCATTCGGACGCCCACTGGGGCAACTCCATTTTCGCTGGTGTATGGCTCCGAGGCAGTCATGCCTCTTGAGTTGGAAATACCTTCCCTATGCATATCAATGCAAGATTTCATCGATGATGACACTGCACGACAGGCCTGGTTAGACCAACTTACATTGCTCAATGGACGACACATCAATGCTCTCGAGCATTTACGTATCTATCAAGAGTGATTTAAGAAAGCATACAAAATGAAAGTTCACCTGAGGGACTTTTAGGTTGGTGACTTGGTCTTAAAAGAGAACAAAAAAAACTCTAACTTGCCGCACCATTTAAGGGACAAGTTCACAACAAATTGGTTAGGTCCCTATGTAATTGACAGTAAAATGGGACCTGGAACATACCGGCTCACCTCTCTTGATGGAATCAAGGAACTAGAACCCTTGAACATCAGTCATTTGAGGCCATTCCACATTTAGAGAGCCATAGCCCACCCCAAAAGCTCCAAGGATTCCCATCATCGCTTGGTCAACCTAAAATGCCCCAAAGATATCCATAAACTCTTTGGTCAAACCTAAAATGCCCCAAAGGTGCCCATAATCCCTTTGGTCAAACCCCAAAAGCTCCAAGGATTCCCATCATCGCTTGGTCAACCTAAAATTCCCCAAAGATATCCATAAACTCTTTGGTCAAACCAAACACCCCAAAGGTGCCCATAATCCCTTTGGTCAAACCCCAAAAGCTCCAAGGATTCCCATCATCGCTTGGTCAACCTAAAATGCCCCAAAGATATCCATAAACTCTTTGGTCAAACAAAATGCCCCAAAGGTGCCCATAATCCCTTTGGTCAAACCCCAAAAGCTCCAAGGATTCCCATCATCGCTTGGTCAATCTAAAATGCCCCAAAGATATCCATAAACTCTTTGGTCAAACCAAAAGCTCCAAGGATTCCCATCATCGCTTGGTCAACCTAAAATGCCCCAAAGGTATCCATAAACTCTTTGGTCAAACCCAAAAATGCTCCAAGGGTTCCCACAAACTCTTTGGTCAACCCAAAAAATGCCCCAAAGGTATCCATAAACTCTTTGGTCAAACCAAAAGCTCCAAGGGTTCCCACAATCGCTTGGTCAAAAAAAAAAATTCAAAAACAAACAAAACAATAAAATAATCAAAAATCACAAAAAAATTTGCATCTCACTTCCATGCATACTCTTAAAAATCAAAACACACAAAAAAAAATAAATTTGCATTAGGCATCACAAACATACGTTGCATATTTGTTGGTCATATAGGTCAAATGCACCATAGACTGTAATTACTCGATAACTCCATCATTTTTCATATTTTTCCACTTTGTAAATAATCCATCAAAAATAAATGCCATTCACATTTTGCACCATATCATAGTCAGTTGTCTTCTAATGCATCTAGGGTTTTCGTCATTCAGCTGACATTAGATTTCTAGCCAAGAATTGTACAAATTCAAACAAATTTTTACAAAGGTAGAGTTTTACTTGGATCACACCTTGTTACATAGCATCCCCACACAAGTTAAAACACATAAAAATTCCCAAGTTGTGTGAACGCAAGAGAAACCTACACAGTAGTCTAGGGTACCATAGGTGAAAGGTTAGCCTATTCATCCCCCTGTGTGAATGGTTCAAGAATGCTAAGAATTGACAAAAGAAAACGCTCTTCCCCATCCAATTCCCCATAATAAAAAGTGGTTTTCACCACTAACAAAAATCCTCAAACACCTTTGATCCCCAAAGTCATAAGGAATCATACTACACGTCGTTGACAAGGATGGGTAGTCATCCCCAAGGCCTAAAAGATCAATGCCATCATATCCTCAATCACATTTGGTCCCCAAAGTCATAAGGATTCATACTACACACCCCTGACAAGGATGGGTAGTCATCCCCAAGGCCTAAAAGATCAATGCCATTACATAATAATATCCCCAATCACCTTTGGTCCCCAAAGTCGTAAGGATTTGTACTACACATCCCTAAACAGGATAGGTAGTCATCCAAATGGGATCAATTCCATTCACAAGCCAACTTCTTACGAACTCAACTTTGAAACCTAAAAAAACAAAATTGAATAAAAGTGGTTATCACCACTATTCAAACCCCTTGCTCAAAAAGAAAAAACAAAAGAGAAAAATAAACAGTGATTTTCATCACTATGTATGAGAGCAAGTATCCCAACAAGTTGAGCAACCGAAAGATGCCTGAGCTTGAATCCTTGGAATTCTCAGCATTCAAAAAACCATATAGGTGATCCTCATTATGGGTTTTGTGGACAACCTACCTGGCAATGGTGGTATCCTACACGCATGACGATATGTCTATCACATTAGCTTTGCGTGTGAGCAGACCAATGTTTGCATGTGGGTGAGCTAGCTTATGGTACCTTAGATTCTCTTGTGGATTAATCTTACTAAATACAACAAAGGAGTTAGTGGATATAATTAGGTGATCCTCAGTACAAGTTTGATGGATAGCCTACCTGGTACTGGCAGTATCCTAACAAATACCACATAAACGAACTCAATCAAACACACAAGGATGTGAAATAACTTGGTCAAACTCAAGTCTGATTCGTACCTTATTCAAAAGTCTTGTGAGATAAATGTACGATCTTGTCTAGTTAGTTAACACATCTGAATCTCAGAAAAACCTTAACTACATTCTAAAACAAATGTTGTACATGTCCATTCTTACATCACCATCAAAAAATACAAACAAAAAAATATACACACACAAAAGTAATCACATAAGTACAAAAAGCTAGTAAATCCTATACAGTCTATGGTGCCATCGACAAGTTATCAACAAATCATTCCATCCATTCCATATGCATACATCATATAATTAGAAACATCGCATTCATAATAACACATGCATACATCAACGTAAATAAATGTGCATAAAATAAACAATAAATCACGACAAGTGTATAACCAAAAAGAAAGTCATGTATATATATTGCCAAAATGCCCGCAAGCTACAATAAGTCGGTCCTCTAACCTCACAAAAACATCAAAAAAATAAAAAACCCCAAGCCTAGGGAGTCGACCACCATGATCATGCAGGATCGGTGTGACTAGAACTACCCCTAGTGGTGTGGATCCTATGGGACCTCTCAGGGCGGCTGCTGCCAGCCCTCGCATCATGCCCAATACCGCTACCCTCACCCACCTGCCTGTGATGAGAGGAAGTAGACTGCTCAGTCTCACTGTCCCTAGTTTGATGCAAAGATCCACCTCTAGTGAGCTCAGGTAACTACCCATCGAGGTGAATAATATCTACTTCCAACTCCAACCGATGCTGGACCAAATCCATCTCCTATCGATGGTACATAGCCAATGCATCATCGCGTTGTGCCAAATGAATCCACAGGATATCCCTCTCCTGTGAAGCATCTGTGTCCCCATCCCACCGATGGTATGTAGCCAATGTGTTCTCCCACTCCACCAACTGAGTCCGTAGGAGATCCCTCTCCTGCAAAACCTCCTCGTGCTCCTCATATCATCTCCGCAGTAGATCAACCAATCGTGCTATCTCAGCATGATACCTAGCCTCCATGTCCCCTAGGACTACCTGAGGCATGGGCATCTCTGGGACGGTGGGCTGCTTCGACACCCACTACTCTAGAACGTCCTGTATATCCGATTGCTTCGAAACCCCTAGGTCATCCCCAGGCAAGTCATCAACCTCCACCATATTTTCATCATCGTGCCAAGCGTCCCTACCCTCACCTGATGCCTCTGCATCCTCACCACCTACTACTGCCACATTCACACCTCCTAAATGCCCCTCACCCTGCCATCATTGCATCGTCCACCACTAGTCGTACTCTGCAGTTGCCCCAACATAGTCCATGTCGGCAGTGACTCAATGATCGGCCAAGCCAAAGTCCTCTCGTTGCCCTGATGCTGATAGATCAAGGGCTCACTAGGTAATCCCTGGCGCATCCTAAATTGTCGAGTCACCCAGATGTACAGGAAATACTCTTGCTCGATACCATATCGCCCGATCAACTACCTCCGCTTATGTGCCCATCGAAGCCACTCCCCAGCCTTAGGCCAGGCTGGACAGTCCCGATATGGTTGCCAGAACACCTCCCCTGGAGCAAGGCATGAGAAGGCATCAGCATAGTGCCCCACGAAACTTGCCCACCACCAACTCTACCCCTGCTCCTCTGACCTCTGCCATAGAGCAGCATACCCAATATCCCTATCCACCATCTCTTCCCGAGTGGTCCACGACAAACCCTATGGCCGCTCCACAGCTATGTGCTGCCACCCCTAGAACTGCAACAAGTAGCTGCATCCAATCCTATTTTGCCTTCGACAGCAAACCTCGTACAACTCATCATAAAGCTATGCCAGTAGTGTCTGACCCCACCTCATAATCAGTGGCTCTGAGGTCGGACACTCAACTCGTCTGAAAACTACCTCCAGCAGGTTCCAAGGGAACCTCACACCAGATGAGTCAGGCAGCAACATGTTGGAGATGAGGGTCATGAGCAGTGCATGCATCACCCCCAACACGCCCTTCTCTAGCCACCACTGCACCAAAATCTCGCCAATCAGGAAGTCTCCCTCTACTCTCTCCACCGAACTATCCACCCCCATATCCACCCCATGCCCAAAGCACCGCATCAGCACCACTGTCCGATCATGAGGAGTAGTCCGAATGGGCAATCTGTCTATCAGAATCCACATAATCTGATAGATGTCCTCAAGAGTCACTGTCATCTCCCCTGTTGGGAGATGAAAGGTGTTGGTGCATGGATCCCACAAGTTGATCAAGGCAGTCAAATATGCTTGATACCCCACCAAAGGCTCTAGCCGATTCACCTGCTTGAACCCAAGGGCATCAAGCCACTCCTAGTCTGCCATAGTTAGTGCCTCCCGCGCATCTGAAAACACCGTCGGCTGACGATATCGGCTCTTCACCACCTGAAAATCCAAAAACAACACAAAAACATTAAAAACATTAACAAAATGTATAGCAAAAAAAAAAAAAAAAAAAAATTAAATCTAGGGTTTTTAACTCTAGTTAAACAACAAACAAAATTTAAACCTAGGGTTTTTTAACTCTGGTTTAAACAACAAAAAAAACAAAATTTAAATCTAGGGTTTTTTTTAAACTCTAGTTTAAGCAAAAAAACAAAATGTTAAACCTAGGGTTTTTAACTCTAGACAAAACAAATTACAACAAAAATTTTAACCTAGGGTTTAATCTTAGTTTAAATGCCAAATACAAAAAAGCAAACAACATTTTAAACTAGGGTTTAATTTTAGTTTAAAGCGAATAATACAAAAAACCAAACAAAAAGTTTTGAGACTATGAAACCTGTTGCGGGCCAAACAAGGTGAATGGTTTCCTATTTTTGTCACATGCCCGTGCATTTAATTATCAACCTAGGGAGCTTCATAAACTTGCGAAGAGTTGGAATTAGGTTACTATAATAACACTGGAGGTGAATTTGCTAATCCTACGTTTGGGGGGTGTTCTTGAAATGGTTGTCATTCATTCCCGCACTCAATAAATTACGTAAGAACATAATTAAATCTACAAAAATAAATCATGTACACATTCCTGAAAATAAACCTACTGCAAATACTGGAACTAGCAAACTAATGAACATTCCTATGAAAGCAATAAACTAATTAAAATAAATAAACAAAAAGGAAATGGGGAAGAAATACTGGCTTGGAGTGGGCCCAGGCTCCAATAGATTCTTCCCGATCGAACATGCGCTTAGAACTTCTGGAACTGGAATAGATTTATCAACGTATTACAATCTATCTTCTGTAATTCAAAATGGATATTTATTAATTATTTCTATATATATTCTTAGAACGATCTGCGTGTGTTTATATAACACACCCGCAGAACTTCTGTTACAGAAGTGGTTACAACAGTCGATTCTTCCCAGACTAAATTTGAATAGTCTGGCGAATGCAATCGACGTCTGGAATTTTGTTCTAATGGTGGCATGTTCATTTCGGTTTGTGCTTTGCTTGGCATTAGTAATACGGTTGGATAAGTTGGTGCTATCTCCAATTTAGCTCTGCATGACGCAGAGCTAGAACTGCACCAGCCGTTGCCGTCCACGTTGTTCAACTTTGGTCAACGGGCAAAGAATCAGTGGCGCCTTCCAGTTGTAGGGAGGTGCTTGCCTCCTATTAGCCCCTTTTGACTGTGGAGAGGCGCTTGCCTTATATTAGTGCCTTCCAACTGTGGAGAGGCGCTTGCCTTTGGTTGGCACCTTCCGGTTGTAGGGAGGCGCTTGGATTCATTTGGTGCCTTCCAACTGCAGGGAGGCGCTTGCATTTAGTTGGTGCCTTTCGACTGCAGGGAGGCGCTTGTATTCAGTTGGTGCCTTTCGACTACAGGTAGGCACTTGTATTCAGTCAGTGCCTTCCGACTGTAGGGAGGCACTTGTATTCAGTTGGTGCCTTCCGACTATAGGGAGGTGCTTGTATTCAGTTGGCGCCTTTCGACTACAGGGAGGCGCTTGTATTTAGTTGGTGCCTTCCGACTGCAGGGAGGTGCTTGTATTCAGTTGGTGCCTTCCAACTGCAGGGAGGCACTTGTTCTCTTGGCGCCTTTCGATTGCAGGGAGGCGCCTATGTTCTCTACATTGACCCCCGATGAAATAAAGTGCCAGGTCCATAAAAAGACCTCGACCATTCCAAATCTAACTAAATCAACTGCAATTCCACAAAACATACTAAAAGCACACAAATTAGATAACACGCATAATTATATCAAATATCTATATAATCATTCATAAAAGTATGCAATCCTTATTATACAATTGCATATTGATCCAAGAAATATGTACAAAATATGAGCATTTTTGGTGCTCATCATCCCCCCACGCCTAACATATGCCACACCCTCGTGGCATCCAAACTACAGGTAGCCCTTTGACTTTTCATCATCGCCATCTCTTGGAGGATTTGGCTACCCCTGCGGCCTGAGTCTGTCTTTTCATTCCGGCATGTGAAGGTGTGGTTCACCTTTGCCTATGGGAAACTACGACTGTTAATTGTACCCTTCTTGTTTTGGTCGCTATCGATGGTGGTTTAGCCAGTGTTGTTCTTGTCGATTGAAATGCAACTTTGACAGCTTGCCAGAGGTCGGTGTCTGGAGGTTTGACCACTGCTAGAGGGATATCCGAGTTATCCTCTCTAGAAGGCACTACTTGGGCCTTGTATAATCCGACCACTTCAGGGGTAAGCCCTGCATTCTCCTTTGCAATTGCAACGGCCTCCAATTGTGGGCCATATACTCCCCACCATTCCAAGTACCTCCTCATCATGGAAGGCCGCCCTCGGGATGAACCATAGATGTCCCAAAACTGGCTATCTTCTATTAGATTGACACAGATGCTAGAATCTCCTTTTATCCTCGAGGATGCCTTCTTGGCCTCCTTGGCTGCTTTCATTTCGTTGCGCAGCTGCTCAAAATATTTTTGCCTTTTGGAAAACAGTTGCATGTCCCATTCATCCTCCTTTGACTCGGTGAAGGTCACTTTCACCTTCTGTCGAGCCATCCTGGGCCTCTTTGCCTTGGCCTCTGCAAAAAATGTGGTGGCTTGGACCGAGGTCTCTTCTTTCTCCTTTGGGGACTTCTCTTTACTCCGAAGGATCAGTTGTGCTACTATCTCCGGGGGTGATCCTTCATTATCCTGTCTACCTGGTGTCGACCCCTCAGGCTCTTCTCCTTCTTCAGGCCTAGGGAGGTCCTCTGTATCCTCTAGTCTTATCTGCTGCTAGAGACCTTCGTCCTGCTCTGTGTCACTCAGGACAATGATAGGGGGCATCGTAGGACTTCTTTCATTTTCACCCTTGAAAATAGAGGAATCCTCTCCTGCCTCTAGGCTGCTCTGTCAGGCGTTTGATCGAATCTCCCTTGAAGAAAATACTTGTTCGGCGGATGTGGGAGAGTTCGTCGGCACTTCTTCTGCCCAATCAGTCTGAGTGGATGCCTCCTGTCTTGCTGTTCCTTTATCCTGGAGCATTTGATTTTCCTCCTGCAACTACTGGACTAGCTGCTCGAGCTGAGCAATTTGTCTATCCCTTTCCTCCAACTCCATTTTATGTTGGTTTTGGCAATTTTCTAGAATCTGTTGTGCCATAAAGCAATCGGTTTGCCAGTCGAGCGCCTCCTCCAAGGCCGCATCAATTTGGTCGTTACTCCAAAAATTTCCTTCATTCTGTGGGCTCTGGTTTGTTAATTCTCGAAGGATTTGGGTAGCAACATCTATCTCTGTGTCACTCTGTCCTTCCTCTATCGAGAGGAATCATCGCAGATGTTTCCTCCTAGGAATTGGTTCGTCCTCACCACCAACGAGTGGCACTCCTTCCTCCTCATACTTGGGCACTGGGGAATGCCCTCTATCCTCTATGTCTTTGGGCACCGGTGACTGCTCTGCTCCTCCTAGAAAATAGGGCAACGCCAATTGCCCGATGTTTGTTATCTCATCTGTAGGGGATGCTTCACCTTGCCTTAATTCAACAACCACATTATGTTGCTCTATTTGGTCGCCATATCCCTTTGCGTCGTGGTTCTATCCTTGTGCTTTTGCATGGCAGACCAATGTCGATATCAGCCCATGGTGGGCTAAGGCGGACAGTGCCCCTTTCTGGTACCGATCCACTTCATCTCTTAGAGCAGTCGCCAGGTAGAACGGTATATTTAATTTCCTCCCATGCACTAGGTGATTGAGGAAGTGCACATGATTAAGGTGCAGATGGGTATACTTCCCTGTGCATGTGAAGAATCGAGCAATATACTTGAACATCTTTCGCATATTCATGGGGAGATTATTTTTGAGTAACCCCTCCCTGTCTATCTGCACATTTCCTCTTGGCAGTAGTATTTCGACGTATAGTTTTAATACTATGCCCTTGTATATACATTCCCCCGTGAGAGGCAATCTAGTCGCCTATGAGATGAACTCAAGGGTGACTAGAATTTCTATCCCTCGTACTTGGGCCGCATCACACCTCAAAGAGGTAGAAAATTCTCTAGCTACCTCCATGTCCTAGCCCTGACTGACCAGGGTGCAGTATTTGAGCCACCCCTTGGCTTAAAATTGGGTCTTTACTGCCCCTCTGATCCCATCAGTGTCACTGGGTTCATTCTTCTCTATGGCTATTGACTAGGAGTTGCCTAGTCATCTAAGTAAATCTGATGGGTCCATATTTCTAGGCTGATGTCGTGCATATCTACGTAGTCCAATGCAAATGCTTGTTGGTGTTTTACTAGAAGCTCTTCCAATTTTTCTAGCTGTGTGGGTGTCAACCTGTTGTTGATGTTTAATGTCCTCCCTGGCCCAACGTGTATTTGTCGGATGTGCTGATCTTGGGTGCTAGTCAACGGCGATCCAAGTGAGGGGGTGGACGATTCTCCATGGAGAAACTCCATGATAGCACCATCCTCATCCTCTTCTGCCACCTCCTCCAAGGTCATCACCGGCTAGATTATGGACAACTTCGTAGTTCCATGCTCGGTGATCCTAGGTTCTTCTTCCGAGTCCATAGACTGAGCTGGTGGTGAAATGGTCAGCCTTTTGACATTTTTCCCATTGGAGATGGTCATTAGCCCATCTCGGCAGCTGATGTAAGCATCAGCTGTTGCCATCCATGGCCTCCCCAAAATGAGCAGGTAACCGCCCAGCCTGGTCTTGGTTTGCAAAACTAAAAAATTGGTTGGATATTCCCATGCACTAATTGTTATGATCACATCTTCCAGCATCCCTTCCGGCGATACGGTTGATCAATCGACTAACTGTAGTAGTATCATGGTTGGCTTTAGGTTTGTGAGCCGCAGTATTTGCATGGTCTCTTGAGGTTGTTGGCAATTTTGGGTACCTTGGGTACATTGCCTTTGCTCATGTGTAGATGTTGTCATTGATGTCAAGAAGGTCTTGAAGCAATTTGGTTTGATGTCAAAGAATTTGTTTTGATGAAGGTTTCAGCATGGACAGTGAGTTTCCAAGAAGATCAGAGTAGCCCAGTTGCAAAAGATCAAGAAAAAGACAAGTAAGAAAAAGTATGCAGGTGGCTAGAAAAACTGTCACGATTTCGCGACATGTTTGAGGAGAGAGAAAGTGTTGGCAAAACTGTCATGATTTCGTGACATGTTTGAGGAGAGAGAAAGTGTTGGCAAAACTATCATGATTTCGTGACATGTTTGAGGAGAGAGAAAGTTTGGGCAAAACTATCGTGATTTTGCGACATGTTGAAAGAAAGAGAAGAAGTTGGCAAAACTATCGCGATTTCACGACATGTTGGCAGAGAAGGAGAGCAAGATGGAAAGTGTCACGATTTCGTGACATGTTGCATTTTCGCGACTCAAAAAGTGCAGGAAGGCAGAGAAGGAAAAGTGTCGCGATTTCGTGACATTCTACAAAGAAGGTTGTACGGACGAAAAAGTGTCACGATTTTGCGACATGTTGCAGAAGAGAGAGTCCGTAGTGTGAACTGTTGTGATTTCACGACAAGATCGAAGAGAGAGAAAGTGATTCAAGAACTATCGTGATTTTGTGACATGATGCAAAGTTCCAAGTGAGGACTGTCACATTTTTGCGACATGCTGTAGAGGTCGAGATGAGGACTGTCATGATTTCGTGACATGCTAAAAAGCTCAAAATGAGAAGCGTCACGATTTCGCGACATGCAGCAAAGGGAAGAGTCTGAAAGGAGAAGCGTCACGATTTTGTGACAGGCTGCTAAGAAAGCGTATGGAAGCCAGAAGTGTCACGATTTCGTGACAGGTAGTGGAGAAAGCGTACGGAAGCCAGAAGTGTCGCGATTTTGCGATAGGCAGTGGAGAAAGCGTACGGAAGCCAGAAGTGTCACGATTTCGTGACAGGTTGCAAGGAAAGCTTTTGGAAGCTGAAAGTGTCACGATTTCATGACAGGCAGAAAAGATAGCGTTTAGGAGCTAAAAGTGTCACGATTTCATGACAGGCAAAAAATATAGCGTACGGATGCAGGAAGTGTCACGATTTCGTGACAGGCAGAAGTGAAGAAGCCAACAGGAGGAAGATGTCGTGATTTCACGACATGTCACGGTTTCACGACCAAAAGGCAAGTGCAGACTCCAGCATAGGAAGATGTCACGATTTTGCGACATGTCACAGTTTTGTGACTCAAAGGGGAGAGAGAATGTACGGAGTCAAAAATGTCACGATTTCGCGACATAAGCAGAAAGGAGGTCGACAAAGGCTATAGTGTCGCGACTTCACGACAACAGGCAAAAGAAGATGTACGGCAGGAAAAAATGTGGTGATATCGCGACAACAGGCAAAAGAAGGTGTACGACAGGCAAAAGTGTCATGATATCACGATAGCAGGAAAAATAAGGTGTACGACTGGCAAAGGTGTCACGATATCACGACATGTTGTAGTTTCATGGGAGAAGCTACAGGGGAGTTGCAGAGGCGGTTGAAGTCGACAGAGTTAACTTTGAGCCGATGATGCGTAGGGTTTTGTAGCCAATGGATTCTAGGGTTACAACCAACTAAAATTGAGTGTTTTTTATCTTAGGATTTATGCTATAAAAGAAGGGCTATTTCGAGATTGAAGTATTGAATGTGCGAATCGAATTTGCGCAAGTGAAGTCTGCGATGCGCAAGAGAGAGAGTCAAGTCGAATCAATTAAGGTGTGCGTTCGAAGTGTGATATTCACAGATAGAGTGCGGGGGAGAAGTTTGATCGTCGAGAACTAGAGGTGCATAAGTTGATGTTCGATCGAGTGTTGATGTGTTTGTGCAGAGGTGCATAAGTTGATGTTCGATCAAGTGCTGCTATGTTTGCGTAGAGGTGCATAAGTTGATATTCGACCAAGTGCAGCTGTAATAGAACAGAAAGAGATTTGAGGACAGACTTGCACCAGACCAAAGGACTGTGTTTGGTGCAGACCAGAGAAAGAGGAAGAGGACATATGTGCTAGACCGAAGGACTGTGTTTAGTGCATGTTCGAGGACCAGCTTTGCGGTGATAGAGTTGAGGATAGAGATCTCCAGCCAGAGCAGGGAAGACAGGTGTCTTCTATGGATAGAGTTCCACTTGCTAAGGGCAGAGGAGGTAGAGGTCTTCTAGAGGATCACCACTAAAGAGCAGAACTAGGGGAAGGTATCTCCTTTGGGTTGGTGCCCATAAATATTGTAATTGGGAAAGGTATTCCCAGATTGTGAGTTGATAAAATTTAGAAAGAAATTTTATCCGTGGAGTAGCCCGCATTGGGTGAACCACGTAAATTGTTGTGTCTCTTTTGTGGATGGTGTTTTGTGCATTGCCTTGATTACTGCTATTGTTACTGCTATCTTTATTCTGCATAATATTGAATTGAAAGCTATTTTGAAAGAAAAAGTTAAAAGTGGTCTTATACTGTTCACCCCCCCTCTCAGTATAAGCTTGTGTTCTTCAATTGGTATCAGAGCGGGTTCCTTCGAAAAGGTTTAACAGCTTGAAGGAAGAACTGGTTAAGAACACAATGGACTATTCAAGTGGCAATGCAGCACCTATTCTTGATGGATCAGATTTTGGTCTGTGGAGTGCAAGAATGAAAGTCTATCTAATGGCACTTGGTAATGAGGTATGGGAAGTGATTGAAGATGGGTACACTATTCCTGAAAATGGTCCTTATACTAAAGAAGATAGGCTCCTACATCACAACAACTCAAAAGCCATGAATGCAATCCTGAAGGGTTTAAAAGGGATCCACAGTTAGGCTGATCTCACCAAAGTTATTCACTGCAAGACAGCTAGTGAAATGTGGAAATAGTTGCAGGTTGTTCATACAGGTGATGCAAATGTCCGAAAGGCCAAGTTGAGACATTTTAAAGGTATGTTTGAACAACTCAAAATGAATGATGATGAAAATATTAGTGACTACATGCTTCGAATGGATGAAGTTGTTAACTCCATGAAAGACTTAGGTCTTGAACTTGCTGAAAATGATGTGTGTGATAAGATTTTAAGATCTCTTCCAAATAGATTTAGTGAAAATATTTCTGCCATTGAGGAAGCTAAAGATTTAGATAAATTGAAAAAGGATGAGCTCCATAGTATACTTGCAGCATTTGAGCTGAGAACTCAAGTGAAAGTTGATGTTAAGAAAGAGGCAGCCTTCAAAGCTACCAAGAAATCAAAGGGTAAATAGATTCAAGAGAGTGATGAGTCCTCTAGTGATGAAGAGGCATATTACAGCAAGAAAGGCAAGTTTTTCAGAAAGCACAAAAGCAAGAAAAATATAAGATGTTTCAACTATGGGAAGTTTGGTCATTATGCTACTGACTGTACTGTTTCCAAGAATGAAAGTGATGAAGATATACAGGATGTTAAGAGCAAGGATTCTGAAAAGCACAGGTATTACAGAAAGAACAAAGATGAGCACAACAATCAAGGAAAGAGGTATTCACATAAGAACAAGAAGAGCTTCTACCTAGACAAAGCAAGTAAGTGTTCTAGCAGTGATAGTGAAAGTTCTAGTGATAATGAAAATGAGATGCTATTCATTTCAGAAAAGGAGGAAGAACCGAAACATAAATTCATTGTCATAAAATGTTTTAGATGTGGAAATTTTGGGCACCTTGAGGATAATTGCACAAATAATGATTTGGTTGCTAGTATGTATGAGGATGCTTCAGAAAACTACAATGAAGATGCTTGTATGGTTTTTGAAAAGGGTAGCACCTCTAGTGATAAGAATTCTGAAAAAGGCCTTGATAATTCAAAATGCAATCAAATAGAAGATCTTGAATGTGAACTTACTAATGCTCTTAGTGTTTTGAAAAAGGAAAGAAAGAAGAATGCTAGACTCAAGGATAAGTTAGATGAATGTTGTATGGAGAGAGATGAACTTATAGAAAGTCTTGACATCTCTATGGCTAAGACACAAGAACTCAAGACTGAGTTAGAATCTAAGGTGCTTGAGTATAGTGAATTAGAACAGAAAATGGCTTCTTTGGAAGTGGAAACTAAAGAGTACAAGGATAAGCTATACAGGTTTCAAGATAGCTCTAAAAGGGTTAAATCTCTCATCAAAGGTCAAAGAAAACCAATAGATAAAATAGGTCTCGGTTTTGTTAAGCCGCACAAGGAACAGGTTGGGGAATCCAGTAAGAGATTTCAAAGAAAAGAGAGTTCTGATGAGGAGAGTATCTCAGAGAAAGAGTCCGTAAGTGATAAATGCACAGAAATAGAAAACAAAATTTTGAATGCGAAGAAGTTTTCGGGACCCAAGAGGTCGATTAAAAAAATGTTTCATGGCAGATGTTTTGTGTGTCACAGGTTTGGTCACACGGCTTCACAGTGCATAGATCAAATGAAGAGGGTAAACAACAATTTCAGAAGTTTTAGTTTCTTTCAAGGGTATTGTTACTCTTGTCAACAGTTTGGGCACAAGGCAGTTTACTGCAAGACAAATAACAAGAATAGATTTGGTCAGAACAGGCAGATTTAAAGAACCAGTATGCCTAAAAGAAATAACTTTGTTACTTGTTACTTGTTACTTTGTTACTTGTATAGGAATAGAAAAAGTGGTATGAACAGGTCCGTGGATCAAGGCATGGATAAGAACAAGAATGAGAACAAGAACAAAAATAGTGACAAGAACAGAAATACGGACAAAGAATTCAAGAGAAGGCCTGGCAAGGAAATTGTAGACACTGATGATGATGAGTGTCTAATGGGAGTTTCACTCCCACCCCTATTTTAATCACCTCATCAGGAGGTGGGGGAGGGACTAAGCTAAGAGGCTCATTCTTAGTCCCGAGCCCCAAAGGTGACCCTTTGCCATTGATGACAAAGGGGGAGAGATATGAGTAAGGGGGAGATATGAGTGAAGAAGAGAGCTTCAAGTCAGGGGGAGCAAAAACTTCAAAGGTAGATTCTCAGTTGTTGGATCAGTTGGTTTTAGTTTTTGACTCTTGAGATGTGTTTCAGTAAAGGTTTGCCATCAATGACAAAGGGGGAGATTGTTGGCAATTTTGGGTACCTTGGGTACATTGCCTTTGCTCATGTGTAGATGTTGTCATTGATGTCAAGAAGGTCTTGAAGAAATTTGGTTTGATGTCAAAGAATTTGTTTTGATGAAGGTTTCAGCATGGACAGTGAGTTTCCAAGAAGATCAGAGTAGCCCAGTTGCAAAAGATCAAGAAAAAGACAAGTAAGAAAAAGTATGCAGGTGGCTGGAAAAACTGTCGTGATTTCGTGACATGTTTGAGGAGAGAGAAAGTGCTGGCAAAACTATCACGATTTCGCGACATGTTTGAGGAGAGAGAAAATGCTGGCAAAACTGTAGCGATTTCGCGACATGTTTGAGGAGAGAGAAATTTTGGGCAAAACTATCACGATTTCGCGACATGCTGAAAGAAAGAGAAGAAGCTGGAAAAACTATCACGATTTTGCGACATGTTGGCAGAGAAGGAGAGCAAGATGGAAAGTGTCACGATTTCGTGACATGTCGCATTTTCGTGACTCGAAAAGTGCAGGAAGGCAGAGAAGGAAAAGTGTCACGATTTCGTGACATTCTGCAAAGAAGGTTGTACGGATGAAAAAGTGTCACGATTTCGCGACATGTTGCAGAAGAGAGAGTCCGTAGTGTGAACTATCATGATTTCGTGACAAGATCAAAGAGAGAGAAAGTGATTCAGGAACTGTCGTGATTTCGCGACATGATGCAAAGTTCCAAGTGAGGACTGTCACATTTTCGTGACATGCTGCAGAGGTCAAGATGAGGACTATCACGATTTCGTGACATGTTGAAAAGCTCAAAATGAGAAGCATCGCGATTTCACGACATGCAACAAAGGGAAGAGTCTGAAAGGAGAAGCATCATGATTTCATGACAGGCTGTTAAGAAAGCGTACGGAAGCCAAAAGTGTCACGATTTTGTGACAGGCAGTGGAGAAAGCGTACGGAAGCCAGAAGTGTCGTGATTTCATGACAGGCAGTGGAGAAAGCGTATGAAAGCCAGAAGTGTCATGATTTCATGATAGGTTGCAAGGAAAGCTTTCGGAAGCTAAAAGTGTCACGATTTCACGATAGGAAGAAAAGATAGCGTTCGGGAGCTAAAAGTGTCGCGATTTCGTGACAGGCAGAAAAGATAGCGTACGGATGCAGGAAGTGTCATGATTTCACGACAGACAGAAGTGAAGAAGCCAATAGGAGGAAGATGTCACGATTTCATGACATGTCACAATTTCACGACCAGAAGGCAAGTGCAGGCTCCAACATAGGAAGATGTCACGATTTCGTGACATGTCACAGTTTCGCGACTCAAATGGGAGAGAGAATGTATGGAGTCAAAAATGTCACGATTTCGTGACATAAGCAGAAAGGAGGTCGACAAAGGCTATAGTGTCACGACTTCGCGACAACAGGCAAAAGAAGATGTACGGCAGGCAAAAGTGTCGCGATATCATGACAACAGGCAAAAGAAGGTGTACGACAGGCAAAAGTGTCACGATATCATGACAGCAGGAAAAAGTGTCACGATATCACGACAGCAAGCAAAAGAAGGTGTATGGCTGGCAAAGGTGTCGCGATATCGCGACATGTTGTAGTTTCGTGGGAGAAGCTACAGGAGAGTTGCAGAGGTAGTTGAAGCCGACAGAGTTAACCTTGAGCCGACGATGCTTAGGGTTTTGCAGTCGACGGATTCTAGGGTTACAATCGACTAAAATTGAGTGTTTTTGATCTTAGGATTTATGCTATAAAAGAAGGGTTGTTTCGAGATTGAAGTATTGAATGTGTGAATCGAATTTGTGCAAGTGAAGTCTGCTGTGCGCAAGAGAGCGAGTCGAGTCGAATCGATTAAGGTGTGCGTTTGAAGTGCGATATTCATAGATAGAGTGCGAGGGAGAAGTTCGATCATCGAGAACTAGAGGTGCATAAGTTGATGTTCGATCGAGTGCTGCTGTGTTTGCATAGAGGTGCATAAGTTGATGTTCGATCAAGTGTTGCTGTGTTTGTGCAGAGGTGCATAAGTTGATATTCGACCAAGTGCAGCTGTAACAGAATAGAAAGAGATTTGAGGACAGACTTGTGCCAGACCAAAGGACTGTGTTTGGTGTAGACCAGAGAAAGAGGAAGAGGACATATGTGCTAGACCGAAGGACTGTGTTTAGTGCATGTTCGAGGACCAGCTTTGCGGTGATAGAGTTGAGGACAGAGATCTCCAGCCAGAGCAGGGAAGACAGGTGTCTTCTGTGGATAGAGTTCCACTTGCTAAGGGCAGAGGAGGTAGAGGTCTTCTAGAGGATCACCACTAAAGAGCAGAACTAGGGGAAGGTATCTCCTTTGGGTTGGTGCCCATAAATATTGTAATCGAGAAAGGTATTCCTAGATTGTGAGTTGATAAAATTTAGAAAGAAATTTTATCCGTGGAGTAGCCCGCATTGGGTGAACCACGTAAATTGTTGTGTCTCTTTTGTGGATGGTGTTTTGTGCATTGCCTTGATTACTGTTGTTGTTACTGCTATCTTTATTCTACATAAAGTTGTTTTGAAAGAAAAAGTTAAAAGTGGTCTTATACTGTTCAGCCCCCCATTTTAGTATAAGCTTATGTTCTTTAGAGGAATCACGTTGATAGCTGCCTCGAGGTCAACCAATGTGTTGGACAGGGAATGTCCTCCAATTTTTATGGTCAGCACTGGGGTGCCTGGATCTGCATACTTCGGATGATGTGTTCTACCCATCATTAGATCTGCCAGTTTACCCACGACGTTGATAGTCTGGGTAGCTTTTCATCTTGGTCTCCTTAGAAACATTTCTCTAATTGCCTTGGTGTAAATGGGGACATCTCAAATTGCATAAAATAATGGGATTGTCATCATGAGATTCTTCAAGCTCGACAAGATGTCAAATTTTGGCTGTGTTGTTTTTCTCTGTTCCTGCAGTCGGCTAGGAAATGGAGCGTCTGTTGTCTCAAGTGCTTTTCCCTCTTCTACCAGAGGTGTCTCCTCTATTTCTTCCTCCTCTTCTACCAGAGGTGGTGTCTCTACTCCTAGCTGCCTACCTGATCTAAGCTGAATATTGTACATATGGTACATCTCACCTTCTACATTGTATGCCAACTGATTTACTCTGTTGTTCGGGTTCTTGTCGGTTGTGCTGGTAGCTGCGTAGGTTTCGCTACTGGAAATGCTGGTAAGTTCTGTTGGATGTGAGTAGGAGCTGCTATGGAGTTTGATTCCATGCATTGTGGCCTCCCCTGCTAGCCAGGATATGGATATGGCATCCATGGCTGCTGACTCGGGAATGCTACTAGGGGTGCGTTCGTCCAGGGTGATGGTCCCCACCACCCCATATTAGGTGGTTGAGGGGGTCCTTGGTGCATGTATGACCTTACCCCATATGATGGCATTCTGGTTGGTATATTCCCCGCGGGGGGCTATGGCCAACTCTTCCTATTGCCTATGAAGTAGGCCTCCGTGCTCTTAGCCGCTTCTTGGTTACTGGGTAGTTATGGGCACAATCGAGTTTTATGATTCAGCCTGCAAACTGCGCATAGTATGACCTTGTTTTCTGGGCATGCATTCTTTGCATGCCTTCCTCTGCATTTTGGGTAGAAATAGGCTAATGATGCGTCATTTTCTTGTTTATTCTTTTCTAACAGCAGCGTATCCATCTGTAGTGCTAGAGATGAGAGCATTTCGCTCTTCAAATCCTCCAGCATGTTGCCTATTTTTGTTTTGGTGACTGAAGCAGTCGCCTTCATGGTCCTGGTAGTGATTTTGCCTCGCCTTATCGAGTAGTTCTGGCATAATTGTCGGATGTCGTCCATAGCTTGCTGATAGACATCACCTCCAGAGATCATGTTGAGAGCCTCTAGTGACTCATTGGTAAGTCCCCTCATGAAAATGCTTTTGAGGGACTTATCAGATAGCTTCGAGTGAGGGGACCATTGAAGATTAAAGCTGAATCTCTTCCAATACTCCTCGAGAGACTCATCTTCTCTTTATGTCATGCTCAGGACCTCCTCCCTGGAGTCTCTTGCTCTCTCGAAATCTTGATATTGCTCTAAAAAGTGCGTCTTCATTTGGTCCCAAGTGGTGATGTGTTTGTCTCCCAAACCGATGAACCATCGTAGAGCTGCATCGTCTAATGTAGAAGGAAATAATTTCAACTTTTGCATGTTTGATTTGTAATCCACAAACCTGCACAAAACATCAAACTTGAATAAAAATAGGTTAGGGTCCTCAGTCGGGTGTCCTTTGAAGGACGGGAGGTGAGCAGGGGATATGTTTTTGAAAGCATGAGATTTCGAAAAAAAAATAGTATTGAGATGCACTATAAACAAAAACTAACTCGATGCATGAAATAGGAAGAACGTAATCAAATCGAGACAAAATATAAAGAGAAAGCAGGAGCACAACCCTTTTATATTAATTCCAAACTCGGTTACAATACATCTCCTCCCTTTTCAGGGGCTAGGAGTGTTAGCATGTCTTGGTTACAATCGTGATCAATACTCCTTCCGCATGCCCACATTTAAAATGGGCGGGCCAGAGTGTTGCCGCTGCTTGCGATAATGAATCCTTGCTTGCTGCTTCTCCTGCGATCAAAGAAACACAGAGACGTTAGTAGCACCTGTAACAAAAGGATAGAACGTTTGACTTTAGAAATCAATAAGAAATACGTGCAAAAGATTGATTAAATACGTGAATAAAATAACTCTAGTCGTTGCCAGCAAAACAATCGGTGAATCTGGTCGTTGTTACCTGCAAGTTAGTGGGATAGCAAAAGCCGCGAGAGCATGATGAAATCTAATTAAAACATTATGAAATCAAATACGTAAGCTATCTAAACAGCATAGAGTGTAATGTGAAATAAACACGTGATAACGGAATAAATTAAATTGAAACTAAGAGCGTGCGGGGCGCCCGAGCGGGCCGCCCACCGTTGGAATTTGATTTCGATGCCAATCCACTAGGGATGGGCCCAAAATCTCAGAGAATGTGGTGTCGTCGAATTGATGGATTACTGTGGTCAAATGTCGGGTTCTAAGGTCCGGATCCACGCTTCTAATAGCCACCCAATAACCTCTCTTGCGAAAGAGATTACGGGTGTAGAAGAGATGAATCGAAAAGGAGTGCAATCGGGTGTTTAATTTGGCAGCACTTCGTTGCTTGAAATGTCTACCAACTTGTCTCTTTTTGGGTGGGAAAGTCCACCATTTTATAGACCCATGGGGTCTCTTTGGAAGGGCACGTAGGGATGCCACATGGCGGCCATGCCTTCCCAAGAGGGAGGAGACTCCTCCCTGACTTGGGCTTACATGACTACCTTTGTGACAGTCCTCTAACTGCCAATCTGCCCACCTACGCGCGCATGCACAACAGGTGGCAATAATTGACTGTCTTCGGCTGCCACTCGTTTAATGTCCACTTTTAATGGTTTAATGTTTGCTTTCAAATGGTTTAATGTTTGCTTTCAAATGTTTAAAATCCACCTTTGATTGGTTAAAATCCGCCTTTGATTGGTTTAATGGCACTTTTAATGGTTAACGTCTGCCCAGGCATAAATGCGAAGTTCTTGTCGCGATATCGCGACGTCATGATATCGCGACACTAAGGAAATAGGGTGTAGTGGCTGGAGCTGTCGTGATATCGTGACAGTCGCGACGTCGCGACGACGTGATGTCATGACCATCACAACATCACGACCGTCGTGATATCGCGACAGGCAGCATTTTCCTAAGTGTTTTAATAGCAATTTTTGCCTACGTGTTTAAAAAGCAATTTTTGCCTGTCATGTAACCAAAGCACTGTCATGTAACCGGATTGGTACCTTCCAAAATTGCTGTGTAAGTGGCTAGGACCACTGTTTGACCTCTGAGGGCTGCCCTAAAGGTTGTGTGTGTCAATGCGATCAGTGTTTGTAGTCACATAATCGGATTGGTGCTGTTTTGGTGTCTACAGATGCCCCTTTTTGGGAAGCGCTGTGGGTGGCGTAGTGCTGAGCAAAAATAGATAACCAAAGCACTAATGATTAGGGTTTCTTGGTAACCTAACCAACTCTTGATGCCCCAAGTATGGAAAGGGCATGCATTCTTGAATCCTTGCTTCGACGAGCTAAGGAATTTGATTTCAAGTATTAACCTATTTTGGTGAGGTGTGACTTGAGCTTGGACATTGATCAGTCATGATTAGGCAAAGGGCGCAACCTTTTGTCCATAGGGGAACCTTGTGTTCATGCTTCGGGAATGCCAAGTGTTTGATCAATTTGATTGCTGCTTGTTTACTGCCCCAAGCAGGAGCGTGATTGTCTTTGTCAATGATTCTTTGAATGCATGTCATTGCTTTGATTGGGTGTGTGCTTGTTGATTGGTGACTAAGTGTGACTACCCCCTCAAGCGACGAATCGATGAGGGAATGACCTTCATGAGAAAAGCGACGAGTCGCTTGACCCAAGATGACTTGTGCAAGGGTGCCTTTAGATGGTTTACCATTAAGCATGTGCAATTTCCCGACATTTGGACCTATTTTTGGTGGGTGTTAACCCTTTTGGTGATGCCATAATGGGGTGAAATCGTCGAAAAACCCGTCTTCCCGTGGAGCGGTCCGGCTATGGTAGCCTTCTTGGGGAAGTAGGAGAGTGACAATTTGAGCCCCGACATCGATTTTCTATGCCAAGAGGTTAAGTGCAAGAGCACTTGTGTCCGGCAATGCTTATTGCTATGTTTTTGTGTTGCATTTTTGTGATGTTTTTGTTGTTTTGATTTTCTTGCTTTGTGTATATGTCATGATTTTATGTTATGCACAATGATTGATGTTGATGGATGCATGCTACTTTATATTGATGTATGCACATGGTATGATAAATACGAATGTTTTTGATATATATGTGATATGCAAAATGTAATGGATGAAATGAATTTGTGTTGTTTGGTTAGGGCACCATAGACTGTTTAGGACTTTGTGATTTTGTTTTTATGCGATTGCTGTAGTGGATGACTTTGTATGTATACATGTGGTTTTTCTTTTTTTGTATTTTTTGATGGTATTGTAAGGATGAAAAGTAGCGCAGTTGGTTTAGAAATGTAGCTAAGGTTTTCTGAGACTCAGACGGTTTTAACTTACTAGCCATGATTGTACTTTATCTTACAAGACTTTTGAATAAGGTATGAATCATACTTGTTTTTGACCAAGCTATTTCACATCCCTGTGTGTGCAATTGAGTTCATTTATGTGGTATTTGTCGAGATACCGCCGAGTGCCGGATGGGATTTTAACCGAACTTGTACCGAGGATCACCTAATTAGCTCCACTAACTCCTTTGTTGTATTTAGTTAGATTAATCTGCGGTGTTATCCAGGATACCATAAGCTAGCTCATCCTTATGCAAACATTGGTCTGCACATACGCAAAGCGAATGTGAGACATATCGTCATGCGGGTAGGATACCACCATTGCCGGATAGGCTATCAACCAAACTCGTAATGAGGATCACCTAGATGGTTTTCGAATGCCGAGAATTCCAGGGATTCAAGTTCAGGATATTTGTTGGCTGAATGATTTAGAAAGTTGCTCGTCTATATAGTGATGAAAATCATTGTTTATTTTCTATTAATTCTTTTTGAGCAAGGATTTTGAATAGTAGTGATAACCACTGTTATTTGATTTTGTATTTTGAGTATTGTGAGTTTGGGCTGGTGAGTGGCCTTGATCCTTGTGGCCTTGGGGACGACTACGCATCCTTTGCAGGGACGTGTAGTACGAATCCTTACGACGTTGGGAACCAAGGGGGTGATGGAGATTATGGAGTAAGGGCATTGATCTTTTAGGCCTTGGGGATGACTACCCATCCTGGTTAGGGGCGGATAGTACGAATCCTTACAACTTGGAGACCAAAGGTGAATGGAAAGTGTTAGGATGATGATTTGTTGGAATTTTGTTTGTGAATGGCGTTGATCCCTTTTGGGTCTTGGGGATGACTACCCATCCTTGGCAGGGACGTGTAGTACAAATCCTTACAACTTTGGGAACCAACTATGATTGGGATTTGGTAGTGGTAAAAACCACTGTTTATGGAGGTGAATGGATAGGAAAGAGCTCGTCCTTTTGTCAATTCTCAGCATTCTGGAACCATTCGCATAGGGGGATGAGCAAGATAACCGTTTCACTTATGGTGACCTGGATTACTGCACAGGTTTCATCTTTCGTTCACACAACTTGGGAATTTTTATGTGTTTTAATTTGTGTTGGGATGTTACGTAACAAGGCGTATTTCAAGTGTAACTCTACCTTCGTAAAATCTGTCTGACTCGGTACATTACGTAGCTAAAGAGCAAAATGATGACTGAATCATGAAAACTCTTGATACATTAAAAGACCACTGACTCTAGTGTGGTAAAAAGCAATGCATGGTGTTTTTGTTGTTTTTGTAAAATGGAACAGTGTGGAACAAGATGGACTAGCAGAGCAATTACAGCCTATGGTGCCTTTGACCTGTACGACCACAAATATGCAATGTATGGATGCAATGCTTTAATGCAGCTATGTATTTTTGTATTTTTGATGGATTGATTTTTGTGAATATGAAGATGAGGTGCGAGAAGAGCTCTCTATTGATGAATTTGAGTATGCCTAGAAATGAGATGCAAATTTTTTTTTGTTGTTTTTTGATGATTTTTGAATTTTAACTTTTCTTATTTTTGACCAAGCGATTGTGGAAATCCTTGGAGCATTTTGGGATTGACCAAGCGATTTTAGGGATCCTTGGAGCATTTTTGGGATTGACCAAGCGATTATAGAATCCTTGGAGCATTTTTGGGATTTGACCAAGCGATTTTAGAGATAATCCTTGGAGCATTTTTGGGATTTGACCAAGCGATTGCGATAATCCTTGGAGCATTTTTGGGATTGACCAAGCGATTATAGAATCCTTGGAGCATTTTTGGGATTGACCAAGCGATTATAGAATCCTTGGAGCATTTTTGGGATTGACCAAGCGATTATAGAATCCTTGGAGCATTTTTGGGATTGACCAAGTGATTATAGAATCCTTGGAGCATTTTTGGGATTGACCAAGTGATTGCGATAATCCTTGGAGCATTTTGGGATTGACCAAGCGATTTTATGGATCCTTGGAGATTTTTGGGTTGACCAAGTGATTGCGATAATCCTTGGAGCATTTTGGTTTGAATTATGGCTCTTCAAGGGATAGAGGTACCCCCAGCTTGATGGTCTTTGCACTTTGGATCTGGCTCTGGAGGGATGGGCACGAATGGATCGGCCCTATGCATGGATAGGAGGACAGGGTCTACCCTCGGTACTGATATTGCTATGGGATCTCTGGGCAGAAATTGATATCTGTATGCCCAAAGTGGTGGATGTAACGCTTGGTCCCACTACGGTGGGTTAACGTGCCACTCATGCCCTAGTATTATGTTTATCTGTTGACATGCTTCATCGATTTTTATGGGATGTCGATGTTGTCGCATGTGATTGTTGTGGGCTATCTTTGTTTTATCCTCACCTTCGACCAGTGAGTATAGCTCATCATAATCTGGAGATTCTGAGACATGGAGGACTGCATCATCAGGTAGCCCTATGGTTAAAGGTTGATCCTCTTCGAAAGGAGCCTCATGTAAGTTGGGCCTTGGGAGCTCCAAAATCTTGGTCTCTATCGACTCTAAGTGCTCTAGCGCTTTGCATGTATCGGGAGATTTGAGCTCCTCCTCTTTGGTTGGTTCTTGTTGAGGAACTTGGGGCTTATGGAGGGGTGGCCAGATAGCACCCCCCATGCCTTGGTAGGGCAGTTCATCCCGCTCTTCTTCTCGCTCAGATTCCTTAGAGGCTTCTTGATGAATTTCTAAGGGTGGCCCATAAACCTGAGTGGGTTCCTGAGGAAGGCGCCCATCATTGGTTATAGGATTAGCCTCCCGCTCATGTCTAGGAGGCATCGGGGGCGGTGCTTGATGAGGTCACGGAGACTTGTCTCGCACCCGGGGGTTGTGCCTCTCATAATGTTTTGTCTTATGCGTGTGAGGGGTTGGAGTCCTCTCCTGCATAGTGTGTTGGAACAACTCATCCTTCTAGTGCTGAAGGTGCTCTTTATTTAGAAGATACCATTGCTCTAACTGTTGTCGTTCTAGCTCAAGTTGCATGAGTTGCATCCAGTGTGCGAAATGCTTGACAGATTCTAAGATAGTTGGTCTTACCGCCTCATGTCTAGAAGGCCTAGATGCCTCTCCTAGATATCTATCTCGGTCGTAGTGATCCAAGATCTCTATAGGCCGCCTCCCTCTAGTGGAGGTAGTGGCATTTATCTGAGGCTCCGGCCTCGGTAGGTGATCCTGATAGCTAGCATTTGCGGAGGCGTCTTGCTCCCGCGATGTATATTGTTCTTGAGGAAGGTAAGGGTTTTCCTCTTGCTCTTTGTCATAAGTGAAAAAGGAACGGGTGGAGTTGGCTCGCCCCGCCTGAGGAGCCTTGTGCTCTAGATTTGTCTTTGTAGTCCTGACAACTAGAGGGGGTGAAGGAGGGATAGTGTAATGATGTGGTTCCTCCCGTTGAACCCTATGTTGACCTAGCGCTTCATCGCGCGGTGACCGCTCATAGCGAGCATCTAAGGGAGCTCTCCTATGACTGTACCCCTCATGGAAGGGTGTGTGCTGAGTGCTATGCTGAACAAGAGTGCTCCTCGAAGAGGTGCCCCTATAGTCCCATTCCGTCGGGGCACGGAGGGGACTGCCTTGTGTGTCAGGCCGCCAAGGTGGTATGACCAAATCCTTGGGGCTATACCGGAGGTGACTTGTGCCTCCTTGGATATTCCCCATAGCATCCGCCCATGATTGGGCTTGGCTGCGGGTGAGCACCATTGTGGTGCTCTTCTACTAGCTAAGCAGATTTTTATCTCGTTTATGATGATTTTTCTTTTTGTTTACACTAAGCAGAAATGAACACACACATACACAAACAGTGATTATCTCTTTTAAGGATTAATAGTGTGTCCTAAACTGGTTTAGTGCATTTTGATGTTTTGTTTTGTTTTTGCAAGTTTTGAAGAACGTTTAAATGCATAATGTTGGCTCATATGACTCCCATAAATGGTCGCCCCTTCAATATACCATTGTCGGACCGATATACCAACCTCTCTATATACCCGCCCTTACGAGAGGGAAACTATAGGTACGTGAGAGCAGATGGTACGTGGAACATAGGCGGTACGAAAGGGGGATTGTCCTGTTAATGACACCTACCATAGAAGACTTATCCTCGCGCGCATGGGAATCACCCCAGCGACACTCGGTCGGCTTTCGTCGGGATTTACGCCTAACAATAGTGACAATCGGGGTGATGGATGCAAAATCAAGCCAAGGTGGTGATGAAATCCACCGATGGTCTTGATCAAGGGTTGGGGTTTTACGACCAGCTCCTTGGTTTAATTTTACCACGTGATGTGTGTGGGGTTCATTTTATTTAATGAAAATGAAACAAGCATAAACAACTTTCCCTAAGCAAGTAAAAGTTGACAAAAAAATAGAAACAAAAAATAATAATAAAAAAAATAAAAAAATAGTTTTGGAACCTTACCTCTTTTCTGCTCAAATCGGCTATCTTTTTTGCCCAAATCGGTTATTTCTGATTCGGCCCGATACCTTTAAGCACAAAAACATAAATTTCAATCAATTTCTGAATCTAAAAAAAAATAGGGGACAGAGTCCCACCGTGATCGCCACTGAAAGCATGAGATTTCGGAAGAAAAACAGTATTGAGATGCAATATAAACAAAAACTAACTCGATGCATGAAATAGGAAGAACGTAATCAAATCGAGACAAAATATAAAGAGAAAGTAGGAGCACAACCCTTTTATATTAATTCCAAACTCGGTTACAATCCATCTCCTCCCTTTTAGGGGCTAGGAGTGTTAGCATGTCTTGGTTACAATCGTGATCAATACTCCTTCTTTCGCATGCCCACATTTAAAATGGGCGGGCCAGAGTGTTGCCGCCGCTTGCGATAATGAATCCTTGCTTGCTGCTTCTCCTGTGATCAAAGAAACACAGAGACGTTAGTAGCACCTATAACAAAAGGATAGAACGTTTGACTTTAGAAATCAATAAGAAATACATGCAAAAGATTGATTAAATACGTGAATAAAATAACTCAGGCTGCTGCCAGCAAAACAGTCGGTGAATCTGGTCGCTGTTACCTGCAAGTTAGTGGGACAACAAAAGCTGAGAGAGCATGATGAAATCTAATTAAAACATTATGAAATCAAATACGTAAGCTATCTAAACAACATAGAGTGTAATGTGAAATAAACACGTGATAACGGAATAAATTAAATTGAAACTAAGAGCGTGCGGGGCGCCCGAGCGGGCCGCCCACCGTTGGAATTTGATTTCGACGCCAATCCACTAGGGATGGGCCCAAAATCTCAGAGAATGTGGTGTCGTCGAATTGATGGATTACTGTGGTAAAATGTCGGGTTTAGGTCCAGATCCACGCTTCTAACAGCCACCCAATAACCTCTCTTGCGAAAGAGATTACAGGTGTAGAAGAGATGAATCGAAAAGGAGTGCAATCGGGTGTTTAATTTGGCAGCACTTCGTCGCTTGAAATGTCTACCAACTTGTTTTTTTGGGTGGGAAAAGTCCACCATTTTATAGACCCATGGGGTCTCTTTGGAAGGGCATGCAGGGATGCCACGTGGCGGCCATGCCTTCCCAAGAGGGAGGAGACTCCTCCCTGACTTGGGCTTACATGACTGCCTTTGTGATAGTCCTCTAACTGCCAATCTGCCCACCTACGCGCGCATGCACAGTAGGCGGCAATAATTGACTGTCTTCGGCTACCACTCATTTAATGTCTGCTTTAATGGTTTAATGTTTGCTTTCAAATGTTTTAATGTTTGCTTTCAATGGTTTAAAATCTGCCTTCAAATGCTTAAAATCCGCCTTTGATTGGTTTAATGGCACTTTTAATGGTTAACGTCTGCCCAGGCATAAATGCGAAGTTCTTGTCGCGATATCGTGACGTCGTGATATCATGACACTAAAAGGGAAACAGGGCACAGTGGCTGGAGCTATCACGATATTGTGATAGTCGCAACATCGCAATAGCGCAACGTCATGACTATCGTGATATCATGACTGTCGTGATATCGTGACAGCACGACGTCGCGACTGTCGTGATATCATGACTATTGCGATATCACGACAGCGCAACATCGTGACTGTCATGATATCGCGACGGTGTGATTATCACGATATCACGATCGTCATGATATCGCAACAGGCAGCATTTTCCTAAGTGTTTTAAAAGCAATTTTTGCCTAAGTGTTTAAAAAGCAATTTTTGCCTGTCATGTAACCAAAGCACTGTCATGTAACCGGATTGGTACCTTCCAAAATTGTTGTGTAAGTGGCTAGGGCCACTGTTTGACCTCTGAGGGCTGCCCTGAAGGCTGTGTGTGTCAATGCGATCAGTGTTTGTAGTCACATAATCGGATTGGTGCTATTTTGGTGTCTACAGTTTTTCATTTTGGTATCTCCTACTCCCTCCTCTATTGGGAAACTAAAGCCAGATGAGACTTCATCGTTATCTGCCATTTTTTCAAGAAATATAGTTTCTAATGCAACATTTATGGCCTTCCAGTCATTTAAAACTTTTTGAGTCAATGCTCTAAGGTTGTCTGGTGAGATCGTCTGATCCTCCACAACCTTCCACAATAGGGCTTCCTCTAGAGGAGTCCTATTAAATAGGGGATTTATGATGATTCGTTCTTCCCCTTGTTGATGGGATGAGGTGGCACTTTGCATAAAGTGTGGTTCCTCACTCCAATGGACTGTTGGTAGGTCGGGCGAGTCTAACTCAAATCCAAAATGCTTGGTTGAATCAGGTCTTATAAAGCGACCGTCAGGTCCTTTTCTTCTCGAAGAACTCATACAAGGTCAGATGAAGGTTTCAAGGTATTTTAAGTAATCTAATTAAGACTCTTCCCTTACAACGGTGCCAAAATGTTGTGGGCCAAACAAGGTGAATGGTTTCCTATTTTTGTCACATGCTCGTGCATTTAATTATCAACCCAGGGAGCTTTGTAAACTTGCGAAGAGTTAGAATTAGGTTACTACAATACCACTGGAGGTGAATCTACTAATCCTATGTTTGGGGGGTGTTCTTGAAATGGTTGTCAATCATTCTTACACTCCTCAATAAATTACGTAAGAAGAACATAATTAAATCTACAGAAATAAATCATGTACACATTCCTAAAAATAAACCTACTGCAAATACTGGAACTAGCAAACTAATGAACGTTCCTATGAAAGCAATAAACTAATTAAAATAAATAAACAAAAAGGAAATGGGGAAGAAATACTAGCTTGGAGTGGGCCCAGGCTCCAGCAGATTCTTCCCGATCGAACACGCGCTTAGAACTTCTAGAACTGGAATAGATTTATCAACGTATTACAATCTATATTCTGTAATTCAAAATGGATATTTATTAATTATTTCTATATATATTCTCAGAACGATCTGCTTGTGTTTATATAACACACCCACAGAACTTTTGTTACAGAAGTGGTTACAATAGTCGATTCTTCCCAGACTAAATTAGAATAGTCTGGTGAATGCAATCGGTGTCTGGCATTCTGTTCTGCTAGCAGTGTGTTCGTTTCGGTTTGTGCTTTGCCTAGCATTAGTAAGATGGTTGGATACATTGGTGCTATCTCCAATTTAGCTTTGCATGACACAGAGCTGGAACTACACCAGCCGCTGCCATCCACGTCGTTCAACTCTGGTCAACGGGCAAAGAATTAGTGGCATCTTCCAGTTGTAGGGAGGTGCTTGCCTCCTATTAGCGCCTTCTAGCTGTGAAGAGGCGCTTGCCTTCTATTAGCGCCTTCCAGCTATGGAGAGGTGCTTGCCTTTGGTTGGTGCCTTGCGATTGTAGGAAGGCACTTGGATTCAGTTGGTGCCTTCCGACTACAAGGAGGCGCTTGCATTTAGTTGGCGCCTTTCGACTGTAGGGAGGCACTTGTATTCAGTTGGTGCCTTTCGACTGCAGGGAGGCACTTGTATTTAGTCAGTGCCTTCCAACTACAAGGAGGTGCTTGTATTCAATTGGCACCTTATGACTGTAGGGAGGTGCTTGTATTCAGTTGGCACCTTCCGATTGCAAGGAGGCACTTGTATTCAGTTGGCGCCTTCCGACTACAGGGAGGCGCTCGTATTCAGTTGGCGCCTTTCGACTGGAGGGAGGCACTTGTTCTCTTGGTGAATTCTAGTTGCATGGAGGTGCCTATGTGCTCTACCTTGACCATTCTAAATCTAACTAAATCAACTGCAATTCCACAAAATATACTAAAAGCACACAAATTAGATAACACACATAATTATATCAAATATCTATATAATCATTCATAAAAGTATGCAATCCTTATTATACAGCCGCATATTGATCCAAGAAATATGTACAAAATATGAGCATTTCTAGTGCTCATAAAAACCCAAGAGTTTTCTAGATGTGATGCCAAATACGCACTTCTTGGGGTTTAGTCTAACTTTGTGTTCGATGAGGCGATCGAGGATCTTGCTTAGGTCATCGAGATGATCTGGGCGCAAAAGAGATTTGGCCAACAAATCATCCATATAATCTTCCAAAGTTTTATGCATGTGATCATGGAAGATGTATGTCATAGCGCGTTGGTAGGTGGCACCAGCGTTTTTAAGGCCAAAGGGCATGACCTTATAACAAAATGTCCCCCAAGGTGTTGTGAATGCCGTTTTTAGTTGATCATCGAGATTGATACAAATCTGGTTGTATCCCGAGAAACCATCCATGAGGGAAAGCATTTCGTGGCCTACTGTAGCATCTACCAATGCATCAATGCTAGGCAAGGGGAAATCATCCTTGGGACTCACTTTGTTTAGATCTCAAAAATCGGTGCATATGCGAATCCTCCCGTCGGGCTTCTTGACGGGTACCATGTTGGACAACCATGGTGGGTAATCCATGCAGATGACAAACTATGCATCCAACAACTTTTGTAGCTCATATTTGACCATTAAGGCTACTATTGGGTGCATCTTACGTAGTTTTTTCTTGATTGGCTTGACTGTCGGATCAAGCATTAGATTATGCATGACTAGCTACGGGTCTAGCCCCGACATGTCTTTGTAGGACCATGCAAAAACCTCCTTCTTCTCTTTGAGAAGGGTAATGTAATCGGCTTGCTCTTCGGGGGATAGACTTACCCCCAGCTTGATGATTTGTGGATTCATTGGATCAGAGTCGATGTCTACGTCAGTCATCTCTTCGACTGACATGTGGGACCCATCCTCCAACTGGTGTGGAGTTGGGATCAGGTGGATATCATTCACTAAATTTAGATCTACGTTTGGAACGTCGGGTTCCTCTTCAGCATGGAAGATATCCTAAGTTGGTCTTGGGGTGAAATGAAGCATCTCACCGCAAGGCCAGTACTCTGATGGGGATGGTGGTGAGTTAGTGCGATCCCAGTCTATGGCATCTAGGTCTAGATACAATGGTCATGTTGGATCGGTTGGATTGCGGATGGGGGCGGTTAAGTCAATGGAGATCATGTTGATGAAATGATTTTGGTCTCCATTACCATGGGTGTGGTGACTCGGACTTCCTTGGTGATCTTTGTGCTCCGGATCTGGCTCTGGGGGTATTGGCACAAATGGATCAGCCCTATGTGCGGATAATAGGATGGGGTCTACCCTTGGCACTGATGGCTCTATGGGGTCTCTGGGTGGAAGGTGCTCTCTGTATGCCCAAAGTGGCGGATGAAGCACTTGGTCCAACTATGCTGGGTTTAGGTGCCACCTATGCCTTGGCCCCATGTTTAGTTGTTCAAACATGTCATCAATGTCCATGGGGTATTGTTGCTACCGCATATGATTGAGATATGCCATCTCAGTCTCATCTTCATAATCACTATCAGAGATCCATAGGCCTTCATTGGCTTTGACAACTGTTTATGGCATGTGAGGCTCGTCTTGCTCGAGCAAATTGATCTGGTCCCATCGGGGTTGTTCCGCTCTCTGTGGGAGGACCTGATTTTCTTGAGGTGGCCCTTGCTCGACTGGAGCATTCAAGGGGAACATTGCCAATAAGCTTTCTTGATAGTCATCCATGGGGGTCACTTGCGAATGATTGCTATCAGATTCGAAAGGGTCCCACGGTGCTACCTCATACTCTGACTCATCTTCTGAAGATCCTTCTTGACCTTGTCTATATCCCTCTTGTAGGTGAGTTCTCGAACTTTCTCCTTTCTCGATCAAAGGGAAAGGGTTGTTGAGGTCAACAAGGTTGGTTGTTAACAATGGGAGATAATCCCCCAATGTGTATGTTGTGTTAGGATTGGCATATGGATCTTGTGCCAACCCATCCTTGTTGCCTATCCCTAGGCCTTGCATGTTCTCCACCAAGATGTCAAGGGGTAGAGGGTGGTTGAACCCTACTCCTGATTTGTCGTATGGCATCTGATATCTTGGTTGGCAAAGAATGCGCACTCCTTGTTCATACCTGCCCAACCCATATCCATGCCAATTACATTGGCCAAGATATCTCAAAGCGAAGTCTGGGTTGGACAAATAGTTGACGTCCTCAACAAAGGGCTCTTCATCTTCTTCCTCTTGCAGGTAAGGTTCAATGCCATTATCGAGGCCCCCATATACAAAATTTGTCTGGTTTGGCGGGTAGCCTAGAGGAACAATAGTGTCGATGGGGAGGCGAGGTCTCCCCATGTCCTGCATGGACTCAAGTGCGGGTGTTGCTACAATGTTCCACACTAGGTACTCCCCCAGGCCCGTATTGGCCATCTCAATGGTGATCATTGGTGGTTGAGGGGGAGGGAATGGGAGTTCTTCCTGAGTCCACTCCATGTCGGGTGAACTAGGCATCTCGACTTCCATTCGGCTAGGCATCTCTTCGGTAGAGATGGTTGAGACTAATGGTGGTGCCTCTTCCAGGGGTTTCTTCCCATTGTCCTTCGGTGTGGCCACCGTAGGTGGCATCATTGGTGAAGGACCAGACGATGAAGATGGACCCGACTAGGGATTTGAGGGACTTAACAGTGGGGATGCATGCGAAATCGGACCCTATTTAGATGGATTCAACTAAAAATCCAAATGTGTCGATGGAAGGGTCGATTGCGGCATCAGCTGCACCGCATTGCAATACTTGAAGGGCTCTAAGTCTATCGGGACTACATGCACCTGCCCTTCGAATGTGTACTTTAGGCACTGATGAGCTATCGAAGGGACACACTTCATGTCCCTGATCCAAGGCCAGCCCAACAAGATATTATAGGCCATCTCACCTTCCAAGATGTGGCACAATGTAGGAATAGTCTTTTGCCCTACTTGGATGGGTAGGACAATTGTGCCAACCGTCGAGCATATCGCATCATTGAATGCTCGAAGAGTATAGGTGGAGGCCACGATGTGAGATGCTGGAAACTTGAGGTGTTTCAAAGCCACTGTTGTGATTATATTACTGGATGAGCCAGTGTCCACCAACACCCTCTTATATGGAATCTCGTTGACCCATGCAATGACGTGCAGGGGTGGATCTGCCATATCACCAGTCACCGATTTTAGCTCATCTTCTCTAAAGGTGATGACTGGCTCGGTGCATCATTTTACATGTCCCACAAAGTTGTTGAAAGAGTTTGCTTCATGGGGCTGCAGCTCGATGGCTTTTAATATCTCCATTAGAGCCTCCCGATGGGGCGGTGATTGTTGGATGAGCTCGTAGATGGAGAGCCTAGCCGACGTGGTCCTTAAAATTTGGGTAAGTTTAGTCCGAATCGTGGCCACTGGTCTAGGCGGGGGAGGTTGTGTAGGGTGCTGTTGAGGTTGTGACGTTGATGGAACCTCTCCTGTAGCCACCGTGGGGGCAACTGTGCTTGGGTACCTCTTGTTTCGAGTCACTATGCTTATCATCCCTACATACCCCTACATGGGGCAGTTCTGTGTCACCTCATTGACTTGAAGGGTCTTTGCCTGCACATCATGGGTAGGTAGGGGGTCTTTGAAGACCTCCATCTATTGGTTGTTTGGTGCAATGGGATTATCCACCGCTAGCATCTTGTTGTCTATTAGGTCTTGCACTAAGCTTTTGAATTTCCAACATGCATAAAGGTCATGTCCCTTCTATCGGTGAAACCTACAGTACAAGTCTTCCCTATAACCCTTGGGTTTTGGCACGTTGGGGTCTATGGGTCGACTCTCTGGCAGGTTTATCAAGTTTTCCACTGACAAGCGGTCAAACAAGGAGTCTTTAGACTCTGTGAATGGTGTGAATTGTCGCCTAGGGTGATGCTACTGATTTTGCTCTTGCCTATGATTTTCTCTTTCATAGCTATCAAGAGGCACTACCTGATAATTAGCCTTTTGGGGCTGTGTTGCTTGTGTAGGCTTTGGTGTGTTGATAGCAACCTGATTGACCATAGCGGGTTTCGGTTGCGTGGTCCCTATTTTGGCATTTTTGGGCCACTCTTTCTTGCGTGGCTTGGCAATCTCGCCATCCTGTATCTTGATCTCCTCAATGATTCTGGCTTGTGCCAGGGCTTCCTCGAGAGTGGCATATTTTTGCAGCTGCAATAGCATGGAGATCGACCTCAAACAACTTTTCGAGAACATTTGGGTCAAGTCGGCCATGGGAGGGAGGTAAGGTAGCTTTGAAAGCAACGTCCTCCACCGATTTCCATAAGCCACCATGGTCTCTTCCTCATACTACCTGAGGCTAGCTAGGTCACTTAATGATGCCTTCTTCTTGGTATTGAAGGTGAAATATTCGAGGAACGTGTCCACTAGCTGGTCCAGGTTACTGATGCTATGCTTCGGCAACTGGGTAAACCAGTCCGAGGCAGGGCCTGCGAACGTGGTTATAAATGTTCTTAGAAGCAAAGCATCATTGTCCTGAATGCCAAAGCATTGGCTCAGGAATCTTGTCACGTGCTCTTGGGCATCCTCCTCCCCTCTAAATATTGCCAATTGAGGCATTTTAAAGTGTTCAGGGTATGGGGGTGCAGGCACTGAAGGATGCACAGGGTGACTACGGAGCTGGCATAAAGTGGGATTTTGGGGCCCAGAAGTCTTGGTCTCCATAGACTCTAAGCGCTCTAGCAGCGCTTTGTATGCATCGAAATATTTGATCTCTTCCTCCTTGGTTTGTTCCCATTGCGAATTGCGGGGAACTTGAGGCCTATGGAGGGGTAGTCGAGTAGCACCCCCCTGCCTTGGTAGGGCGTTTCAGCCCGCTCTTCTTCTTGCTCGAATTCCTCATAGGCTTCTTGAGGAGTTCCTGGGCGTGACCTATAAACATGGGTGGGTGCCCGTGGAGGGTGCCCATCATTGGCTCTAGGGGTGGTCTCCCGCTCAGGTCTAGGAGGTCTTGGAGGCAGCATTTGATAAGGTCATGGAGACCTGTCTCGCACCAAGGGGTTGTGCCTCTCATACAACTCTGTCCTATGCGTGCGAGGGGTTGGGACCCTCTCAAGCATAGTGTTCTGGAGCAACTCATCTGTTTGACGCCTAATGCGCTCTTTGCTAAGGCGATACAGGTGCTCTAACTATTGTTGATCTTGCTCAAGCTGCGTGATTTGCGCTTGGTGGGCGGCATGTTTGGCAAATGCCAAGTCAATTTGTTTCACCATCTTGAGTCTAGGAGGCCTAGATGCCTCCCCTACACATCTATCTCGGTCGTGGTGATCCGAGATCTCTATAGGTCACTTCCCTCTATCGAGGTTAGCGGCATTCACCCGAGGCTCTGGCCTCAGTAGGTGATCCTGATAAATAGCAAGTGCGAAAGTGCATTGTTCCCACATTGTGTATTGCTCTTGAGGAATGTAGTGGTCTTCCTCATGCTCCCTTTCGTATATGTGAAAGGGGCGGGCAGAGTTGGCTCGCCCTGTCTGAAGAGCCTTGTGCTCTGGATTTGGCCTATTGTTTCTGATAGTAATAAGGGGTAGAGGAGGGATGATGTAATCATGTGGCCCCTCCTTATGGACCCTATGTTGTTCTAGCACTTCATTGCATGGTGGCCACTCATAACGAGTGTCTAAGGGAGCCTTCCCATTTATGTTGAGTGCCACGTGTAAGGACTCCTCCTGAAAGGGTCTATGTTGAATGGGAGTGCCCCTCGAAGGGGTGCCTCTATAGTCCCATTCCGTCATGGTATGATGTGGACTATTTTGTGGGTCAGGCCGCCAAGGTGGTATGACCAAGTCCTTGGGGCTATAGCGGAGGTGACTTGTGCCCCCTTGTACACTTTCTACAACTTCTGCCCGTGATTGGGCTTGGCTACGGGTGTACACCATGGTGGTGTCTCTCTACAAGATACGTAGGTTTTTATCTTCTTTACAATTTTTTATGCTACACTAAACAAACAGGAGCCACACAAACAAAGAAGTGATTATCTCATTTATGGATTAAAAGTGTGCCCTAAATCTGGTTTAGTGTGTTTTGATTTTTGTTTGAAAACCTTGTAAAGAAAATTTTGTTGTATATGCAATATGAGGGCTCTTATGTCTCCCAAAATGGTCGCCCCTTCAATATACCACTGCCAGAGCCATTATACCGAACCTCTCAATATACCCGCCCTTACGTGAGGGAAACTATTGGTACGCGAGAGCAGAACAGTACGTGGAACATAGGCGGTACGGAAGGGGAATCACTCTATTTTTGACACCTACCATAGAAGACTTATCCTCATGCACTGGGAATCACCCTAGCTACACTTGGTCAGCTTTCATCAGGATTTACGTCTAGCAATAGTAGCGATCGGGGTTATGTATGCAAAAATTCAAGCCAAGGTGGTGATGAAATCCACCGTTGGTCTTGATCAAGTGTTGGGGTTTTACGACCAACGCCTTGATGTTTAGATTACCTCATGGTGTGTGGGGTTATTTTTACTTGCGAAAAGAAAGAAAACATGCAGTAAAACTTTTCTATGCAAGCAAAGAAACTAGAAAAATCATAGAAACAGAGACAAAAAATGACAGAGAGTGTTCAGACAACCTACCTCTTCTCTGCCCACACCAGATGCCCCTGAGTTTCTGCTCAAAAACTGCACAGAGAGCTAATCGTCCCGGGGTGGGATGAATAGCAGATCTGTATTCATCACAGGGTGGGACGAATGCCTTATTCATCCTAGGGTGGCATGAATTCCAGTCTGTATTCGTCATAGGGTGGCACGAGCAAGTAGTCCAACGCTTGAAGGATTAACACCTAGAAAGCAAAAAAAAAAAATTTTAAAAAAAAATTTTACCAAAAAATCAGAGGATAGAGTCCCACCATGATCGCCACTGAAAGCACGAGGATACGGAAGCAAAATGGCGTACCGGGTGCGATGCAAACAAAAGCAAAATGTAACGCTAAGTCCTACGAACGAAAATGCATGAAAAGGGGAAAACAAGTGAAATGAAATGAGATGTAAAGAAAATGTAAAGTGCAGCCCTTTATTTTATTAATTTTCTCGAGATCAGGTTACAATACGTCTCCTCCCTTTTCAGGGGCTAGGAGCGTTAAACATAGTTTTGTCACACCACGGATGGTACGCTTTCTTCCGCGTGCCCACATGTGAAATGGGTGGGCCAAACATCGCCACCACTTGTGTGAATGCATCTGTGCTTCCTTGCTTCCCCTCTGGTGTCGAGATCCTACATTCAAAAAAATAAAAAATGATTAAAAGCACCTGTGGATGGAGGGAAACATGCGATCCCCAAGGCCTCCGGTTAATGCATGCATAAAATAATTAAAACTATAATCAAAACATATCAGAATGAGCTAAAATTTGGATAGAGGCATGAAAAAATTACCAAGAACACACTGCAAAAGGAACAGTCGAGAAATCTACCACAGATTTCTAATCGCTCCGGGGTGGGACGATTAGGACTATCACAAGACGTCAGAAAGTGACCTCCTAAATGTCCCATCCAGGGGCCTCCAAAACACCTACAAAGTTGGGGTTAGGAAAAATGGGGCATTTTGAGATGACCCAGAAGGTCGGATTTTGCAAATTCTGCCTCGATCACCCTGTATCCGATGATGCTCCCTGTATGTTAATGAAAACGAAAAACACTGAAAACACAACCAATATTCATCAGAATGACATGAAATTTGAATGGCAGCCTATATGAGTGACCTAAAATGAAATGCAAATGAAAAAGTAAAGAAATATACTACATATTTCTAATCACTCCGGGGTGGGGCGATTAGGACTACAGTAGTGCGGGGGCGCCCGGGGGTAGGACGCCCACCGTTTGGGGCTTGGTTTCGGCACCAATCCACTTGGGATGGGTCCAAAACCTCCTAGGGGGTTGTGTCAGAAAATTGGGTGGGGTATTGTGGCCAAATTTTTGGGTTTTGGGTCCGGATTGCGCTTCCAATGATCACCCAATAACCTCCCTTCCAAAAGAGAGATCAAGGATGTAAGAAGCACAAGCGATGGGTGAGGATGTAATTCGACAGCACTCCATTGCTCCAAATGCTCCTGCTCTATTCCTTTTTTGGGGTGAGAAGACTCACCATTTTATAGACTCTAGGGTCTCTTGTGAATGAGCATGCAGAGGCGCCACTTGGCCATCATGCCTTCTCAGGGGAGAGAAGATTCCTCCCTGATTAAGGGCTCCATGACTGCCTCTATGACTGCCTCTTTGAGCTCAAAAATGCTCACTCGCACTCCCATGCATTGAAGGTGGAGTTGAGTGGTGGATCTGAGCTACCATTTGTCAAGGTTTGACCTTTTTCCCATCAAACCTGCTATTCGCCCCACCCTGGAGCGAATGCTGCTAATCATCCCGGGGTGGGATGAATACCAGTTTGTAATCATCCCAGGGTGGAACGAGTAGGGAGCAGAGTGCCTGAAAGGTGCCAAATTGACCTCTGACCTTCCAAAACTGCTATGGGAGTGGTTAGGACCACTGTTTAACCTCTGGGGGCTGCCCTAGGGGCTATGTATGTCAATTCGATCAGTGCTTGTCGTCACATAATCGGATTGGTGTTGTTTTGGTGTCTACAGGGTTTAATCTTAGTTTAAATGCTAAATACAAAAAAACAAACAACATTTTAAACTAGGGTTTAATTTTATTTTAAAGCGAATAATACAAAAAACCAAACAAAAAGTTAAACTAGGATTTCACCCTAGTTTAAACGTAAAAATAGAATACACACAAAATAAATTATGGGTTTTAAACTATCCTAAAACAAAATAAAAACAAGCAAAATGAAGCGCAGGAGCACCTACCGGTCTTGCTTCAGCTTTGCAACTCAAAGATCTAGTTCATGAACTCATGGTCTCCACAAAATATCGATAGCGCTCTGCTATGCAGACTCGAACTCCTCCTCCTCATAGCTCCAAATCGCTAGAAAACCAAAGTGCAAATGAGCCCAAAACCTAGTTTTGCCCCTTTTATAGGCTTTTAGGCCTATAATCGTTCCACCCTGGGATTAGAAATCTATTTAGCATTCATCCCACCTTGGGAAAATTACACAAATGGTATTCCTCCCACCCTGGGATGATTACAGAGCAAGAAACTCAAAAACAACAAAAAAATGCATCCAAAATGCACCAAAAATAACAATAAACTTGCCGAACAAATGCGCCTTCATGCCTGACATTCTTGGCATGCAAAACTGATGTCGAGGTCACAAATCCTCACTATCCTACTCCCTAATAAGGCTACCATAGCCGTACCGCTCCACGGGAGGATGGATTTTTGAGAATTTCATCCCCAAATGGCATCACAAAAAGGGTCCAAACCCACCCAAAAATAACAATAACTTGCTGAACAAAGGTGCCTTTGTGCTTGACATTCTTGGCATACAAAACCAATGTTGGGGTCACAAATTATCACTATCATACTCCCTAAGAAGGCTACCATAGTTGGACCGCTCCGCGGGAGGACGGATTTTTGACAATTTTAGTTCCAAAATGCGTCACAAAAAGGGTTAAAACCCACCAAAAACAGGTCAGATTATTGGGAAACTGCATTAGAATTCAACGAAAATCAACTGAAGGCACCCTTAAAAAAGTCATCTTGGGTCAAGTGACTCGTCGATTTTCTCATGTCAGTCATTCCCTCATCGATTCATCGCTTGAGGGGGTAGTCACACTTAGTCACCAACCAACAACTACATACCCAATCAAGAAAATGGCATGCATTTAAAGAATCATTGACAAAGATAATCACACTCCTGCTTGGGGTAGCAAACAAGCAATTATCACAAGTTGATAAAACACTTGGAATTCTAGAATCATGAACTCAAGGTTCCCACAAACAAAAGGTTGCACACTTTGCCTATTCATGACTGAACAATGTCCAAGATCAAGTAACACCTCACCAAAAAAGGTTAACACTTGAGTTAAGCTCCTTAGCTCGTCAAAAGCAAGGATTCAAGAATGCATGCCCTTTCCATACTTGGGGCATCAAAATTTGGTTAGGTTACTAAGAAATCCTAATATTTAGTTCTTTGGTTATCTATTTTTGCTTAGCACTATGCCATGCACAGTGCATCCCAAAAAGGGGCATCTGTAGACACTAAAATAGCACCAATCCGATCATGTGATGACAAGCACTGATTGAATTGACATACATAGCCCCTAGGGCAGCCCCCAGAGGTTAAATAGTGGTCCTAACCACTCCCACAATAGTTTTGGAAAGTTCAAAGGTCAATTTGGAACCTTTAAGACACTCTACTCCCTACTCGTTCCACCCTAGGATGATTACAAACTAGTGTTCATCCCACCCTGGGATGATTAGTAGCATTCACTCCAGGATGGGGTGAATAGCAGGTTTGACAGGAAAAATGTCAAACCTTAATAAATGGTAGCTTAGATCTACCACCCAACTCCACCTTCAATGCATGGGAGTGCGAGTGAGCATTTTTGAGCTCAAAGAGGCAGTCATAGAGGCATCCATGGAGCCCTTAATCAGGGAGGATTCTTCTCTCCCTTGGGAAGGCATGATGGCCAAGTGGTGCCTTTGCATTCTCATTCACAAGAGACCCTCAGGTTTATAAAATGGTGAGTCTTCTCACCCAAAAAAATAATAGAGCAGGATCATTTGGAGCAATGGAGTGCTACCGAATTACATCCTCACCCCTCACTTGTGCTTCTTACATCCTTGATCTATCTTTTGGAAGGGAGGTTATTGGGTGATCATTGGAAGCACAATCCAAATGCAAAACCCAAAAATTTAGCCATAATACCCCACCCAATTTTCTGACACAACCCCCTAGGAGGTTTTGGACCCATCACAAGTGGATTGGTGCCGAAACAAAGCCCCAAATGGCAGGCCTCCTGCCCCTGGGTGCCCTTCGCACTGCTGCAGTCCTAATCGCCCCACCCTAGAGTGATTAGAAATATATAGTATATTTCTTTACTATTTCATTTGCATTTCATTTTAGGTCACTCATATAGGCTGCCATTCAAATTTCATGTCATTCTGATGAATATTGGCTGTGTTTTCAGTGTTTTTCGCTTTCATTAACATATAGGGAGCATCATCAGATATAGGGTGATAGAGGTAGAATTTGCAAAATCTAACATTCTGGGTTGTCTCAAAATGCCCCGTTTTGCCTAACCCCAACTTTACAGGTGTTTTTGAGGCCCCTGGATGGGACATTTAGGAGGTCACTTTCTGACATTTTGTGACAGTCCTAATCGTCCCACCTGGAGCGATTAGAAATCTATGGTAGATTTCTCGACTATTCCTTTTGCAGTGTGTGGTTGGTAATGTTTCTATTCCTCTATCCAAATTTTAGCTCATTTTGATATGTTTTTATTATAGTTTTAATTATTTTATGCATGCATTAACCGAAGGCCTTGGGGATCGCATGTTTCCCTCCATCCGTAGGTGCTTTTAATCATTTGCTATTTTTTTGAATGTAGGATCTCGACACCGAAGGGGTAGCAAGGAGGCACAAATGCATTCACGCAAGCATCGGTGACATTTGGCCCACCCATTTCACATGTGGGCATGCGGAAGAAAGCATACCATCCATGGTGTGACAAAACTATGTTTAACGCTCCTAGCCCCTAAAAATGGAGGAGACATATTGTAACCTAATCTCAAGCAAATTAATAAAATAAAGGGCTGCAATTTAAATTTTCTTTACATCTCATTTCATTTCGCTTGTTTTTCCCTTTTTTAGGCATCCTTCATTCGTAGGACTTAGCGTTACATTTTGCTTTTGTTTGCATCACATGTGGTACACCATTTTGCTTCCGTATCCTCGTGCTTTCACCATCCTTTCAGATGCTGGATCAAAATTTCTAGAGAAGATTCACTAGAAGCCAAGCTAGTGAAATGAATACAGTTTTGCAACAACTTGAAAATTTACAATTGTATGGGGATGATGACTTCCAAGAACCTAGAGGAGATGAAGTCAATTATGCTTTATTGACTAATGCACAACTAGAGCCAGCTAGCTATGAGAAAGCATGTACTCAAAATATATGGCAAGAAGCCATGAAAGAGGAAATAACCTCTATAAAAAATAATGATACATGAGAGCTAGTAAAGCTACCCAAAGGTAAAAAATGTGTTGGATGTAAATGGGTCTACAAGACCAAGTACAATGCTAATGGAAGCATTGAGAGGCATAAGGTGAGACTAGTAGCAAAATTTTTTACTCAAAAATATGACATTGACTATGAGGAAAACTTTTCTCCTGTTGCAAGACAAGAGACAATCAGATCAGTTCTTTCCTTAGCAGCCCATAAATGATGGAATGTTCAACAAATGGATGTAAAGAGTGCTTTTATGAATGGATACTTGACAGAAGAGGTGTATGTTCAACAACCTCAAGGTTTCCAATAACAAGGAAAAGAGAACCTTGTTTACAAATTGAAGAAAACACTTTATGGCCTCAAGCAAGCACCAAGAGCTTTGTACTCACGCATTGATGGGTATTTCAGCGAGTATGGATTCACAAGAAGCAAAAGTGAACCAATTCTGTACTACCTAAAGCATGGAGTAGACATTCTCATAGTTTGTTTGTATGTGGATGATCTAATATTTATGGGTAGTAACAATAAAATGAATACGGAGTTCAAAACTCCATGATAAAGCAGTTCTAGATGAAATATCTTGGTCTAATGCGATACTTCCTAGGCATGGAAGTGCATCAATAAATTAAAGGGATCTTCATATGTCAACACAAGTATGCTTGAGACATGATCACTAAATTTACCATGGAGCAGTGCAAATCAGTTGCAACTCCAACTGGACATGGGATCCAATTGATCAAGGACGATGGAGCATCAAAGGTTGACATGACCACTTACAGAAGCATGGTTGGGAGTCTGATATTTCTCACCAACATAAGGCTTGATATTCAATATGCTGTTTCTCTAGTCTTAAGGTTTATGGCTAGTCCTTCTGAGCTGCATCTACAAGCAACTAAAATAATATTGAGATATGTAAAAGGTACATTGGATTTTGGAATCCATTACCAAAAATGTAAGTTTGTAAAATTAGTTGGCTTCAGTGACAGTGATTAGGGCAATAGTATAGATGACAGGAAATCTATATCAGGGAATTGTTTTAGTCTAGGATTAGGACTAATTACATGGAGTTCCAAGAAATAATCTGTTGTAGCATTGTCAGCAACTGAGGCTGAGTATATAGCCATCACACATGCTAGTACTCAAGCCCTATGGTTGAGAAAAGTTCTTGAAGAGATTGAAGAAAGTCAAAGTGGTCCAACTCGACTATATTGTGATAACATAAGTGCCATTCAGTTGGCATACAATCCAATCCACCATAGCATATCAAAGCATTTCGATATGAAGTATCACTTCATTCGAGATATGGTGGAACAACATATAGTTGAACTTCAACATTGTAACACTTTGGATAATATTGTAGACATCTTCACGAAAGGTATAGCTAAAGCTCAATATATAAATCTGAGAGACTGTATAGTCAATCCTCTCAACTTTAAGGGGGAGAATTTTGGAAATAAAGCTAGTAAAAAGACCAAAAAGGAGTAAAAAGGTGTAAAAAAATTGTTTCAACTATAAGCTTTGGATCTTACCCCTTTTACCTCCTTGGACGATAGTTGATTGGATAGATAAGTTTGACTTGGATGACAGTTGACTAGGCAGGATTGGACGACAAGGGCATCAAGGTGAACAAACCCAATTTCCTTTTTCCCTTTCCTCCCTATTTCTTTTATTTCCCTAACTTCCCTATATTCCCTAAGTTCGTTTAATACTACGAGTATATATTCCAATGCAACTGAGGTTTCTAAAGGTTGAATATAATATTGATTATCTAATTTTCACTCATAACTTCTCTCAAATAACATAAGGCTGTGCAAAAATAGTTGGTCGAGAAAGCCATGCAATCAGTAGGATTCTCCAAGAATAAAATCAAAGAAAATCATCTCCATTTGATGAAATATTGTGTGACAGTGACGACCGATGCCATCAAGATTTTATTTTATATTCATGAGGCTCAAATAGTGGTTTTTCTTGGAGAGTGAACCTTGGAGTATGTTGAGGAACAAATGGAACCAAAAATTGAATTGACATTGAAGATTCAGATATTGGCTCAATCTAATTTCTAGGTTAAACCGATGAGTGGGATGGATTGTAGTTGGACCGAGACCAGGATACTTTTGCATTTTTTTCCAAGTTAGAACTAGTGAGAGAAGGCTGGAAGTTGCTGATGATGTTTGAATAGAAGCATTTTATTTTGGTTATCTATTTCAAGGCTCTAGCTGATGCTAGTTTTCCAAGCTTTATTGATGAACAGAGTGAGCTTTTTCCAACCAAGGAGTTGAAGGCAACCTAGAAAAAGTTTGTAGAAGATACCTCAGACATTAATAGCTGGGAGGAACCCATCACAAAGGAACAAGTATTTCCATATATGGAGAGGATCACCTGCATTGGATCATCCTTATTGGAGCTCCAACAATGAGTGAATCACATTAGCATGGATCACGTAGAGATGTTGTGTTTCATCATTGATTCACTAAGTTCACTCTCTACATTTACTCTAGACTCTTGGGCTGAGGCAATTGATGTATATGAAACTACCAGAAAAATCCTCGCTAAGCAATAATTATGGGCTTAAGCAAAAGCAAAACAAAAAGTAGCCGAAGAGCAGGAGAAGCAGACACAAGATGAAAGAAGGAAGAAGGAGGTTGCAAAATAAAATGCACTATATGATGCAACTGATGGATCTGATGCAGCTGGCAGCAGTGACAGTTGAGCCCAATGGATGAAGGTTTGGGGTTGATTGCATTCAGAAGAACTGAATACCCCAAGAGCCACTAAAAGTTTTGACATTTTTCCACACTAAGTTTTGCTTGTAATTTTTTTTGAAAAATAAGATAAATGATGCAGTTGTACTGGTTTTACCATTTTAATGTAATATTTTTTGTTCCCTTCCTATAAGCAATTTCATTTTGTTTTTGGAGATATACATTAAATTTGACTGGTAAAAAATTAATGGAAGTCATGAGCAAAACATAGAAGGGAAAACTTGATGGCATTGGATGTTTCAGAATAGAGGAATTAATGGAAAATTAGCTACGACTTTGGTTGTTTCTATTAAAAGTGAAGGTGCAAGCAATACGAAGGGTAGGATGTTTTCACCCCATGGAGGGGCAAAAATCATTTTTGCCCTTCCATTGGGGTGAAAACATCATTCCATTCGTATTGCTTGCACCTTCAATTTTAATAGAAACAACCAAAGTACCATAACGAGAAGATTTCATGCAAGAGAGGAAGGAAAAAATATTTTGCAAGTGATGGAAAAGTCAAAGTCAAAAGCACCCTTGGAAGGGGGCGAAAATCATTTTCGCCCCTCTTCGGGGTGAAATTTCAGTTAAGCGCATCTTGGTGATGAAAATAGAATGAAGAGCATGCTTGGCATGGTCAAATTCAACGTTGCCTCTCAGGAGGGGAAAAAATCCCTTTCACCCATCTTTGGAGTGAAATACTAGTGAAAGACGCTTTTCGGAGCACAAACGATTTGATGATGTCATTCAGGAAAAAATTGAAGGGTCAAAGTCATAGGCACCACTTAGGAGGGGCGAAAATCATTTTTACCTTCCTTCGAGGCAAATTTCCAAGAGAATATATTTTGAGGTGAAAGTCCCGAAAAAAGTAGTTTTTCTGCCGGTCAAAGTCAACGTCACCCTTGGGGTGGGACGAAAGTCATTGTCGCCCCTCTCAGGGGTGAAATCAATTATTTTTGCCTCCTTCCTTGAAAAAGATGTTTTTTTATTATTTTTGGGGCGAAAGTATGTTGAGGGGCAAAAATTCCATTTTTACATGTAATTCAAACAAGAAGATGTCATGGGGTGAAATCAAGTTTTATTTCTTTCCCTCAGTAGGGTTACTGTCAGAAGCACCATAACTACAGATTTTTTGGGAAAGGATAAGATTGAAAAAATTTAATGCTTAGGACAGTAAAAGCGATGATCCAAATTTTTTGCTAAATTTTTTCCAAGATTAAATACTACGCCCTCAAATACAATGTGATCTTGATCATTTTTGAGGTATCCTCTATGGATTTCATATGGTGGATGGTGTTAATCAAAATATTAAGCCAAGAGAGAGTAAGAAAGTGATGTTCACTCCTTCCTAGCATATTGATCAAGCATGAGCTCCAGACAGGGCCAAGTTGTGCCTATATTATCAGGCCTATGGAAGGCCATCCTTGTAATTATTAGCTAGGATTAGAAATATATAAATAGTGACATTTACCTCAGTATGAGAGTAAAAAAATTAACTATTTTTCTATTGTATATTATGTAATTCTGCTTTACAATTTTAATAAATCAGCTTCTTGTTTGACCTTTGCTAGCATTGTATTATTGAATTATTTTTTATGTGGATGCTTATATGCCCTAGATAATTCTATAAAATATCTATGTGGGGTCTAATATTCTATTATGTTAGGCTTATTAGAATATTATGGATGCTTAGCGTCTGATTGTGCAGTTATGATTTCTTCTATAAAATTTGCTTAGGGTGCTAAGAGCTATTGGAATAGTGGAGGGAATGATTTAGCCTCAATTCATATTCAATGATACTTTACCTATTAACTACTTTGTTAAGCCCTGTATGTAGTCTAGTTATAGTGTGTGTTGTATAGTATATGATACTTTTGTTAGCCAAATATCATTTGCATCTAATCCATAATTTCTATACCTAACCCTCCATTTCTCACTCTAGTCTTCTCTCCATATTTTGATTTTTGGTTTTGCAACAAGAAATCATTCTACTCTAGAGGTTGGCTAAGGAGATCATTGTACACTTATATCCATTAGGTAGATCATAGACTAATATGTATAGTCTTATATATATTTGTTAGAAAGCATTTCTTAAGGATGATTCATTAAAAAAATATACTCAAATTTTATGAGGTTTTACTATATATAGTGGAGCATCGAAGCTCCTGTTGCCTAATTTTCAAATTTTAAAGGGAATAACTATGCTACCTAGGATACTAAACTCAAAAAATAACTCACATTTAAAAAACTATGGTAATTTGTAGATGGAACCATTACTTGTCCCACTATAGAAGATGAATATTAGACAAAGTTTTCTAAAGAGAATAAGAGTTAAGGTTAATCATTATGTTTAGAGTAGTATATGAAGTATAACTATACATTCAAGATTCAACAATGACCAAAGATGCATAGGATAATCTATAGATAATATTTAAAGTAAATCATCAAAATCAATTTCTATTTCTCTAGAGGTAGCTCCATTTCTTGAAGATGAATGGAAAAAAACTCAAATCGTTCGTGAGGAGAATTACTTAATTACGAGCATCGCTACAAGAATTAGAAGAAAATGTATCTAATAAAATTCTTACTCTTATCATTTTAATATATCTCCCTTCTCAATATAATGTATTTATTATTATATTAATTATCACTGAGAAAACACCAAGCTTTAAAAATATGGTGAACCTATTTTAAAAATTAGAGGCCTCACATTCAAGACAAGAAGAAGAACAGGTAATTCATAAAAATAAAAAGGGAAGCAACCATTTAAAAGAGGCATAAAACCTCATATCACTTTCAACAAAGAAATAACTCTTATTAGTAGTAGAAAAAGTTATTAATGAATTCAAGTTGGAAAATAAAGTATCAAAAAAATATCAATGTAGCCAAAGATGATCATTCTAAAGGAAAAGAGCATGTATTTGTTGCACATTCTCAATCTAGTCAACTCAATGATGTTTGATATATTGATTATAGAGCAACCAGACACATGATAGGACAAAAATATTGGTTTCAAAATCTAAACTATTCTAGACATGTAGGAAAAGTATCTCTAGGGGATGACACACCTATAATATAAAAGGACCAATTGATGTAAAGTTATAACTTGGATCACACACATGCCAAATCAAAGAAGTCTTATATGTTCCAGGAATCACCAAGAATATACTCTCTATTAATCAATTACTTAACCACAACTTGAAAGTTGAATTTTATAAGCAATAGGGATCCAAGGATGCTTCGATTGTAATAAAACTAAGAATTTTAAGATTATTGCATATGGAAAAGGAATAGAAAATATGTTTAAACTGCACATAATTTATCATGAAAATTTAGCTTTACTCATCAATTCCAATATATTTGCATCACTTTGGCATCAACGATATGGTCATCTAAGCTATGGCTATCTCGTTGCATTATAAAACAAAATTCTGGTCAAAGGTCTTCCTTCTTTAAAGAAGTTCACACAAATTTTCTCTTGTTGCTTAGTTGGAAAGCAACATCGATATTATTTCAAGTATTTAAAATATTGGGCCAAATTACTTCTTGATTTGATCCATACCGATCTTTGTAGACCTAATGCTTTGAGTTACAATGGGTGTAAATATTTTTAGTTCTTCATTGATGATCATACTAAAAAAATATGGGTATATTTTTTAAAGAACAAATATGAAGCTTTCTTCTACTTCTAGCAATTTAATATCCAATTAGATATTTCCATAGGAAGAAGGATTCATTTCCTTCACACACTAGCACATTGAGAGCCTTAGGGATAGATGGAATTCTAGACACATCTTCTATAAGATCAAGAACATGAAGTATGACTTATAATGGGTAAGATATGACTTGAATGCGTATCATTAAGCCATATAGTATAGGAAGCTCTTCAATATAATGCTTGAAAAGATACCATGAACATTGAATATCAAGCACTATTAAAAATGAGACTTGGGATCTTGTTGATATTCCATTATAAAAAAGGCTATGGGATGAAAATGCTTTTTCAAAATCAAATATAAATTAGATGACAATATTGATAAATACAAAATATAACTTGTAGCAAAAGGGTATGCACAAAGAGAAGGTATATATTATGAATAGAATTTTGCTCCTATAGAAAAAATAAAATAAATTAGAATTATTTTTTCTCTAGCCATGCAATTTAGATGTAAAATTCATCAAATGTATGTGAAAAGTTCCTTCCTCAATAGGGAATTAAACGAAGAGGTTTATATGACACAAAAAAAATTATTTGTCATACCTAGATAAGAAGAAAAGGTATGTAAATTTATCAAATTTATGTATGGTCTCAAACAAGCTCCTCGAGCATGGTATAAAAAAAAAGATGATCATTTTAGAAAATATGGATTTAAGAGAAATCTATATAATCCAAGTTTGTATCATAAGAAGCAATGGGGAAAATTGTGTTTATCAATGTATTGGTAGATGATTTGGTCATCACAAGGAGTTATGAAAGAATTATTCTACCCACAAAGGAAGGTTTGAAGAAGTATTTTGACATGAAAAACCCTGGGTTATTACATTATCATATGGGACTAGAGGTAAGGTAGAACCATCATCACATTTTTTTTTACAAAGAAAATATGCCAAGAATCTTCTTGAAAAATATCATATAAAATATTGTAAACCTATGGAAAATCATATGGAATCAGATCTACAACTCTCACTTTTTTATTCCTCTTTTCAAGAAAATGCAACACTCTATAGATAATTAGTTGGGTGTCTAATCTATGTAACTTACACAAGACTAGATATCAATTTTATAGTTAGTTACCTTTCTCGGTTCATGTAGGAACTGTAATTGACACATTAGAAGATAGTAAAAAGAGTTGTAAGATATATCCAAGGAACCATTAAGTATGGTCTATAATTCAAGAAGAGTAATTAGTTCCTCTTAACAAACTATACAAATGTAAATTATGTGGATGCATTGATGACATATGATTCACCTCTAGATATGTATTCTTTATGGGGTCTACATCTATATCATGGGGATGCAAGAAACAACACACAATTGCTTGATCTTTTACTAAAACAAAATATCATGTAGTAGGAGGAGCTATCTATGACACATTATGGTTGAAATATATATTAACAAATATGGATGTATCACAAGATAAACCTACATATATATACTATGACAATCAAGAAGTATTGAAACTTATTTGTAATCCAATATTTTAATAATAGACCAAGCACATTGACATGAAGTGTTATTTCATCCATGAACATGCTCAAGAGCACAAAATTTAACTCAAATTTTATCCTCCTCAAGAGTAATGTGTGGACATATTCACCAAAATCCTTGGACATATTAAATTTGAAGAATTTTGAAATTTTCCCTTCAAGACTATGATTTAATAAGGGGGAATGTTAGGAATTATCACATTAAAAATAATGTAAATGTAATTTGAGTAACCACTCAACACATGGTTTGTAATATCCACTAAAATATAAGGATAGTTGTAGGATTAGTTAAAATTTATTATGTCATATTTAGTTATCCATTATATTTAAATATCATTTATTTCCCAATACAAATCATCAAACCATTGATTTCTATAGGCAAGACACAATAAAAATCGTCTTAGCCTTGGCAACACAAAAGATATGGATTGTACATCAAATTGATGCATAGAGTACATTCTTGAATGACAAGACTAAAGAAAAAGTGTATGTGGAACAAGGATTTGAAGTGGAAGGTAAAGGACATATCTACAAGTTAAAAAAGAGAATTATATGAATTAGAACAAGCACCATAGGTATGGTATTCAAGAATTGATATATCTTCTCAAAGTATAAATTTGTGAGAAGTATGAATGAGACTACATTGTACTACAAAATAGAAGATGATGATATTTTATCTGTTTGCTTATATGTTGATGATCTAATTTCCACAATAAGTTCATCAAGAATAAAGAGAAAGTTAAATCAACCCATGATGCAAGAATTTAAATTTAAGAAATTTAGATTTGATGCTTTATTTTATTGGTATATAGATACATCAAACACATGATGGGTATTCATTCATCAATCTAAATATGCACATGATATGTTGAAGAATTTTAGTATGAAAAGTTGCAAAGATGTTACACCACTTGCATAAGGTAAAATAATGTGCAAGGATGATATAAGTGGAAGAGTGGATGTGAGGAAATATAGAATTTTGATTGGGAATATTATGTACTTGGTGATAACAAGATTAGATATTACATATGTAATCTTTGATTTCAAAACTTATGAGCAATCCATCAAAATATCATATGAGAGTAGCTAAGAAAAATTTAAGGTATGTAAAAAAACTTTAAATTATGGAATCTACTATAGTTCAACCAATATGAGCAATCCATCAAAATAAAAGATCATATGAGAGTAGCTAAGAAAATTTTAAGGTATGTAAAAAAACTTTAAATTATAGAATCTACTATAGTTCAACCAATAAGATTAGAATAGTTTGATAAAATGATTTATATTGTGGAAAATCAATTGATGATAGTAATCTATAATAAAAAAAATCAATGGGAAATATATTGGTAACTTAAAGTTCAAGGAAACAAGCAACAATTGCATTGTCAACCATAAAGGTAGAGGATATGGCAAGTACATCAACAAGCATATAAGCAGTGTGGTTGAAATAAATATTAGAAGACTTTGGTGAAAGGTAAGAAAGATCAACTATCATTTTTGTGATAACACAAGTGCAATCCAAATGACAAAATTTTGTTTTTCTTTTAAAATCAAAGCATATTCATTTGAAGCATCATTTTATTGAAGAAGGAATTCAAGAAAATAAAGTTGAACTGTAACACTATAATTTAAAAAATTGGTATGCTAATATTTTTACAAAGATAGTGAAAAAGAATCAATTTATTTCACTTAGAGATGAAATAAAATTTTTCCAATTCAATCTCAATGGAGAGCATATTGGAAATTGTGATATTGAATGAGATAAAAATATAGAACATGACAAGAATAAAATAAAAATTGAAATATAAAATAATTGAAATTGAAAGTCAAAATTTAAAAAGGATAAAATAACTACTCTCACCTAGATTTAGAGAGATTGTGAAACACCAAGAGATTCTTGAGATAACCAAGAGATATATTTTTCTATAATTACAAGTATAGGGCATTGTATTGAAGTAGAATGTAAAAAATTGAAGATTAATAAAGTGTTTATTAAAAGGTATTGTGCAATTATTTTTTTCATTTTTTCCTTTAATATTGTGTTAATCTATATTTTAAAATACCACCATCGAGCCTCGGATTAAACGTTTGTCCTTTCCTAGTGCTCTCAGCGGCCTAATAGGTTTAAAATGATTGTGGCATGGTGGTTATAGGCGGACTGCGTGAAGATCTATGTAGTAGCTTCTGGGACGGACAACGCAGAATACAGTGGTGGCCATAAAAGCTGGACAGCCTGCTCGGATTCATGGCGGCTACCGATTCCACTATGTAAATTAAAAAAAAAACCATCCAAAAACATAACATTAATGTAAAAATATAATATAATATAATATATAATCCTAAAATATTACATTTGTTATAAAATAGCATTTAAATACACTTAACATAATTAGAAAACATTTCTTATATCTCCTAAACTAGTGAACCATTTCTTTGTACAAAGTTTAAAAAAAATTATAACTAATTAGGAAAAGCTTTATTAAAAAAAACAACCTTTAATAGTTTTTAAAAACATCATAACAACTATTATAATATAAATTTTTATATTTAATTATTTATATAATAATAATTTAAAACTATACAAAATTAAAATATAATTTAAGACTTTAATTTTATAGATATCAATTCAATAATAAAATTTAAAAGGAAACACATTGACAACATACATAAGAAAAATCAATGAAAGAGTTTCGGCACCTAAATACACAATCAAATACATAATTCTTCCAATCTGGTAAATGGATAAACAATACAAGTATTAAAATACATCTGTTCCTCTGATTTTCTAGAATTTTATCGACCTTTTCAGTTGTTGGAAAATGTCCTTGGCCCTTGTTGGATGGACACTGTCCCAGAAGACATACTTGGATGCGTTAGGACATAAAATGCTCAGACTGTTACATAATTCAGCAATCTCCACCAATCCTGTTCCACAGCAACCTCTCCTTACTTCTTCAAAGCCTGAAAATATAGCATAAGACAGATGTTGAGGTAAAAGACCATAAGACAGATGTTGAGAACAAGAAGGAATTGAAGAGAACATAAATACATCAACTTTGTTTCGAATAAATATAGACATTACCATAGTTGGTGGGATTTTTAATCAAATCAGTGAACGTGTCGTAGATATCTATATAAAGGATTTGAAGGCCCGGGAGAGTGGGTCTCATAGAACCTATAAAATCTCTGAGCTTGTCATTGTAAGAAGCAGCGACCTCATTGTACTCTTCCACGCAGGTGCCATTGATCAAGTTATGGAAAGTAATTTGTTCAGGGCAACACCCAAAAGGGGGAATTCCAGAAACAAAAAACTTGGTGGCACCCTCGTTGTGAATATTCTGTGCAAAAGCAATTTCAAATAAGATTAAAAAGGAAGAATAAATCACTAATGTGGACACTTGGGAAATTGTTTTACCTCTATAAATGGCTTCAACTCTTCTAAGAGATTGTCCTGGAACTGTGAGATAGTATATTTATCTCTTGTTTCCTGATTTTGATAATAATTTTCGATGAAGTCATTGGTCCCCATGCTTAACCCGAATAAGGCTTCGGAGATTATCTTGCTCGCACCATCCTTCCCAAGCATACTCTCAAGACTGGCTCTGTAACTTTTAAAATAATCCCATTCTTTCTCTAGCGTCAGCACTCCCTGCAAATTCAAATCAAAGTTGGAACTGTTAAAATTGCAAGGAGGAATTTTATAAAATATTAAAGGAAGAAGATCAACTAAATTTCTAAAACCTTATAATCCATATGGATGCTACAAACCAAATTGCTCTCAAACTGGTTATCATCGATACTCATTAACTGTGAAGATAAGACACTGGCGTTCACATAGAGCCTATTATTATTTGGGGAGCCATACAAATAAATATATACAAACATTTCAAAATCAGAGAGGTGATTTAAACGTCACAGCCACAGTTCTTACAAAAGCCAAACCCATGTTTTCAGCTATATGTCAACAATATATATATTTTTAAAATATATACACACCATAGGATTTGAGGTGTTGTCATCGATTCCTGCGGAAGCTGAACCGAAACTACAGCCCGTGAGCATCTTTTGTCCTGTGAAGTTGGGGTCTAAATATGCAGGCAGCACATCTGGAAGCCCTAGGAAACCAGCTGTATATTCAAAAGCTTGCAGCGTTAGCCAAAATGGAATCAAACAAACAAAATTATTCTAAAAAAAACATAAAAATCTCTGCGTCTTTTCAACAAGGGATTCAGCTGAGATTTTTACATAGCATGTCCGTCGCTAATTTTCCATTAGTAAATCGTCCCGTTGCAACGCCCCCCGGGAAATCTTTCCCATATGGCGGAAAGTTGGCTTTGGCAAGCGTTACGAGTCTGTTATTGTTGCCGGGATCTATGGTGGAATCTCCAAATATATACAGGGCTGGAACGAGCGGCTCACTAGCTGAAACTACAACAAGAAAACCTAAAATCAAAAATCCAAATGCTGCTAATTGTTAGAAAAATTAACCCAGATTTCACGCCCGTGCCCAACTGCGCTCCGAACCTTGGGCGAAACCGGATTGCGCTCCAGACATGGGCGAAGTCGGACTGCGCTGCCGCAGTCCGGGATCCCGGCAAAGGGCTGACATGACGCCGCACCTACCCTCTGACAGATGTGACGCTTGTGCGGCGATTGGTCAGAAACCCTAGTTGAGGGCTTGTCAAGACCTGTCAGAGGACAAACCCCAATCCTCCTCTTCCCGCGGCTATATAAGGCGTCTCGGGTATTTCAGATTTAAGAAGAAGAAGAAGAGGAAGAAAAAGAGAAGGAGCAAGAAGGAGCAGAGGCAAAGAAAAGTATCTCAGCGAGCAGTTTGACTCAGCTGATTAATGTCTGAGCAGCCGACTCGACATTTTGTCTGTTTAACTTATCCCTGCAGTGCAGCCTGCAGATGACTGTAATTTCCTCGGTTGAGGAACCTCAGTAACCCCGTTTAATATAAATAAAGTTTGTCGTTTGTTTCCGGCATCTTTTAGGGTTTGCAGTTTGTTGCTCTCTGTTCCGGTGTCTCTCTCTTCTCATACAGGTGTTGCCAAGCCAGGCAAACCCAGCAGCACCCGCGGAAGAAGAACAAGTCTGAAGCGGCTTTCCAAGTTTGCTTCCGAAGTTCGCGGTTAAGACTGGAGCAGCTCGAGTGCACGAGAAGTCCGAAGTTGGCCTCGACCCCTCTTCACCCCCGCATAGCTCGTTGGCTGCCCGAAGTTCGAACTTCGCCCAATTTCGGGCGAAGTCCGTCGCAGCCGCGAAGTGCGAACTTCGCCCAAATTTCGGGCGAAGTCCGTCGCAGCTCGAGTGCGAATCTTCGCCCTGCTGGCGAAGTCCGTCGCGGCTCGAGTGCGAACTTCGCCCAAGTTTGGGCGAAGTCCGGCCGCACGCTCGAGTGCGCACTTCGCCCAATTTCGGGCGAAGTCCGTCGGCGCGGCCGAAGTGCGCACTTCGCCCAATTTCGGGCGAAGTCCGTCGGCGCGGCCGAAGTTCGAACTTCGCCCTAGTTCGGGCGAAGTCCGTCGGCGTGGCCGACGTTCGCACTTCGCCCTAGTTTGGGCGAAGTCCGTCGGGCCCCCGACTTGCGCACTGCGCTGTCCGAACAGCGCCGTGCAGACTTCGGCAAAAATAAAAAAAATTTAATTCTTCAAATTGGTATCAGAGCTGATAGTGCCGTGACACGGAGATAGAAGCATGGCTTCCGAGAGAAACTCGCTGCAGTTGCAGATCCCGCGATTTAACGGCAAGAACTACGATTACTGGAGCATCCAGATGAAGATCCTGTTCGGATCTCAGGAGCTATGGGAGTTAGTCGAGAACGGCTACCCGTAACCGGCAGATGCAAAGAAGATCGGCCGCCTCTCTCTCGAGCAGACAAGGATCTCGTTGAAAGAGCACAAGAAGAAGGACCGGAAGGCCCTCTTCTACATCATGCAAGTGATTGAGGAGACCATCTTCCCGCGGATTGCATCACCCACCAAGGCCAAGCAGGCCTGGGAAACCCTAGCAAGTTCGTATCGTGGCACCGACAAAGTGAAGTTGGTGAAACTGTAGATGCTCAGGAGACAGCTTTGAGAACCTCGCAGATGAGCGAGTCCGAGTCGATGAGCGAGTTCTTCACGCGAACAATAGACATTATCAACCAGATGCGGTTGAATGGAGAAAATGTCCAGAGCCGGAGAATCGTGGAGAAGATTCTCAGAAGTCTGCCCGCGAAGTTCGACTCGGTTGTGATAGCAATCGAAGAGTCGAGGGATCTGACAACCCTCTCGACAGACGAACTCATGGGTTCATTGCAGACCCATGAACAGAGGCTGAGCCGTTCATCTCAGACCTCTCTGGAGCAAGCGTTTCGGGCTCAAGCCTCGATCCGAGACAGCGGCAGACAAGACTCCCACCACAGCGCTTCTAGTTCTCAAGGAGGGAGAGGCAGAAGGAGGCGTGGGAGAAGTAACAAGCAAGGAGGGAGATCAAACCCTCATGACGCTGAGCCAAGTTGCAACTTTCATCAGCAAGGAGGAAGAGGCACTGGCAGAAATCAGCAAGGAAGCTCTCAGCAGAAGAAGGACATGTCAAAGGTCCAATGCTACTACTGCAGCAAGTTCGGCCATTATGCCTCACAATGCAAGAAGAAGATGGCGAACGAGAATCAGCAGCAAGCCCATTATACGGAGGAACCCGAAAATGCGGCAGGAGGTAATGTACTGTTGACTTGCAGTATTGAAGAGGAGAGCAAGAAAAACATCTGGTATCTTGACAGTGGTTGCAGCAACCACATGACTCGGGAACAGAGAGATGTTCTCACAACTCGGATGAAACAATCCAGTCCGAAGTCAAGATGGGGAACAACAAGAAAGTTCCTGTGATGGGGAAAGGCAAGATCCTCATCCGCACCCGACACGGTGAAAGAAAAACAATTCAAGATGTTTTTTATGTGCCTGGGTTGAAGCACAATCTGCTAAGTGTTGGACAACTTGTGCAAAAGGGGCACACTGTACTGTTTAAAGACGGTGTCTGTTCCATCAGAGACAAAGTCCATGGACAAATTGCAACTGTGTCCATGACGAAAAACAAAATGTTTCCACTGCAGATTCAGAATGAATCATTGATGTCTCTGAGTGCAGCTGAGAAGGATGCTACCTGGCCGTGGCATCTCGTATTCGGTCACCTGAGCTTCAGTGGCCTGAATCAACTGCACAAGATGCGAATGGTGAAGGGTCTACCCCTGATAGAGCAACCAAACCAAGTGTGTGAAGGTTGCCTAGTCGGCAAGCAAAGACAGGGATGCATTCCCTAGAGGACAGTCTTGGAGAGCATCACGACCATTGGAGCCGGTGCACTCAGACATTTGTGGTCCGATGCAGACCACCACGTTTGCCGGCAACAAATACTTCTTGACATTCATAGATGACTTCAGCCGAAAGACTTGGATTTATGCCATCAAGCTGAAGTCAGAGGCATTTGCCAGATTCAAGGAGTTCAAGGCTCTAGTGGAGAAACAGAGCGGTTATTATGTGAAGACTCTCGTAATCGATGGAGGTGGAGAGTACATCTCCAACGAATTCCACAACTTTTGCAAGCAAAGACGGAATTCGAAGGCAGTTCACTACCAGATACACGCCACAGCAGAATGGCGTAGCTGAGAGGAAGAACCGAACCATCATGGAAATGGCGCGAAGCATGATGAAGGCGAAGGGATTGTCGCATGAATTTTGGGCGTAGGCCGTAACATGTGCGCCTACTTGCCGAACGGATGTCCCACCAAAAGCGTGAAGGACAAAATCCCTCAGAGGCCCGGAGCGGAGTGAAGCCAAGTGTGGCTCACTTGCGTGTGTTCGGGTGCATAGCATATGCACATGTTCCAAAAGAGAAGCGACGAAGTTGGATGATCGAGCGGAGAAGTGCATTTTCACAGGGTACAGTGAGCAGTGCGAAGGCATATAGGCTGTACAACCCCGTGACGAAGAAGCTCATCATCAGTCGTGATGTAAAGTTTCTTGAAGATCAAGCCTGGAACGGGAAGTCCGAGACTGGCCAGTTAAAGCCAGCAGGTTCGACCTGTTGACTTGGAAGAAGGAAGTGTGCAGCCACCAGCAACTTCCAGCATCAACAAGTGCAAGCGCAGTAGCACAGCCCACTCCATCCCTGGCCGCCTCCACTTGCAAGCGTAATTCAAAACCCGAGGACTCCCGCGAAGACTCCTGAGCTTGCAAGACATTTACGAGGCAACCCAAACCCACATAGATGAAGAGCACCCCGACTTTGCATTCTTTACCGAAGTTGATCCAAAGAGAGTTCGAAGATGCAAGTCAGAATCAGAAGTGGGTGCAAAGCGATGGATGAAGAGATAGCAGCCATTGAAAAGAATGAAACATGGCAGCTGACTGATCTTCCAGCAGGGAAGAAGACCATTGGGGTCAAGTGGGTGTATAAGACAAAGTTCAACGCCCAAGGAGACGTTGACAAGCATAAAGCCAGATTGGTGGCGAAGGGTTACAAGCAGAAGTCGGGCATCGATTACCATGAGGTATATGCGCTCGTAGCCCGACTTGACACAGTCAGATGATCCCGGCATTGGCAGCCCAACAAGGTTGGAAGATGTACCGGATGGATGTCAAGTCAGCCTTCCTCAACGGAGTGTTGGAGGAAGAGGTCTACATAGACCAACCACCAGGTTACGAAATTGAAGGCCAGGAGGGCAAAGTCCCGAAGTCAAGAAGGCCCCAGTACGGTTTGAAGCAGTGCACCCGAGCTTGGTACATCCGGATTGACAACTATTTTCGAGGAGAATGGGTTTCGTAAATGCCCATATGAGCACACCCCGTACATGAAGACAAATGCAAGCAGTGAGCTCATTATCGTCCGCCTCGTATGTGGACGATCTGATTTATACCGGCAACAACAATGTCCCGTTCGACCAGCTTCGTAACAGCCATGAAGAAGGAGTTCGAGATGACGGACTTAGGGTTGATGAAGTATTTTCTTGGCATTGAAGTTGACCAATCGGCAGATGGCATCTTCATTTCTCAGGGCAAGTATGCGAAGGATGTCCTGAAGCGCTTCAAGATGGAGGACAAGAACTCGCCATCACACCTGCAGCCACAGGTTTGAAGCTGAGCAAGTTGGATACAGGGAGGAATGTCGACCCAACCCTGTTCAAGAGGCTAGTTGGCAGCCCGATGTATTTGACTCGCAACTCGGCCGGATCCGATGTTCGGAGTCGGCCCGATCAGCCGTTTCATGGAGACTCCGAAAGACACGCATCGGCAAGGTGCAAGAGGATCTTGCGCTATGTCAACGGGACACGAAACCATGGCCTATTTTACGCCGTACAAGACCAGCTTGGAGCTAGTGGGCTTCACTGACGATGGATCGGGCTGGCAAGATCGACGATCGAAAGAGCACCTCCGGTATGCTTTCCATCTCGGATCGGGGCGATGATCATGGGCGTCCAAGAAACAACCCATCGTTGCGTTGTCCACAACTCGGCAGTAATATGTCGCCGCCACGTCGCCCGCATGCCATGCAGCTTTGGTCGCGAAGAGTTCTCGAGTGAATCGAACTTTCCTCCGGATGGTGCGACAACAATTTTCTCGTGATAACAATTCGGCCATTGCACTATCAAAGGATCCCATGTTCCATGGCCGGACGAAGCACATAGACATCCGGTATCATTTCATCAAAGAGCTGGTGAAATTTGGCGAAGTACAACTGCAGTTTTGCAGGTCCAAGGAGCAGCTGGCTGACATCTTCACGAAGCCTTTGAAGGAGGAAGACTTCAACAGATTGCGAGAGCAGCTTGGAGTCAAAGCGCTCGTGAAATCAAAGCTTAAAGGAGGGTGTTAGAAAAATTAACCCAGATTTCACGCCCGTGCCCAACTCGCGCTCCGAACCTTGGGCGAAACCGGATTGCGCTCCGGACATGGGCGAAGTCGGACCGCGCCGCCGCAGCCCGGATCCCGGCAAAGGGCCGACATGACGCCGCACCTACCCTCCGACGGATGTGACGCTTGTGCGGCGATTGGTCGAAACCCTAGTTGAGGGCTTGTCGTGAACCTCGTCCGAGGACAAACCCCAATCCTCCTCTTCCCGCGGCTATATAAGGCGTCTCGGTATTTCAGATTTAAGAAGAAGAAAAGAGGAAGAAAAAGAGAAGGAGCAAGAAGGAGCAGAGGCAAAGAAAAGTATCTCAGCGAGCAGTTTGACTCAGCTGATTAATGTCCGAGCAACCGACTCGACATTTTGTCTGCTTAACTTATCCTGCAGCTGCACTTGCAGATGATTGTAATTTCCTCGGTTGAGGAACTCTGTAACCCCCGTTTAATATAAATAAAGTTTGCTGTTTGTTTCCGGCATCTTTTAGGGTTTGCAGTTTGTTGCTCTCTGTTCCGGCGTCTCTCTCTTCTCATACAGGTGTTGCCAAGCCAGGCAAACCCAGCGGCAGCCGCGGAAGAAGAACAAGTCTGAAGCGGCTTTCCAAGTTTGCTTCCGAAGTTCGCGGTTAAGACTGGAGCAGCTCGAGTGCACGAGAAGTCCGAGTTGGCCTCGGTCCCCTCTTCACCCCCGCACAGCTCGTTGGCTGCCCGAGTTCGAACTTCGCCCAATTTCGGGCGAAGTCCGTCGCAGCCGACAGAGTGCGAACTTCGCCCGAATTTCGGGCGAAGTCCGTCGCAGCCTCGAGTGCGAACCTCGCCCGGCTCGGCGAAGTCCGGCTGCGGCTCGAGTGCGCACTTCGCCCAAGTTTGGGCGAAGTCCGCTGCGCAGCCGAAGTGCGCACTTCGCCCAATTTCGGGCGAAGTCCGTCGGCGCGGCCGACGTTCGCACTTCGCCCAACTTCGGGCGAAGTCCGTCGGCGCGGCCGAAGTTCGAACTTCGCCCTAGTTCGGGCGAAGTCCGTCGGCGTGGCCGACGTTCGCACTTCGCCCTAGTTTGGGCGAAGTCCGTCGGGCCCCCGACTTGCGCACTGCGCTGTCCGAACAGCGCCGTGCAGACTTCGGCAAAAATAAAAAAAAATTTAATTCTTCACTAATTTGCCCATTTTCAACTGAGGAGATTACTGCATTTATTCAAATTCAATTTAGCAATGAATGTGTATTGTGAATTAAGGTCAGACGATATATATACTATAGCATTTGGGTTAAACAATTCTTGGAAGCTTATATTTTAAGTTAACGAGTTTTGAATGTGTGTATCTACATATTTGCTCTATGAAAGCTCCAGAATGGTGGATATTGTCAATGTCACTATCAATAAGAGTCTTCGTCACATGAAGTCCAAGATGGCGGACATAACATGTCGTGTGAAGGGATAGGAAAAACATAGAAATAACTCTAAAATGAACTGAGTTAACATAGAGGCATAAGGATTTATCAAGCATATCTAATGAAACAGACTTCAGTCTGTTACTTTCATTGCTTGAGAAATAGAATGAGGGGACCCCACAAACTTAATCTAAAATTTGGATTTTGTGGAGGTATTCTAGGAAGGGTCACTCGACATCGACCCAACAAAAAAAATTGCAATAACCAAAATAAAACACAAAACAGATGAAGAGCACAATTAGATAAATGAAAGGAATCTGGTCAACTATACGCAGAATGTCTTTCCATTTCATCAGGGGAGACAAAATAGAGGATAAACAAACCGAGTTCTTTTATTTTATTTTTTAAATATGAATTAATAAAATAAAATATTAAACAAACTTTTACATAGAAAATAATTTAGATGTGGGATGATGATAGATTTATTTTGTAGTTTGAAAAAATATATAATTTTTGGTATTGATAAAAAAAGAAGGGATGAAGGGTCACAGAGCTTGAAAGATATACAAGAAAAAAAATAATAGAAGATCATACAAATGCAAGATAGCCCTATCTTAGTAAAACAAACAAACTTAGGCTAAATCTGTTGATGAAGAAGCTGAAATAATATTCCTTCCACTATCCTTTTATTTAACATAGTTGATGTAGTGCTCAATGCTTTACATAACTGATAAAAAAACTGCTGACAATAATGTAATTTAGTGTGCTCAAATCCTTCAACGTATGATCCCAATAAGTATTCTGCTTTGCTCTGCCCTCTTTATCTGCTAGCTTCATTATCTATTCTTATAATCTCTTCCAACTCCATAAGAGCATATGACCAGACCTTGAAATTCTCAGATTTAATTGCCATATTTGCCATTTTATTAGCAACTTTGTTTCCCTCTCTATAAATATGTTTAACTTGACTTTCTTCTAGGTTTCTCAAAATAGTCTTCACATATGTAATTATTTGGAAAATGATAGAATAATTTAACTCCCCTTTTGAAGGGAAGTTATAATATTCTTGGTATCCCCCTCAAGAACAATTCTCCTAAAACCCAAATTCACTACAATTCAGAGACATGTAAGCATTGCCCTTCCTTCAGATTGGTGATTTGTGGTAATTCCTAGATCCTCAGCATGTAGCTACTACCTGATCTCTGTCATTCCTAATGAGACCCCCACCACTAGCATGACCCAGGTTACTTTTTGTAGCTCCATCGAAGTTAATTTTTACCCAATATTTGTGGGGATGTTCCCATATCGTATCTAGTCTCACCTTATTGATTTTTTCCATTTTTAAGATATATTTTTCTCTCGAGAGGATCATTGCAAGATTTTCCTAGCCAAAAATGATTTTAATACAATCCTCCAATAGGGTTATTTTTATCCTGGTATAAACCCCAATTATTCCTCTGGTTTTATTTTTTAATACTCGTCTGTTTCTTTCCAACCAGATCCCCCAACAAATATATGGAATACATTTTTGCCAAAAAATATTAATTTCTAAGTGCCACTGTTCCCAAATCCTGATTAGAGAATATGGAATGACCCAAGAAACATTAACTTCTCTCAATAACATATTTAAGATATCACAAAAAAAATCACAAGTTTCACATAGGTGGTCCACACACTCATATTTTTTGTTACATAAGATACAAATAGTTGGAACCACAATCCCTCTTTTGAACATATTGTCTTTTGTAAGGATCCTATTGAGAATGGAAATCCAAAAAAATATAGCAACCTTAGGGATGATGTTTAGCTTCCAAATTCTTTTAAGCTTGAGTTTCTCTGAGGTTACTTTTCTCAAGACTCTATATCTATCCTTCACTAAGTACTGGCCTTACTAGTTTCTTCCCCAAACTATCTGATCCTCCTCTAAACATCTACCTAAATAATAACTCCTTAGGAGGTTTTGCAAATCTTTACCCTCTGAGCCTTGCATATCTTCTTGCATGATTTTCCACTCATGAAAATCACCCACCCTATGAATGTAGCCATTAATTTTCTTACCATAGGTTTTGGTTAAATGTTCTTTAATATCTTTGAAGTTTATGTAGTTTTCTAAAGGCTCCTCTTGAATCCAAGGGTCTTTCCAAAATTTAATTTTGTCTCCCTTGCCTACTCTCCATTTTAGACCTTGTCATAGAAATTTATTGCTATTGATTATATTTTACCAAAAATAGACCCATGTGGAGGATTAAAACAATTGATAAAGTGGTTTCTGCCCTCCAAGTATTTATTTTGGATAATGCTAGCCCATTTCCCTAATGCTCTAGTGCAAAGCCTCCAACCATGTTTAGCTAGAAGGGCTCTATTTAGATCTCTCAACTTCCTCAAACCAAGACCTCCATTTTGTAAAGGCTGGCAACAGGTATCCCAGACTATGAGATGTATACATTTTTTCGCATTTAGTTCCATCCCATAAGATTTTTTTTTTTGTAGTATTTCTAAAGTCTCTTCCACTTTCCTTAACATCCTTAAGAAAGACATGAAATAAATATGGAGGCTTTGAAGTGTGTGTTTTATGAGTTGCACTTTCCCTGCAAAGGATAATAGAGATCCCTTTCAACCTTGAAGTTTCCTATTAAATTTATCAATAATTAGATTCCAAAGTTCATCTTTCATATTACCTATAAACAAAGGTAAACCAAGATAGGTGATAGAAATTTTTTCCTCCTTACAGCCTAACACTTTAATTAAATGATATCTTATACTCTCCTCCATGTTTAAAAATATAATCTTGTTTTTTTCATAATTTATTTTTTTGCCTGTAGCTTTTTCATAAGAATCAAGGACTTTTTTAAACTCCAAAGTTTCTTCCTCTGTAGCTTCCCCAAGCAAGAAAGTATCATCCAAAAAATATTTGATGAGATAAAGCTTCACCAATGATGAATGTTTTAGACCTTTTATATTACCATCCTTTCTCTTTCTTTCCAAAGTTTTGCCCAGGGCATCTGCCATAATGATAAAGAGATATGGAGACAACGAATCTCCTTGCCTGATTCCTATGCTAGAAGGAAAAAATATAGCATATTATCCATTGATCAATATTGAAAATTGGGGGTTATAAATACACATACAAATCCATGCCATTTGTTTTTCACTAAAACCCATTCGCTCCATTATTTTATCTAAGAAAGACCATGAAACCCTATCATAGGCTTTGTTCATGTCCAACTTAAGGAACATGCCTGACCCTTTTCTCCTTTGAAGAGAGTGTGCTATTTCATATATGACAATTATGCTTTCAGTAATCTACTTACCTATCACATAACCTCCTTGATTTTCATTAATGATTGAGGGGATGATGTTTTTCAATTGATTGGCCCAAACTTTAGCAAAATTTTTGTAAATTGTATTACATAGGCTAATTGGTCTAAAAAACTGCAATTTATTTGCGCCATATTTCTTGGGAATTAGAGTAAGGAAGGTATTATTCTATTCTTTCAATAACTTACCAGATTCTTAGGCTTCTTGGATTGCATTGACTACATCTTCTCCAATAATATCCTAATGATGTTGAAAAAAACCTAGTGGAAAACCATATGGTCTCGAAGCCTTATATGCTTAGAACACAACTCTTTTAATTTCCTCCTTAGAGATTACCCTGCATAGATATTCATTCATGCTATCATTAACTCCTTTGGGAGAATTCGTAATAATGCTTTCTATTTTCATGTTGCACTTTGTTGATTCTTTGCTAAGAAGGTTCTGAAATAAAGTAATGGCTAAATTTTTAATATCATTTAAATTCTCATACTTTCTTCCATATTACCCCATAAGGTAGAGGATTTTATTGTTGTTCCTATATCTCATAGTCAAAACATGGAAGAATTTAGTGTTTCTATCACCTTCCTTGAGCCACAAAACTCTTGATTTCAGTTTCCAATAAATTTCCTCTTGGGCAATGGTATTATGATACTCCATGAGGAGTTATTTTTTCTTTTCATGCCACTTTGGTTTTATACATTCCCTATACATTGTTTCCTCTATATCTTGGATATACTTTTTAAGCCATTGTTTTCTTAAATTGATGTTACCAAAAACCTCTTTATTTCAAATTTTGATTCGATACATAATGTTATTTAATTTGGGTAACTCTGTACATTGTTGATCCTTGAACCTCCTCTTGCCATCAATATTGAATTTTATTTGTAATGTTTGGGTGCATATTCCATATGAGCTCATACCTAAAGGGTGCTCCTCCCTAATTCCCCTTCTTTTCCATATCCAACAAGAGGGGATTGTGATCTGTTCCTATTTTGGACATACATGTAAGTCTATGAATATTGTTTATACTTAGCCAACTGTCAGAAATAAGAACTCTATCCAGATGCGTTTGAATTTGATTATCCCCCATCCTTATGTTTGTCCACGTAAACTTACCTTTACACATATCCAGGTCAATTAGCTTATTATTCTGAATAAAATCATTAAAATCTTCCATACCTTGAGTGATGTTAATCCTCCCTTCACTTTTGTCCTCTGTTCTTAAGACTGTATTGAAGTCACCCAAAACCATCCAATGCAAATTAATGAAAATAATCCTCTAAAAAGATAGCTTATTTCTCGGATGGAATCTCTCACGATCATAATTTTGAGCATAAACCCCCGTCATTACCCAAAAAATGTTAGTTTTTTGTTCTTCAATTTGACTGTGTACGATCTCTTCTTGATCAATTAAAGTACCCTCAAAATTCATTATATCTCAAAATATGCAAATAACTCCAATAGTACCTTGTGTTGGGCTTATGATCCATTCAACATTCGACCATACCTCTTTCTGAATAATGTCAAGTTTTTTTGTGTCAATTTTAGATTCTTGAAGACAAACAATATCAGGTTTTACTTCCATGAGTAGATCTCTAAAAATTCTTCTTTTCCTAGGGGAATTTAGCACCCGCACATTCTAATAAAGGATTTTAATTTTTTGGTTTTATTTGAAGGGTTTTTACCCTTAACTATATATTCTTCATTTGTATCTAATTATTTTCCCTTGTTCTATGGTACTTTTTTTTCTTCTTGTTTGGGGTGTCTTCCTTGCTTTCATTTCTCATAATTACCTATATAATTTGTATTTTTTGTATATTTTCCATGAATATCATTCTCTCCCTTTTGATTACATCCTATCAAAGATTCTTCTACTGTTGATTGAGTTTTTTTACCCAACTCTAGTCATTTGTTGAATCTTGTTTGCATACCCTCTTTAGACTGCTTTGAGTTTTCTATTATGCTTAGATCCTTTTGTTCCTCAAATTATTTAGTTTTGTTATTTGAACTTAAAACTTGATCTAATCCTTTCCATCCCTCTATTTATTTGATTTTAAATCCCTAAACTACTTCAATATGATACTTCTTCTATTTTAAGTCCATTTGAGTGGATGGGCTATCCTCTACCATTTTAGCATCATCTAATAATATTTCTTATTCAACTTCCAAATTACCGTATGTATTCTTTGTGATGCTTGCAATCACATTTTGCTGTTGTGTCTTGGTATCTAGATTTATATAATTTTTAATCATATTTATTTTCATATTATGGTTACCTTATTCATAATTATTTTATTTTTCTTGATTGAGACTATTCTCTTGTTGATTAGTGTTATTTCCAAAACCACTCAAGTTTTGTTTCTTATTATGTTCTTCATCTACTTGTTGGTTTAGTGATGTGCATTTACTTGCATACTTGATTATCTTATTAGGATTCTATTGTTCTTCCTTGTACTATATAGAACATCCATTACTAATTTTACTTTCTACATCTTCATTTACCTCCTAGTAAATTTCCTGATATTGTTCCTTTTCTTGTGCCCTTTCTTGTGGGCTAGAAGATTCCTTTTTCATACTTGTAGTCCTATGGTTTATTTGATTCTTATTTTGTTGCCACTTTTTAGTAATTTGGTTTATTTTTGTGGATGAAATTTCCCCTCCACATATCCAAACACTTTACATTGCTTACAATATACCGAAATGTTTTTATATTCAACTTTTTGTTCTCATTCCCCAAGCATCGATTTGATACTCACTTTTTCCATGTTGTCTTGTTCTAGCTTCATGTTAACACAGACTCTTGCACACAACATTCTTGTTTTGTTGCAGGTGGGTGGATCAATCTAATTATTAAGATTGTATTCTTTTATCATATTAGATAAGTCAATGTATATTTAGATGAAAGTAAATTAGTAATGTATTTTAAAGGAAGAAATTATTTGGTCCTAGGACATGTTTAAAAATAACACTTATGTTGTTGGGATGTACATTTATTTTTATTTTTCATGTTATTTAATATATGAAATTTTGGATTTTAGATTTTTAATTTTTAATTTTTTAAAGTTATATATGGTTTTTATTGGGGTTACTCTCATTAAAATATTCAAATATTACATTTTTTGTTATGTTAATTAAAATTTATTTAGCATGGTTTTTAATCAATTTTTTTTATCATTTTTTTCTACTAAATATATTCTTCAACTTCCTCCAATGCTATGTTTCCACAATTAACTCCTTGACATTATTTTTTATTAACAAGAAAAAATTTCACTTGGCTAGTTGCCTTCTAAAATTTGAATTTCATCAAGATGAAATATCAACACCACAATTTATGAAATTATCTACTACTTAAATTCCCTCTCTATAAATATGCTTACACTTCCAAAATATTACCTCCAGTAATTTGTGATGATCATTAGCAATAATATAATTTTTTATCTAGTATCTACATCCATTTTTGTTAATAGTATTGATGATAATTTGTGAATCTCCCTCAATGAAAATATATTTCCATAATTTGTCTATTGTAATTTGAATCCCTATAAGAAGTGCCCTATCCTCTACATAGTTGTTAGTTGAAGGTCCATATGATTCTGGGTAAGTGACAAGAATTTTGCCTTCACTATTTCTAAAAAGCCACCTCCAACAACTTTTCTTTAATTTCCTTTAGAAGCACCGTCTAAATTAATTTTGATAAACCCAATTTCTGGGTATTTCTATTTTACCTTAAGGTTGAAGTAGATCCATTGTATTAATTCCATTATCATAGATGACTCTTCCATGTATGTTCAATTCTTGCAGCCAACTTATTAGAACCTCTTTTTCTACACTTGAGACTTCCCATGATAAGCATCATATTGTAGATATTCTACAAGAGAGATTATAATAAAGTTCTAAACTTGGGCATGATTTTGAGATTTATTTTTTAAAATTATATTATTCCTTTCAAGCTAAATTTTTTAATAAATAATGGTAAGGCAAATCCTCCATATAATACATAATACTTTAGCTTTAGCTTTAAAATAACTAATCAAATATTTCGTCAACTCTTTCAATATTGATGGAGCTATCCAATATAATTTCATATTTTTAAAAAGCAACCATAAATGGTGTGATCAAAAAATGAATGAAGATGTTTCTAAATCATTCTCACACAAGGCATATCTAAAAGGTCCATAGTCATATTCTTTGTAGACTCTCTCTTATACAAATATTTGAATTGCTAACCAAAGAAATGTTGAGGCCTTAGGAAAAGCCTCTAATAACAAAATGATCTTCTAAGAAAAATCTTTGGAAGAAGAAAATTTTAATTGCTCTAAATCCTCATATCCCAACTTGATTGAGTATCCAGCCAGGTGTTGTAGGTGAGTTGGAGAGGAGAGGGCAATCCTTCAAGGGAGGTCCTAGGTTTGAATCTCCACCCTACCAAAAAGTTGAATTGGGTATCCAAAATCCAATTGATAATGTTGGTACGGGAGGGGTGGGGGTCCGCCCCGGGTGACTTTGTGGGTGTAGAACCCCCTGTTCGTGGTCTCTTACACCAAGGCGGCCCCGCAAGGGGTTTTTCTCCTAAAAAAAAAAAAAAAAAAAAAAAAAAAAAAAAACTTGATTGAGTATCCATCATACTTTGATAAATTCTAAACCAATTGATCCTTTAATGTAAAAATTGATAAATAAAACTCTTCAAGCATCTTTTGAAGTTCATCTATGATTTTTTGAGTTCCTCTCCTTCAACTAGGTTACTAAAACAATCCATGATCTAGAGTTGTTGTTCATATTAATATAGTCTTTGACCTTTGGACCTTTACATGCTAGGCATGCTTGAGCCAATGGTTACCTTTTGAGTTAGATATAAGAGGATAAGGCTTCAACCAAGCATAAAATAAAAAATTTGCATAAATCCCCTCATTTATTACCATATAATATGTTTTATTATCAATTTTAAACTATCGAACATGAAGTTCCATGTTGATGATCCTTTGGTTAGGTTTTTTTTCTAAATAATTTAATTGTATAAAGAGAACCTATATCTTTTTGAAGTAATATTTTTTCTCAATTATTTCCTTGATTCTTGAATAATCTCCACCCAATATTTGCTCCTAATACCAAATTCAAGATTAGATTCAAAAGAACTATTTTTTGCAACTCGAATACCTTTGATTTGTCCTTCCATTTTTACCTTTGAGAAAGCTCTCCCTAATGTTTCTAAAATAATAATGAATAGATAAGGAGGTAGAAAATCACCTTGATGAAGTCCACAATATTAATTTAAGTAACCAACAAGAGAACCATTTATCAAAATAGAAAATTTTGTAGTGCTATAACAACATTTAAACCATTCACACCAACTATAATTAAATCCAATATTTGAAAATTTTAGGAAACCTATCATTTGCTTTGTTCATATCATAAGCATACCTAGTTTTTCCATGGGATGAAAAGAATGTGTGGCCTCTTTTGCAATAATTATACCATCAAGAATTTTTTTACCACAAACAAAACCTACTTGTTCCTTCGAGATAACACAACATAGAATTTTCTTCGACTTGTTTGCTATAATTTTTGAAATAATATTATTAATCATATTAAAAAGGTTTATTGGATAAAAATTATCAAAATATTTATCTTGTCTTTATTTAGAACCAACAAAATAAAAGTGACATTGATATTACTTATCATAGCCTTTTTTCTAGGCCTCTTCAATTGCAACTAACATATCACTCCTCAATAAATCCTAAAATTTTTGAAAGAAAATTGTAGGAAATCCATTGGGGCTAGATTACTTGTTATTATGGAAAGATAAAATTACTTAATGGATATCCTCTATAGATTTCTTCTTCATCAAACTTTAATTTTGTTCTTGTATGATAATTGATAGAATATATTACAAAAGCTTATCTTGTGCCTTCTTATATTGCCTAGTTTTTGATAAAATATTCTTGAAATAACTAATTGCTTCCTTCATTATATCATCTTTGTCCTCAATATTTATTCCATTTGGGGTTAAAATATTTTTGATGTGACAAAAGAAAGAGTTTATTTTTCTATAGCATGAAAAAATTGTATTTCTATCTCCTTCCTTGAGCCATTTATCTCTAGATTTTTTGAACCAAAATGAATCCTCATTTTTCAATGTATTATGAGTAATTTTTATTTCACATAAGAATTGAAAGCACGAGGATACGAAAACAAAAATGGAAAAATCTCCAAGTACGATGTAAAAATGGAACTAAACTTAATGCTAAATCCTACGAATTGAAAATGCATGAAATGGGGAAAGCATGAATGAATTGAAACACAAACGAAAATCCAATGCGGAAAACAGCCATTTATTTTATTGATACATTTTGGAATTCGGTTACAATTTGCATCCTCCATTTTTAGGGGCGAGGAGCGTTAAATTGGTTTCTTTGTTACATCCATGGGTGTCATTCCTTATTTCGCGTGCCCACATGTAATATGGGTGGACCAAAATGTTGCCGCCGCTTGTGTGTACGAATGTTGACTCCCTGATGCTCCTCTAACATCCTGATCCTATGTTCAAAGAAACAATAAACATTCAGCAACACCTGCAGATGAAATGAAACATGCAATCCCCAAGCCTACGATTAGTGCATGCGAAAAATAAATAAAACGATAACCAACGTATATCCAAATGATTTTAAAATTTTACAGGGGCATCTAGACCTCACAAATAAAACACTACAAATGGAATAGTTAAGAAATTCCTCACAGATTTGAATTCGCTCTAGGGTGGGACGAATTCACCTGCAACAAAATGCCAGATAGCACCGCTCAAAATGTCATATCTGGATAGCTCCAAATATCCTACAAAAGTTGGGGTTAGCTAATTGGGGGTATTTTAGGACGACCCAGATGGTCAGATTTCCCCAATTTGGCCTCTAACACTCATATTTTGATGATGCCCTCTACAAGTTAGTAAAGGCAGAAAAATGATAAAACATGACAAAAATTGATCAAAACGATATGAAATCAAAATTGCAAACTATCTAAGTAGCATAAAGATCAAATACAAAAATGAAAATTATAGAAATAGAAATCGGCCATAGATCCCTAATCGTTCCTAAACGGGACGATTAGACTTGCAGTAGTGCGGGGGTGCCCGGGCAGGCCGCCCGTCGTTTGGGGCCTGATTTTGGCACCAATCCACTTGGGATGAGTCCAAAATCTCTTGTAAAGTGTTGTCAAAAAATTGGGTGGGATATTGTGGTCAAATGTTGGGTTTTGGGCTCAATATTCGTCCTTCCCAATGACCTCCTCTCTAAAAGAGATCATGGATGTGAAAGGCACAAATCAACTAGGGGTGTAAGAGGAAGTAAAACGATAGCACTTTGTTGCTCAAAAATGATCCTTCTCTATATATTTTGGGGTGAGGAAACTCACCAATTTATAGACCTGGGGGCCTCTTGAATTGGGCATGTAGAGGCACCACTTGGCCATCATGCCTTCTCAAGGGGAGGGAGATTCCTCCCTGACTAGGGACTTCATGAATGCCCTTGCAACTACCTCTAACACTCGAAAATGCTCACCCACACTCCCATGTGATGAAGGAAGTGTTAAGTGGAGGATCTGAGCTACCATTTGTCAAGATTTGAATTTTTGCTTGTCAAACCTACAATTTGCCCCACCCTAAAGTGAATACTGGTATTCATCCCTGGGTAGGGCGAAACCCAGTTTGAAATCGTCCCTAGGTGAAACGAGTACTGAACAAAGTGCCTGAAGGTGCTAAATTGACTCTTAAACTTCCAAAACTACTGTGAGAGTGGTTAGGACCACTGTTTGACCTATGGAGGCTACCCTTGGGGCTATGTGTGTCAATGTGATCAATGTTTGCAGTCACATAATCGGATCGGTGCTATTTTGGTGTCTATAGATGCCCCTTTTTGGGATGCGTTGTGCAAGGCGCAATGCCAAGAAAAAATAGATAACCAAAGCACTAATGATTAGGGTTTCTTAGTAACCTAACCAAATTTTGATGCCCCAAGTATGGAAAGGGCATGCATTCTTGAATCCTTGCTTCTGACAAGCGAAGGAACTCAATTCAAGTGTTAACCTTTTTCGGTGAGGTGTTGCTTGATCTTGGACATTGATCAGTCATGAATAGGAAAAGGGCGCAACCTTTTATCTATGGGAACCTTGAGATCATGATTCATGAATGCCAAGTGATTGATTAGCTTGTGATTATTGCTTGTTTGCTGCCCCAAGCAAGAGCGTGATTGTCTTTGCCAATGATTCTTTGAATGCAAGTTGTTTCCATGATTGGGTGTGTATTTTTTGATTGGTGACTAAGTGTTACTACCCCTTGTAGACACCAAAACAGCACCAATCCGATTATGTGACTGCAAACACTGATCGCTTTGACACACACAGCCCCCAGGGCAGCCCTCAGAGGTTAAACAAGTGGTCCTAACCACTTTTGTAGCAATTTTGTAAGGTCAGAAGGCAATTTGGCACATTCAGGCACTTTGCTCAGTATCCGTCCCACCCAGGGACGAATTCAAATTGGGATCCGTCTCACCCAGGGATGAATTCTGAATTCGCTCTGGGTCAGGACGAATTCCAGGTTCAACGGGAAAAAAGAAAAATGGTGCCAAGTGGCAGCCGAGGACAGTCAATTAATGCCTCCTGCCTTGCATGCGCGTGTAGGTGGGCAGAGTGGGCGTTAGAGGACTGTCACAAGGGTAGTCATGGAAGCCCAAGTCAGGGAGGAGTCTCCTCCCTCTTGAGAAGGCATGGCCGCCACATGGCACCCATGCATGCCCCTCCAAAGAGACCCCCTGGGTCTATAAAATGGTGGACTTTCCCACCCAAAAGGAGACAAGTTGGAGGCATTTTCAAGCAACGAAGTGCTGCCAAATTGAATACCACATTTTACCCTTTTGATTCACCTCTTCCACATCCTTGATCTCTTTCGCAAGAGAGGTTATTGGGTGGCTATTGGAAGTGTGAATCCGGACCCAAAACCCGACATTTGACCACATTGATCTACCAATTCGCCGACAACCCATTACAAGAGATTTTGGGCCCATCCCAAGTGGATTGGTGCCGAAATCAAGTTCTAACGGTGGGCGGCCCGCCCGGGCGCCCCGCACTTCTTAGTTTCATTTTAATTTGTTCTTTTGTCACTTGTTTATCTTCCATTCCATTTTATGCTATTTAGATAGTTTATAATTTCGATTTCAGAAGGTTTTGATCAAATCTTATCATGTTTTGTCGCTTTTGTTGTCCTCACTAACTTGCAGGTAGCGACGTCAAATTCCCATTGATGGAGGTCAAATTGGGGAAATCCGACCATCTGGGTCATCCCAAAATGCCCCCAATTAGCTAACCCCTATGTTTGCAGGTCTTTTGGAGATCCCGAGACGTGACATTTGGGCAGGATCACTTCGACGTTTTGTCGTAGGTGAATTCGTCCTACCCGGGGATGAATTACAGTAGAATTCGTCCCGACCAGGGACGAATTCGAATCGATAGCCAATTTCTTGACTATTTTGATGGCAGTGGCCCTCTGGTAATGTTCTCTGTCTCTGTCAAAATTGGTAGGTTATTTGGAGTCATTTTATTCATCGGTTTAGCTAATCTTATGCATGCATCCTCCATTGGTTTTTAAGATCAAACGCTTCATCTTTTGTCACAGGTGCTACTAACGACTTGTTGTGTCTTTGAACGCAGGAGGAGCAGCAAGAATCAAGGATTCATCAACACCAGCGACGGCAACACTTTGGCCCACCCATTTCAAATGTGGGCACGCGGAAGGAGGAACACTAAGTCATGATTGTAACCAAAACTCATTTAACGCTCCTAGCCCCTGAAAAGGGAGGAGGCATCTTTGTAACCGATATTAAGAGAGTTAAATAAAAAGGGTTGTGCTTTCTATACTTTCTTTTATCTCAGTTCAATTCGTCTCTTTCATTTCATGCATTTCACATTTTAGGACTTAAGCGTTTGTTTGATTTTGAATGCATCGCATTAGTATTTCTTTCTTCCGAAATCTCGTGCTTTCAGTGGCGATCACGGTGGGACTCTGTCCCCTAGTTTTTAAGATCAAGAAACTGATCAAAATTTGTGTTTTGTGCTTACAGGTACCATTGTTCGAGCTCTGACTATTATTCGTCTTTGCCTGTGGCGAATACCTTACTGTAATTCGTCTGACCCTGAGACGAATTCTAATTCATCTCAGATAGGGACGAATTCTATTCTGTAATTCGTCTCACATAGGGACGAATTTTTGTCTATACATTTTTAGGGTCGAGGATCAGAAACAACAAGTTTAGGCAGAGAAAAGGTAAGGGTCCTAAACTGTTCCTATCATTTTTTGCTTTTTTTGTTTCTATTTTCTATCAATTTTGCCTTCTTAAGGAAAGTAGTTGCTTCTGCCTATTTTAATTTTTAATAAAAAGAACCACACACACATCACGTGGCATTTTTAAACCAAGGAGCTGGTCGTAAGACCCCAGCCCTTGATCAAGACCAACGGTGGGTTCATCACCACCTTGGCTTGATTTTTGCATCCATTTACCCCGATTGTCACTGTTGTTAGGCGTAAATCCTGACGAAAGCTGACCGAGTGTCGCTGGGGTGATTCCCAGCATGCGAGGATAAGTCTTCTATGGTAGGTGTCATTAACAGGACAATCCCCCTTCCGTACCGCCTACGTACCATGTACCATCTGCTCTCACGTACCTATAGTTTCCCTCTCGTAAGGGCGGGTATATAGAGAGGTTGGTATATCGGCCGGGCAATGGTATATTGAAGGGGCGACCATTTATGGGAGTCATATGAGCCTTCATTACGCATTTAAACGTTCTTCAAAACTTTCAAAAACAAAACAAAATCATCAAAATGCACTAAAACCAGTTTAGGACACACCATTAATCTTTAAAAGAGATAATCACCGTTTGTGTATGTGTGTGTTCATTTTTTCTTAGTGTAACAAAAAAATCATAAAATCATAAAAGAGATAAAATCTGCTTAGCTGGTAGAAGAGCACCACAATGGTGTGCACCCGTAGCCAAGCCCAATCAAGGGCAGAAGCTACGAAAAGTGTACAAGGAGCGGGCACAAGTCGCCTTCGCTTTAGCCCTGAGGACTTGGCCATACCGCCTTGGCGGTCTGGACCACAAGAGAGTCCACATCATTCCATGTCAAGGTGGAATTATAGGGATACCCCCTGGGGGACACGCCCATTCAGCACAGCCCCTTTCGGGAAGAAGCTTTACATGTGGCACTCAACGTAAATAGAAGACCACCTTTAGAGGCTAGATATGAGTGGCCACCATGCAACGAAGTGCTAGAGAGGCACAGTGCCCATGAGGAGAGACAACGTGACTATGGCATCTCTCCTTTGCCTCCCATCATTGTTAGAACTGAAAGACAAAACCCAGAGCGTAGGGCTCTCCACACAGGGCGAGCTAACTCCGCCCGCCCCTTTCACACCCATGAAAGGGAGTATGAGGAAGACCATCAAATTCCTCGAGAGCAATATACAGCATGGGAGCCTTGCGCTTCCGCACCTGCTAGATACCATGGTCACACATCGAGGCCAGAGCCTCAGGTAAATGCCGCCAACCTCGACAGAGGGAAGTGACCCATTGAAATCTCGGATCATCAAGACCGAGGCAAATACATAGGAGAAACATTCAAGCCTCCTAAGCCCAAGATGGCAGACCAAATTGACCTGGCAGTCGCCAGACATGCCGCCCGCCAAGCCCAGATCATGTGGCTTGAGCAAGATCATCAGCAGTTAGAGCGCTTATACCGCCTTAACAAAGAGCGCATTCAACGCGAAGTAGACGAGCTGCTTTATAACTTACCTGAGAGGGTTCCAACCCCTCGCACCCAAAAAGTGGAACAATATGAGAGGCATAATCCCTTGGTGCAGGATAGGTCTCCGCGACCTCGTCAAGCTTTGCCTCCGAGACCCCATAGACCTGAGAGGGAGGCCACTCCCCGAAACAATGATGGGTACCCTCCGTGGAGACCCACTCAGGGTCAGAGGTCTCGCCTAGAGACTCCTCAAGAAGTTTACGAGGAGTATGAACCAGAAGTAGAGTGGGCCGAAATGCCCTATCAAGGTGGAGGGGGTGCTATCCGGCCACCCCTCCATAGGCCTCTAGTCTCCCATAACTCACAATGGGAGCAAACAAAAGAGGAAGAGATTAAATCTTTCGATGCATACAAAGCGCTATTAGAGCATTTGGAGTCTATGGAGACCAAAGCTTCTGGGCCCCAAAAGCCCATGTTACGTCAACTCCGTAGTCATCCAGTGCATCCGTCAGTGCCCACACCTTCTTACCCCGAACATTTCAAGTTGCCTCAATTGGCAATCTTTAAGGGTGAAGAGGATGCTCAAGAGCATGTGACAAGATTCCTGAGCCAATGCTTTGGCATTCAGGATAATGATGCGTTGTTGCTAAGGACATTCATAACCACATTCGTAGGCCCTACCTCGGATTGGTTCACCCAGTTGCCGAAGCACAACATAAATAACTTGGATCAATTAGTGGATGCGTTCCTTGAACGCTTCGCCTTCAACACCAAGAAGAAGGCATCACTGAGTGACCTGGCCAGCCTCAGGCAATATGAGGAAGAGACAATGGCGGCCTACGGGAATCGATGGAGGGCTCTGCTTTCTAAGCTACCCTACCTTCCCCCTATGTCCGACCTCACACAAATGTTTTCATGAAGTTGTCTGAGATCAATCTCTGGGCTATTGCAACTGCAGCAATATGCCACCTTAGAAGAAGCTCTAGCGCAAGCCAGAGTTATCGAAGAGATCAAAATACAGGATGGCAAAATTGCCAAACCTAAAAAGAAAGAGTGGAACAAAAATACAAAGACAGGGACTACGCAACCAAAACCCGCTGTGGTTAATCAAGTTGCGATAAATGTTCCTAAGCCTGCACAAGAAATACAGCCTCAAAAGGCTAATTATCGTGCAGTGCCTCCTAATAATTATGAAAGAGAAAATAAAAAATAGGAGCAAAATCAGCAACGTCGCCCTAAGCGACAATACACCCCTTATACGGAGTCTAGGGACTCCCTATTTGACCGCTTGTCAGCGGCAAATTTAATCACCCTTCCAGAAATCCAAACCATAGATCCTAACGCTCCCAAGCCTAAGGGATACAGAGAGGATTTATATTGTAGGTTCCACAGGTGAAGGGGACATGACCTGAACGCATGCTAGAAATTCAAAGGATTGATACAAGACTTGATTGATAATAAAACATTGGCAGTGGACAACCCCATAGCGCCAAATAACCAGCAGATGGGGGTCTTCAAGGATCCCTTGCCTGCCCATGAGGCACAAGCAAAACCCCTTCAGGTCAATGAGGTGCGACAGAATTTCCCCATGCAAGGGTATGTGGGAATGATCAGCATAGTGACCAGGAACAAGAAATACCCAGGAGTTGCCCCCGAGGCAGCCACAAGAGAAGTTCCAACAATGTCGCAACCTCAACAACACCCTGTGCAGTTGCCTCCGCCTAGACCCGAGGTCATGATACGGACCAAACTCACGTAGAGTTTGTGGACCACGTCGGCTAGGCTCTCCATATATGAGCTTATACAGCAATCAGCGCCCCATCGGGAGGCTCTCATGGAGATTTTGAAAGCCATCGAGTTGCAGCCCCACGAAGCGAATTCCTTCAATAACTTCGTGGGACATGTAAAACGATGTACGGAGCCAGTCATCACCTTCCGAGAAGATGAAGTTAAATCAGTATTTGATGACATGGCAGATCCACCCCTACACGTTATCGCGTGGGTCAACGGGATCCCGTATAAGAGGGTGTTGGTAGACACTGGCTCGTCTAGTAACATCATTACTACAACAGCATTGAAACATCTGAAGTTGCCAGCCTCTCACATCACCGCTTCCACTTACACACTACGAGCATTCAACGATGCGATATGCTCGATAGTTGGCACAATTGTTCTACCCGTTCAGGTAGGACAAAAGACGATACCTACATTGTGCCATATTTTGGAAGGCGAGATGGCATACAACATATTGCTAGGGCGGCCATGGATCAGGGACATGAAGTGTGTCCCTTCGATAGCTCACCAATGTTTGAAGTATGCATTTGAAGGAGAAGTACATGTAGTCCCGATGGACTTAGAACCCTTCAAATATTGCAATGCGGTGCAGTTGATGCCGCAATCGACCCTCCCATCGACGCACTTGGATTTCTAGTTAAATCCATCTAGACAGGGTCCGATGCCGCGGGCACCACTGGTGACTAATCCATCAAAACCCCAGCCAGGTGCATCTTCATCGTCCGCTCCTTCACTACCAATGCCACCTGTCATGGCTAAATAGAAGGACAAAGGGAAACAAATCCTGGAAGAGGCTCAACCCCTAGAGGAGGTGCTGCCAACAATATCAACCATCTCAATAGAAGAGATACCTAGCACAATGGAAGCTGAGGCTCCTAGTCTACCCAACATGGAATGGACTCCAGAAGGGCTTCCGTTCCCTCCCTCTCAATCACCAACAATTACTGTTGAAATGGCCAGTACGGGCCTGGGGGAGTATCTAGTGTAGAATGTTGTAGCAACGCCCATGCTAGAGTCAGTGCAAGACATGGGGAGACCTCGCCTCCCCATCGGGACAGTTGTTCCTTTAGGCTACCCACCAAACCAGACCAATTTTGTGTATGGGGGCCTTGACCATGGTGCTGAACCATGCATGCAAAAGGACGAGGACGAAGAGCCTTTTGCAGAAAATGTCAACTATCTGTCTAACCCGGACTTTGCTCTGAGATATCTTGGCCAATGCAATTGGCATGGATACGGGCTAGGTAGGTATGAGCAAGGAGTGCGTGTCCTTTGCCAGCCAAGATACCAAATGCCTTATGACAAGTCGGGAGTAGGGTTCAACCACCCCCTGCCCTTAGACATCTTGGTGGAAAACATGCAAGGCCTAGGAATAGGCAACAAGGGTGGATTGGCATCAGATCCTTATGCCAACCCAAACACAACATATACATTGGGAGATTACCTCCCATGGTCAACAACCACCCTTGGTAACATCAATAACCCTTCTCCTTTGCTAGAGAGAGGTGAAAGTTTGGGAACTCACTTTCAAGGAGAGCATAAACAGTGTCCAGAAGGATCTTCGGAGGATGAATCAGAACATGAACCAGTGTCATATGTTCCCTTCGAATCCAATAGTGATCACTCACGAGAGATTCCCATGAATAACTGGCAAGAGATATTTTTGAAACTGTTCCCTTTAGAGGTTCCAATTGAGCCAGTGTTGTGTCAAGAGAATCAGGTCCCCCCACGGAGCGTGGACCAACAACAATGGGACCAGATTAATTTGCTAGAACAAGGTGAGCCCTTAATGTCGCAAGCAGTTGTTGAAGAAAATGAACATTTTTGGATCTCCGACAATGATTCGAAAGATGAGACTGAGATGGCCTATCTCAACCACATGCGACAAATGCAACAAAGGCAACAAATGCAACAACGGCGTCCCTTGGAGATTAATGACTTATTTGCACAGATGGGCATACTGCCAGGGCATGAGTGGTACGTAGACCCAGCAGGGTGGGACCAAGTGTTGGATCCGTGGCTCCAAGTTTACGATGAGCACCGTCCACCCCGAGACCCTATAATGACATCAGTGCCGAGGGAAGACCCTGTCTTCCTATCAGCACATAGGGCCGATCCGTTCGTGCCTGTCCCTCTAGAGCCAGATCCAGAACACAGGGAACATCCAGAATGTTTGAGTCATCACACCCATGGTAATGGAGACCAAATTCATTTCATCCACATGATCTCCATTGATTTGACCGCACCCATCCGCAATCCGGCCGATCCAGCATGGTCATTGCATCTAGACATAGATGCCATCGACTGGGATCACGTCAATTCACCTCTCTCCCCATCAGAGTACTGGCCTTTCGGTAAAATGCCTCATTTTACCCCAGGGACAACTCAGGATATCTTTCAGGCTGAAGAGGAACCCGAGGTTCCCAACGTAGATTTAAACTCAGCTAATGATATCCATTTGATCCCGACTCCACATCAGTTGGAGGACGGATCCCACATGTCGATCGAGGAGACGACTGACGTAGACATCGGCTTAGATCCAATGAATCCATAGATTATCAAGTTGGGGGTAAGCTTATCCTCTGAAGAGCAAGCCGACTACATTGCCCTTCTCAAAGAGAAGAAGGAGGTTTTTGCATGGTCATACAGAGACATGCTGGGGCTAGATCCGTAGCTAGTCATGCATAATCTAACGCTTGATCCGAAAATCAAGCCAGTTAAGCAAAAACTACGTAAGATGCACCCAACAATGGCCTTGATGGTCAAAGATGAATTGCAAAAGTTGTTGGATGCACAGTTTGTCATCTGCATGGATTATCCGCCATGGCTGTCCAACATGGTGCCCATCAAAAATCTCGATGGGAGGATTCGCATATGCACTAATTTTTGAGATCTAAACAAAGTGAGTCCTAAGGATGATTTCCCCTTGCCAAGCATCGACGCGTTGGTAGATGCTACAGCAGGTCACGAAATGCTATCCCTCATGGATGGTTTCTCGGGATACAATCAGATTCGTATCAATCCCGAGGATCAACTAAAAATGGCGTTCACAATGCCTTGGGGGACATTTTGTTATAAGGTCATGCCTTTTGGCCTTAAAAATGTTGGCGCCACCTACCAACGTGCCATGACGTACATCTTCCATGATTACATGCATAAAACTTTGGAAGATTACATGGATGATTTGTTGGCCAAGTCTCTTTTGCGCCCAGATCATCTCGATGACTTAAGCAAGATCCTCGATCGCCTCATGGAGCATAAAGTCGACTGAATCCCAAGAAGTGCGTATTTGGCATCACATCTGGAAAACTCTTGGGTTTCATAGTCTCAAAGCGAGGTATCGAGGTGGACCCAAAGAAAGTCAAGGCAATCCTTGAAATGGTTCCCCCAACTACCATTAAGCAGCTCAGAAGTCTGCAGGGAAAGGTCACATCAATCAAGCGCTTCATAGCGCAGCTATCTGACAAGTGCCGACCCATGAACAAATTATTGCACAAGGGGGTTACATTTCACTGGGATGACGAGTGCCAGTCAGCCTTTGATGACATCAAACAATACTTGGCTTCATCGCCAGTATTGGCACCACCTAGACCAGGAGTGTCATTCTACTTATACATCTCAGCTACTGAGGTGGCACTCGGGAGCCATGCTGGCCCGGAAGAATGAACTTCACAAAGAATAGGCTACTTACTATCTTAGCCGCACCCTGGTCAGTTATGAACTTAACTATGCATACGTCGAGAAACTCTGCTTGGCAGTGGTGTTTGCTACCAAAAAGCTATGCCACTACATGCTGAGCAACACTACGTATGTTGTGTCTAAGGAGAATCCATTGCGATACATGATGAGTCATACTTATCATAGTAGTCGCACGACGAAATGGATCATGTTGTTGACGGAATTTGACATAGAGTTTATCGGACAAAAATCTATCAAAGGACAGGTCATAGCCGATCAACTAGCAGAGGCTCCTCTCGAAGACGATCAGCCTCTAGTCATAGAACTACCCGATGATGGGGTCTTCCATGTCTCAGAATCGCCAGATTCTGATGAGCCTGAGTCACAGGCTGACATAACCCTATTTTTTGATGGTTCTAAATGTGAGCAAGGTGGTGGCATGGGAATAGTATTCTTCACACCGTAGGGCGCTCCAATGCCCCTATCATTTAAATTAAATTTCCCATGCACCAACAATAATGCAGAGTATGAAGCCTTGCTCATAGGTCTTCAGACAACAATCACCATGAACATCAAATGACTGAACATCTTTGGTGATTCGCTGTTAATTGTCAATCAAGTCAAAGGGGTATTCCAATGCAAATGCCCAGTTCTGCAGGCTTATAAAGCCCTTGTGGACAAATTCCTGGCAAAACTTGAGTGGTATGACATCGAGGCACTCCCTCGGTCATCGAATCATTTTGCGGACACAATGGCCTCCTTGGGGTCACTAATCCCGCAAGACCTTTCTGGTGATATGACAACCATTCAAGTCAAAACCCTATCGCAATCCATGATGGAGCGTGCAAGCTCTGACTTGACGCCAGGAATCCACATGATCCAGATTGAACCATCCTCGGATAAGTTCTCTCGAATCCACGATCATCTGAAACATGCCAACTCGGGGTCCTTGTTCTCCCCTACTCCCATTAATAGCAACACAACGCTATTCTTACAAGTTCTATCCCACTCAACGTTTGCTAGGGATGAACTTCAAGAGGGATTGGTTGTTCATACCATCGAGGTTTTCGATCAACAGGACTGGTATTTACCCATTAGAGACTACCTCAAGTTAGGTAATCTCCCGCTTGGATTGACGCATGCCACAAAATGAGCATTCAAGCAGAAAGCGGCTAAGTATGTCTTGATAGGAGACATTTTGTATCATCGTAGCTATGAAGGAATCCTCCTTCATTGCTTGGACCAGCAAGAGTCCACTTGGGCAATCGCCCAAGCGCACGATGGTACATGTGGTGGCCACTTCAGTGGTATGGCCATCGCAAAGCGCATTCTTCGCATGGGCTATTATTGGCCATCTTTAGAGCGAGATTGTTGCGCATATGTCAGGAAGTGCGTGAAGTGTCAACACCATGCCAATTTGATGCATGTACCTTCCTAGGCCTTGCAGACAGTCCAGTCTGCTTGGCCATTTTTGTAGTGGGGCTTCGATCTAATTGGAAAGATCTCCCCTACATCGTCAGGCCGTCACACGTTTATCATAATGGCCACAGAGTATTTTACCAAGTGGGTGGAAGCAGTTCCGCTTACCTCTACGACAGGACCCCGCATTGTGGAGTTCATTTTGCATAACATCATATGTCATTTTGGTATTCCATCCAAAATAGTCTCGGATAATGGGACACCATTCAAGAACAAAGACGTGCATGCTTTGACCACAAAGTACAAAATTTAGCATAGTTTTTCGACACCCTATTATCCGTAGGCGAATGGGCAAGCAGAGGCGTCAAACAAAATGCTAGTTGCCATCCTTAAAAAGATAGTCATAGACAGTCATAAGGATTGGCACATCCAAATCCCACTTGCCCTATGGGCTTATCGCACTAGCATTCGGACGCCCACTAGGGCCACTCCATTTTCGCTCGTGTATGGCTCCGAGGCAGTCATGCCTCTCGAGTTGGAAATTCCTTCCCTACGCATATCAATGCAAGAGTTCATCGATGATGACGCTGCATGGCAGGCCCGGTTAGACCAGCTTACGTTGCTTGACGAACGACGCGTTAATGCTCTCGAGCATTTACGTATCTATCAAGAGCGACTTAAGAAAGCTTACAACATGAAAGTTCACCTGAGGGACTTTCGGGTTGGTGATTTGGTTTTGAAGGAAAACCAACAGAACTCTAGTTTGTCATCCCACCTAAGGGACAAATTCATGGCAAATTGGTTAGGTCCATATGTCATTGATAGCAAAATAGGACCCGAGACATACCGGCTAGCCTCTCTTGATGGAATCAAGGAAACAGAACCCTTGAATATCAGTCATTTGTGACCATTCCATATCTAAGAGAGCCATATCCCAAAATGCTCCAAGGATTCATATAATCGCTTGGTCAATCCCAAAAATGCTCCAAGGATTCATATAATCGCTTGGTCAATCCCAAAAATGCTCCAAGGATTCATATAATCGCTTGGTCAATCCCAAAAATGCTCCAAGGATTCCATATAATCGCTTGGTCAATCCCAAAATGCTCCAAGGATTCCATAATCGCTTGGTCAATCCCAAAAATGCTCCAAGGATTCCATAATCGCTTGGTCAATCCCAAAAATGCTCCAAGGATTCTAATCCTTTATCAACTTAAATCGCTTGGTCAATCCCAAAAATGCTCCAAGGATTCCATATAATCGCTTGGTCAACCCCAAAATGCTCCAAGGATTCCCACAATCGCTTGGTCAAAAATAAAGAAATTCAAAATCCAAAAATCATCAAAAACAACAAAAATTTGCATCTCATTTCTAGGCATGCTCAAATTCATCAATAAAAAGCTCTTCTCACATCTCATCTTCATATTCACAAAAATCAATCCATCAAAAATACAAAAATATATAGCTGCATTAAGCATCGCATCCATACATTGCATATTTGTGGTCGTACAGGTCAAAGGCACCATAGGCTGTAATTGCTCTGCTAGTCCATCTTGTTCCACATTTTTCCATTTTATAAGCAATCCAAAAAACAACAAAAATACACCATTTACTACTTTTTACCACACTAGAGTCAGTGGTCTTATAATGTATCAAGAGTTTTCATCTTTCAGTCATAATTTTGCTTTCTAGCCATGTACTGTACCAAGTCAGGCAGATTTTATGAAGGTAGAGTTCTACTTGGATCACACCTTGTTACGTAGCATCCCAACACAAATTAAAACACATAAAAATTCCCAAGTTGTGTGAACGAAAGATGAAACCTGCAAAGTAATCCAGGTCACCATAAGCGAAATCGGCTATCTTGCTCATCCCCCTATGCGAATGACCCAAAGAATGCTGAGAGTTGGCAAAAGGACAAGCATCTTCCCTACCCAATTCCCCAAGAATCCCAAAGTTCTCAATAGTTGCAAAACATCAAAAATTTGCAAAAGTCAAAACTCCAAAATTTGACATCATCCCCGAGTGCATACATCAAAAAGCACATACAATAGTGATTCTTATCACTCCATATCCAAATCCCTTGCTCAAAAGAAAAATATATAAAAAAAATAAACAGTGATTTTTATCACTACAAAGGAGCAAGTATCCCAATACAATTGAAGAAAAGAAGGGAGTCGAACTTGAATCCCTGGAACTCTCAGCATTTCGATAGGTCATGAGGCAAGCCTCAGTATCGGTTTGGTGGATAGCCTATCGGTCACTGGCGGTAAACTTCCCGCATGACGATATATCTGTCACATTAACTTGTGTACAGATCAATGTTTGCATGTGGATGAGCTAGCTTATGGTATCCTAGATAGCACCATAGATTAATCTGACTAAATACAATAAAGGAGTTAGTGGAGCTAATTAGGTGATCCTCAGTACAGGTTTGGTTGAGAGCCTATCTGGCACTGGCGGTATCCTGACAAATACCACATAAATGAACTCAATTGCACACACAGGGATGTGAAATAACTTGGTCAAAGACAAGTCCAATTCATACCTTGTTCAAAAGTCTTGTAAGATAAAGTACAGTCATGGCTAGTGAGTTAAAACCGTCTGAGTCTCATAAAACCTTAGCTACATTTCTAAACCAACTGCGCTACTTTTCATCCTTACAATACCATCAAAAAATAAAAAAAACCACATGTATACATACAAAGTCATTTACCACAACAATCGCCTAAAAACAAAATCACAAAGTCCTAAACAGTCTATGGTGCCCTAACCAAACAACACAAATTCAATTCATCCATTACATTTTGCATATCACATATAAATAAAAAACATTTGCATTCATCATAACATATGCATCCATCAAAATAAATTAACATGCATACATCCATATTCATCAACCATCATGCATAAGATCAAATCATCACATGTGCATAAACAAAATAAAGTCATATATATATATCATCAAAAATGCCCGTAGGCTACAATAACTGGTCATCTGACCCCGCAATCAATCCAAAAACCCCCAAGCCTAAGGCGTCGGCCACCATGATCATGCAGGATCGATGCGACGAGAACTACCCCCATGGTGTGGGTCCTATGGGACCCCTCAAGGCGGCTACTGCTAGCCCCCGCATCATGCCTACTCGCCCCCCTCATCTAGTCGCCTACGCTGAGAGGATGCTGACTGCTCAGTATCACTCCCTCTCAGCGACGTAAGATCCACCTCTGAATGTAGGGACCCACCCACCAAGGTGGCTAATCTCTCCCTCCAGCTCTAACCGTGTCAACGACTCCATCTCTCACCTGATACTCCCAAGTTCTCCTCGCACCATCCAAAGCCCTATCCCTCTCTACCTCCCCCGTAAGGAGATCCCTCTCCCTAGAGCATCCCCCAACTCCTCATCGTGCCTTCGTAGCAACCCCTCCAACTGTGCAATCTCAGCACATAACCCTGCATCCGCATCTACCGCATCTGCTCGAGGCATGGGCATCTCTAGAACAGCAGCCTGCTCTGGCTCCCACTGCTCCATGATATCCTGCATCTTCGGCTGATCCAGAGCCCCAAGATCTGCATCCTTACCATCCACCTCTACCATCTCCGCATCCTCCAAAGGAGCTCCCCAATCATCCACTGGTGCCTCAACACCCTCCCCCCTGCTACCTCCTGCCTCCCAATGGCCCCTCTCCTCGCCATCGTCGTAGTACCCACCATGAGTCATACTCAACGGTAGTCCCGACGTCATCCACATCCGGGACGTCGATCACCACATCTGAATCCTCGCCCAGTGGCACGATGACCGATCGGTCTAGAGTCCTCTCATCCCCCGACATCGATAGACCATGGGCTCACCAGGCAACCCCTGGCACACCCCAAACTATCGTGTCACCCGGCTATACGAGAAGAACTCATGCTCGGTCCCATGCCGCCCAATCAGCCACCGCTCTCTACGTACCCTCGGAGCCACTCTCCAGCCTTCGACCAGCCGGATAGTCCCGATAAGGGCGCCAAACCACCTCCCCTAGAGTAAGCCGAGAGAAGGTATCGGCATAGTGCCCTACGACACCTGCCCACCGTCGACTATGCCCCTGCTCCCGGACCCCGCCACAGAACTGCATAACCTATCTCCCTATCCTCCATCTCCGCCTGAGTCATCCATGGTAACCCAGCTGGCCTCTCCACTGCTATGTGCTGCCAAGCCCAGCACTGCAACAAGTAGCTACAACTAATCCCCTTTCGCTGTCGATAGCGGACCTCATACAACTCCCCATAGAGCTGTGCCAATAGTGTCTGTCCCCATCTCATAATAAGTGGTGCCTCTATCGGGCACTCTACCAACTGCCAAACCAAATCCAGTAGGTTCCATGGGAACCTCGCACCTGACGAGTCAGGTAACAACATGTTGGACATGAGGCCCATAAGGAATGCGTGCCTCACGCCCAACACCCCCCTCTCCAGCCACCATCGAACCAAAATCTTGCCAATCTAGCAGTCACCCTCTGCCCTCTCCAGTGGATCCTCCACACCCAGCTCCTCCCCATGCCCGAAGCATCTCGTCAATACAGCTGTCCGCTGATCACGCGATGATGTCTTGATCGGCAGTCCATCTATCGAAATCCGTAGAAGCCGATAGATATCCTCCAAAGTCACAGTCATCTCCCCTATTGGGAGATGGAAGGTGTTGGTCCATGGATCCCAAAGATTGATCAGGGCCATCAAATAGGCCTGATCCATGACCATAGGCTCCAGTCGAGCCACCTGCTTGAGCCCAAGGGCATCAAGCCACTCCCAGTCAAGCTACAGTCAATGCCCCCCATGCTTCAGTAAAAGTAGTGGGTACACGGTACCGGCTCCTAACAACCTGCAAAAGAAAACAATTCAAAAACATTAAAATCATGGAAAAGAACTGTACAACAATAACATGAATATACAACATTGTATACCAATGTACAAAAAAAAAAAACAAACATAAAAATTCAAACAAAAATTAATTTTTCAGTTCTAGGGTTTCTAATCCTAACTGATTAATTTAAAAACAAAAATTCAAAATTCAAACAAAAAAATTTTTCAGTTCTAGGGTTCCTAATCCTAACTAATAAATTCCAAAAATAAAACAAAACAAAATTCAAAAATTAATTTTTCAGTTCTAGGGTTTCTAATCCTAATTGATTAATTTAAAAACAGAACAAAAATTCAAAAAACAACAAAAATTAAGTCTTAGGGTTTTACGTTCCATTTATCCTAGGGTTTAGTTAAAAGCTAAATAAAAATTCTTTACCTAGGTTTTGCTACGTTTAGTTGTACACTAAGTCTTAGTTGTCTTCAGCTCAGTTTCAGGGTTTAAGTTTTAAAATTTTGAAAAACATCATCACAAAAATAATTGAACAAAACAATTGCAATGTTAAACAAAAATAATAACTCTAGGGAGCACTTACTGGTCTCGCTTCGGCTTCGCCGCTCGATCCGGTTTGTGCACTCATGATGGCAGGGAAAATTCGGCAGCGCTTCGCTTTGCAGAATTAACCTCCTCCCCAGAGCTCCAAATCGCAAGAAAAATCAGATGCAAATGAGCCCAAACCCTAGTTTTGGCCTTTAAATAGGCCTTTTGAGCTTAAATTCATCTTTCCCTAGGATGAGCGCTCTGGTTAGCGCTCGTCCCACCCTGGGACGAATTCTAAGTTGGTATTCGTCCCACCCTGGGACGAATTCAGGCCAAAAATTTCAAAAAACATCAAAAATTGAACAAAAATGCACTAAAACAGCTAATAAACTTGCCCGATGAGAGTGTTGTTGCACTTGACATCCCGGGCATACAAAATAGACGTTGGGGTCACAAATTGTCACTATCCTACTCCCTAAGAAGGCTACCATAGCCGGACCGCTCCACGGGAAGACGGATTTTTGCCAATTTCAGCTCCAAAAAGCGTCGCAAAAAGGGTTACCACCCACCAAAAATAGGTCTAAATGTCAGAAAAATTGCACATGCTTAATGCTAAACCATCTAAGGGCACCCTTGCACAAGTCATCTTGGGTCAAGCGACTCGTCGCTTTTCTCACGAAGGTCATTCCCTCATCGATTCGTCGCTTGAGGGGGTAGTCACACTTAGTCACCAATCAACAAACACACACCCAATTAAGGAAAACGACATGCATTCAAAGAATCATTGACAAAGACAATTACGCTCCTGCTTGGGGCAGTAAACAAGCAATAATCACAAATTGATCAAACACTTGGCATTCCCGAAGCATGAACACAAGGTTCCCCTATGGACAAAAGGTTGCGCCCTTTGCCTATTCATGACTGATCAATGTCCAAGCTCAAGTCACACCTCACCAAAATAGGTTAATACTTGAAATCAAATTCCTTAGCTCGTCAGAAGCAAGGATTCAAGAATGCATGCCCTTTCCATACTTGGGGCATCAAAAGTTGGTTAGGTTACCAAGAAACCCTAATCATTAGTGCTTTGGTTATCTATTTTTGCTCGACGCTGTGCCATGCACAGCGCATCCCAAAAAGGGGCATCTATAGACACCAAAATAGCACCAATCCGATTATGTGACTGCAAACACTGATCGCTTTGACACACACAGCCCCCAGGGCAGCCCTCAGAGGTTAAACAGTGGTCCTAACCACTTTTGTAGCAATTTTGTAAGGTCAGAAGGCAATTTGGCACATTCAAGCACTTTGCTCAGTATCCGTCCCACCCAGGGACGAATTCAAATTGGGATCCGTCTCACCCAGGGACGAATTCTGAATTCGCTCTAGGTCAGGACGAATTCCAGGTTCAACGGGCAAAAAGAAAAATGGTGCCAAGTGGCAGCCGAGGACAGTCAATTAATGCCTCCTGCCTTGCATGCACGTGTAGGTGGGCAGATTGGGCGTTAGAGGACTGTCACAAGGGCAGTCATGGAAGCCCAAGTCATGGAGGAGTCTCCTCCCTCTTGAGAAGGCATGGCCGCCACATGGCACCCATGCATGCCCCTCCAAAGAGACCCCTTGGGTCTATAAAATGGTGGACTTTCCCACCCAAAAAAAGACAAGTTGGAGGCATTTTCAAGCAACGAAGTGCTGCCAAATTGAATACCACATTTTACCCTTTTGATTCACCTCTTCCACATCCTTGATCTCTTTCGCAAGAGAGGTTATTGGGTGGCTATTGGAAGTGTGAATCCGGACCCAAAACCCGACATTTGACCACATTGATCTACCAATTCGTCGACAACCCATTACAAGAGATTTTGGGCCCATCCCAAGTGGATTGGTGCCGAAATCAAGTTCTAATGGTGGGCGGCCCGCCCGGGCGCCCCGCATTTCTTAGTTTCATTTTAATTTGTTCTTTTGTCACTTGTTTATCTTCCATTCCATTTTATGTTGTTTAGATAGTTTATAATTTCGATTTCATAAGGTTTTGATCAAATCTTATCATGTTTTGTCGCTTTTGTTGTCCTCACTAACTTGCAGGTAACGACGTCAAATTCCCATTGATGGAGGTCAAATTGGGGAAATCCGACCATCTGGGTCATCCCAAAATGCCCCCAATTAGCTAACCCCTATGTTTGTAGGTCTTTTGGAGATCCCGAGACGCGACATTTGGGCAGGATCACTTCGACATTTTGTCGTAGGCGAATTCATCCTACCCAGGGACGAATTACAGTAGAATTCGTCCTGCCCAGGGACGAATTCAAATCGACGACCAATTTCTCGACTATTTTGATGGCAGTGGCCCTCTGGTAATGTTCTCTGTCTCTGTCAAATTTGCAGGTTATTTGGAGTCATTTTATTCATCGGTTTAGCTAACCTTATGCATGCATCCTCCATTGGTTTTTAAGATCAAACGTTTCATATTTTGTCATAGGTGCTACTAATGACTTGTTGTGTCTTTGAATGTAGGAGGAGCAGCAAGGATCAAGGATTCATCAACACAAGCGGCGGCAACACTTTGGCCCGCCCATTTCAAATGTGGGCACGCGGAAGGAGGAACACTAAGTCATGATTGTAACCAAAACTCATTTAACGCTCCTAGCCCCTGAAAAGGGAGGAGGCATCTTTGTAACCGATATTAAGAGAGTTAAATAAAAAGGGTTGTGCTTTCTGTACTTTCTTTTATCTCAGTTCAATTCGTCTCTTTCATTTCATGCATTTCACATTTTAGGACTTAAGCGTTTGTTTGATTTTGAATGCATCGCATTAGTATTTCTTTCTTCCGGAATCTCGTGCTTTCACCCCCTCAAATGACGAATCGATGAGGGAATGACCAACATGAGAAAAGCAACGAGTCACTTGACCCAAGATGACTTGTGTAAGGGTGACTTCATATGTTTTAGCATTAAATGTGTGTGCAGTTTTTTGACATTTAGACCTGTTTTTGGTGGGTGTTAACCCTTTTTGTGACGCCATTTAGGGATGAAATTCTTGAAGATTCATCCTCCCGTGGAGTGGTCCGGATATGGTAGCCTTCTTAGGGAGTAGGATAGTGAGGATTTGTGACCCCGACATCTATTTTGCATGCCCATAATGTCAAGTGCAAAAGCACTCTCATTGGACATTTTTATTGCTTGTTTTTGGTGCATTTTTGTGCATTTTTACTATTTTTGAAATGTTTGCCCTGTATTCATCCCTAGGTGGGATGAATTCCTATTGAGCATTCATTCCAGGGTGGGACGAGCACTAACTAGAGTGCTCGTCCCAGGGAGGAACGATTACATGCTCAAAAAACCTATTTAAAGGCCAAAACTAGGTTTTGGGTTCATTTGCACTTGTTTTTTTCTGGAAATTTGGAGCTCTGAGGAGGAGGAGGTCAATTCTGCGAAGCGAAGCACTGTCAAATTTTCCTGCCACCATGATTTCACGGACCGGATCGAGCGGTGGAGCCGAAGCGAGACCAGTAAGTGAACTGCCTCTTTATTAGTTTTTTGTATTACAATTTTAAAACCGCAAGTTATTTTTTGCTTCTTTTTTTTGTATTTTGTTTTTCAAATGTAAAAATGAAAAACCCTAGTGAAATTAATGTGTTTATTTGTTTTGGTATGGCTTAATTAAAATGTAGGTTGAAATCCTAGTGGAAACCATGTTTGTTTTTGTTCATTTTGTGTAAACTAACAGAAACCCTAGGCTAACAAAAATCGAAGCTTAGCTGAAAAACGTAGGCTAACCCTAGTTAAACAAAGATCAAAACTGAGTTTAAAAACTTAGGGAAAATTTGAGCTTAAAAAATTAGTGTTAAACATAGTTTTTTTTTTTAAAACTTCGCTCAACCTTAGTCATTTTTGTTGTTCTTGTTTTATTTATCAATGTAAAGTTAAAAACCCTAGATTGACAAATGAATTTTATAATTTTTGATTTTTTTTTTTAATTTATCAATTTGAGAGTATAAAACCCTAGGTTGACAAATGAATTTTGTAATTGATGATTTTTTTTTTTTTTTAATTTATCAATTTGAGAGTATAAAAACCTAGGTTGACAAATGAATTTTGTAATTGATGATTTTTTTTTGTTTTAATTTATCAATTTGAGAGTATAAAACCCTAGGTTGACAAATGAATTTTGTAATTTTTGATTATATTGTTTGTAGCTGTACACTTTTTGTCATGATTTTAATGTGTTTATTTTGTTTTCTTTTGTAGGTTGTGAAGATCCAGTATCGTGTGCCTACTATTTTTGCTGAAGCGCGAGAGGTGCTAGCTGTGGCTAACTGGGAGTGGCTTGACGCCCTTGGGCTCAAGTAGGTGACTCAATTGGAGCTAGTGATGGGGGATCGGGCCTTCCTGACGGCCCTAATCAACTTGTGGGATCCCTGCTAATACTTTCCATCTCCCAAAAGGGGAGATGATAGTCACTTTGGAGGATGTCTATCAGATTCTTCGAATTCTAATAGACGGACTGCCGATCAGAACGACGTTGCAGGATCAATGGACAACAGTGCTGACACGCTGCTTTGGGCATGGGGAGGAGTTGGGGGTGGATGGTCCAGTGGAGAGGGTAGAGGTTGACTATCAGATGGGCGGGATCTTAGTTTGATGGTGGCTTGAGAGGGGTGTGTTGGGAGTGAGGCACTCAGTACTCATGGGCCTCATTTCCAACATGCTGCTACCTGACTCATTAGGTGCGAGGTTCTCGTGGAACTTGCTGGATGTGGTCTATCGGCTGGTGGAGTGTTTGACGCATGAGCCTTTGATCATGAGGTTGGGATAGATGCTGTTGGCACAACTCTATGGTGAGCTATATGAGGTCTATTTTCGGAGGCAGAAGGGTATTAGCTGTAGCTATCTATTATAGAGCTGGGCTTGGCAGCACATAGCAGTGGAGAGGCCAGTGGGGTTACCTTGGATGACTCGCGTGGAGATGGTGGATAAGGATATAGGTTATGCAACTCTGTGGTGGTGGTCTAAGGGGCAGGGACAGAGTCGATGGTGGGTAGGTGTTGTAGGGCACTATGCCGATGCCTTCGCTCGACTTACTCCAGGGGAAGTGTTTTGGCGCCCCTATTAGGACTGTCCAGCCTGGTCGGAGGCTGGAGAGTGGCTCCGACGGGTATGCAGGGAGCAATGGCTGATTGGGTGGCATGGGAATGAGTAGGAGTTCTTACCTTACAGCTGGGTGACACGACAGTTTAGGGTGCACCAGGGGTTGCCTGGTGAGCCCATGGTCTATTGGTGTTGGGGGGACGAGAGGACTCTGGACCAATCGATCATCGCACCATTATACGAGGATTCAAACATAGCGATCGATGTACCAGACATGGATGACATCAAGACTACCACAGAGTATGACCAATGGTGGATACTACGACGATGGTAGGGAGAGGGGCCACTAGGAGGCACGGAGGCAACAACAGCAGGCGGGGAGGGTGCCGAGGCACCAGGAGATGATTGGGGAGCTCTGCTGGAGGATGCGGACATGGTGGAGGTGGATGATGCGGATGTGGATATTGGGGTTTCGGATCAACTAGAGATACAGGACGTCATGAAGCAGTGGGAGCCAGAGCAGGTTGCTGTTCTAGCGATGCCAATGCCTCATGCAGTGTCGGAGGACACGGAGTCTGGGTTACGTGCTGAGAATGCACGATTAGAAGGGTTGTTGCAAAGGCATGATGAGGAGCTGGGGGATGCACTATGGGAGAGGGATCTCCTATGCATGCAGCTGGTAGAGCGAGAAAATGCATGGGCTATGTATCGCCAACAGGATGGGGACACCGATGCTACATGGGAGAGGGATCTCCTACGGATGCAGCTGGCAGAGAGGGATAGGGCTTTGGAAGAATGTGATGAGAACTTGGCGATGTATCACCAGTAGGAGGTGGACTTGGTGCTGCAATGGTTGGAGCTGGAGGTAGAGATTAGCCACCTCGATGGGCGGGTCTCTACGTTCAATGGAGGTAGATCATCGTGCCACTCGAGAGGGAGCGAGACTGAGTAATCAACATCCTCTTAGTGTAGGCAACTGAATGAGGAGGGCTCGAGTAGGAATGATGCGGGGGCTAGCAGTAGCCACCCTGAGGTTTCTCATAGGACCCACACCATGGGGGGTAGTTCCCATCGTACCGATCCTGCATGATCATCGTGGCCGATGCCCTAGGCTTAGGGGTTTTTGAGCTTTTGGCTTTTTGTGGGGTCAGATGACCGATTATTGTAACCTACAGGCATTTTTGATGATATATATAGATGACTTTATTTTATTTATGCACGTGTGATGATTTGATTTTATGCACAATGAGTGATGAATATGGATGTATGCATGTTAATTTATTTTGATGGATGCATATGTTTTGATGAAATGCAAATGTGTTTAATTTATATGATATGCAAATGGAATGGATGAATTGAATTTGTGATTTTTGGTGGTGGCACCATAGATTGTTTAGAACTTTATGGCTTTTTGTCCTAGGCGATTGCTGTGTGACCTGAATTTCTTTATGTACGGGCTATTTATTTTTTATTTTTTTATTTTTTTGGCAATGAAAGATAGCAAGTTGGTTTGGAATGTAGGTAGGGTTTTTCAAGACTCAGATGTTTTAACTATCTAGCCACCACTGTACTTTCATCTTACGAGACTTTTGAACAAGGTATGAATCAGACTTGTCTTTGACCTAGTTATTTCACATCCCTATGTGTGTAATTGAGTTCATTTATGTGGTGTTTGTGAAAGCACGAGGATACGGAAACAAAAAAGGAAAAGCTCCAAGCACGATGCAAAAACGAAACTGAACTTAACGCTAAACCCTACGAATTAAAAATGCATGAAATGGAGAAAAACATGAATTGAAGCCCAAATGAAATAACAGCCCTTCTCTTTTATTGATGTATTTCACATTTCGGTTACAATCCACATCCTCCCTTTTTAGGGGCGAGGAGCGTTAAATTCATCTCTTGGTCACATCCATGGATAACCATCCTTCTTTCGCGTGCCCACATGTAAGATGGGCGGACCAAAACGTCGCCGCCGCTTGTGTCTACGAATGTTGATTCCTTGCTGCTCCTCCGATGTTTCGATCCTGCGTTCAAAGGAACAAGAAATAGTTAGTAGCACTTGCGGATGAAACAAAACATGCAATCCCCAAGCCTACGATCAGTGAATGAGAAAAATGAATTAAACTATAACTAAAATGAATCCAAATGCTCTAAAAATTTGATAGGGGCATCAGGACATCACCAGGAGGGCAACTGCAAAAAGAACGGTCGGGAAATTCCTCACCGATTTGAATTCGCTTCGGGGGGGTGAATTTACCTGCAACAAAATGCCGAAAAGGTACTGTCCCAAATGTCCTACCTAGAGAGCTCCAAAAGACCTGCAAACTTGGGGTTAGCTAATTGGGGGTATTTTGGGAAGACCCAGATGGTCAGATTTTCCCAATTTGGCCTCCATTAACAGGAATTTGATGATGCTACCTACAAGTTAGTAAAGACAAAAAGTGATAGAACATGATAAGATTTGCTCAAAACATTACGAAATCGAAATTGCAAACTACCTAAGCAGCATAAGATGAAATGCAAGATAAAAATGATAGAAAGAACAATCTGCCATAGATTCCTAATCATTCCTAAAAGGGACGATTAGACTCATGGCAGTGCGGGGGCGCCCGGGCAGGCCGCCCACCGTTGGGACCTGATTTCGGCGCCAATCCACTTGGGATGGGTCCAAAATCTCTTGTAAGGTGTTGTCGGAAAATTGGGGTGGTATTCTATGGCCAAATGTCGGGTTTTGGGCTCAAGATTCGACCTTCCAATGATCACCCAATGACCTCTTCTCCAAAAGAGATCACGGATGTGAAAGGCACAAATCGCACAAGGATGTATGGGGAAATAAAATGGCAGCACTTCGTTGCTCCAAATTGCTCTTACTCTGTATATTTTGGGGTGAGAAAACCCACCAATTTATAGACCTGGAGGTCTCTTGGGATGAGCATGCAGAGGCGCCACTTGGCAGCCATGCCCTTCCAGGGGAGGGAAGATTCCTCCCTGAATAGGGACTCCATGACTGCCCTTGTAACAACCTCTAACGCTCGAAAACGCTCACCTATACTCCCATGCAATGAAGGAAGCGTTAAGTGGCGGATCCGAGCTGCCATTTGCCAAGATTTGACTTTTTGCCCATCAAACCTGCAATTCGCCCCACCCTGGAGCGAATTGTGAATTCGTCCCTGGGGGGGAGCGAATCCCAATTAGAATTCGTCCCTGGGTGGAACGGATATTGAGCAAAGTGCCTGAAGGTGCCAAAATGATTTTTGACCTTCCAAAACTGTTGTGAGAGTGGTTAGGACCATTGTTTAACCTCTAGGGGCTGCCCTTGGGGCTGTGTGTGCCAATGTGATCAGTGTTTGCAGTCACATAATCGGATTGGTGTTGTTTTGGTGTCTACAGATGCCCCTTTTTGGGATGCGTTGTGCAAGGCACAACGTCGAGCAAAAATAGATAACCAAAGCACTAATGATTAGGGTTTCTTAGTAACCTAACCAAATTTTGATGCCCCAAGTATGAAAAGGGCATGCATTCTTGAATCCTTGCTTCTGACGAGCGAAGGAACTCAGTTCAAGTGTTAACCTTTTTCGGTGAGGTGTTACTTGAGCTTGGACATTGATCAATCATGAATAGGCAAAGGGCGCAACCTTTTGTCTATGGGAACCTTGAGTTCATGATTCATGAATGCCAAGTGATTGATCAGCTTGTGATTATTGCTTGTTTACTGCCCCAAGCAGGAGCGTGATTTGTCTTTGCCAATGATTCTTCGAATGCATGCCATTTCCATGATTGGGTGTGTATTTGTTGATTGGTGACTAAGTGTGACTACCCCCTCAAGCGACGAATCGATGAGGGAATGACCTACATGAGAAAAGCGACGAGTCGCTTGACCCAAGATGACTTAGGTAAGGGTGCCTTCAGAGATTTATCTTTGAATGTGTGTGCAGTTTTTCGACATTTAGACCTATTTTTGGTGGGTGTTAACCCTTTTGGGGACGCCTTTCTGGAGCTGAAATTGTCAAAAATCCGTCTTCCCGTGGAGCGGTCCGGCCATGGTGGCCTTCTTAGGGAGTAGGATGGTGATGATTTATAACCTCAATTTATTTTTCAAACTTTCCAATTTTTTTGTGTGGTTTTAACCTCTTTCACCGAAATTCAAGTGCAAAAGCACTCTCATTGGACAATTTTATTGCTATTTTTGGTGCATTTTTGTGCATTTTTGTTGTTTTGTGAAATGTTTGCTCTGTATTCATCCCTAGGTGGGACGAATTCCTATTGAGCATTCATTCTAGGGTGGGACGAGCGCTAACCAGAGTGCTCATCCTAGGGAGGAATGATTACAGGCTCAAAAATCCTATTTAAAGGCCAAAACTAGGGTTTGGGCTCATTTGCACTTGTTTTTTTGGCGATTTGGAGCTCTAAGGAGGAGGAGGTCAATTCTACGAAGCGAAGCACTGCCAAATTTTTCTGCCACCATGAGTGCACGAACCGGATCGAGCGGCAGAGCCGAAGCAAGACCAGTAAGTGAACTCCCTCTTTATTATTTTCTTGTATTATAGTTTTTTTGTTCGAATTTATCAATTTGAGAGTATAAAACCCTAGGTTGACAAATTAAATTTTGTTATTTCTTTTTTTGTGTGTTTGTGTTAATTTATCAATTTTGAGAGTATAAAACCCTAGGTTGACAAATTAAATTTTGTTTTGCGTTTATGTTGTTTGTATCTGTACACTATTTTTCATGATTCTAATGTGCTTATTTTGTTGTCTGTTGTAGGTTGTGAAGAGCCGGTATCACGTGCCGACTATTTTTGTTGAAGCATGGGAGGCGCTAGCTGTGGCTGATTGGGAGTGGCTTGATGCCCTAGGGCTCAAGCAGGTGACTCGATGGAGCCAGTGATTGGGGATCGGGCCTACCTGATGGCCCTGATCAACTTGTGGGATCCCTGGACTAATACTTTCCATCTCCCAATAGGGGAGATGACAATCACTTTGGAGGATGTCTATCGGATTCTTAGGATTCCAATAGACGGACTGACGATCAGGACGACGTCGCGGGATCAGCGGACAGCGGTGCTGACATGCTGCTTCGGGCATGGGGAGGAGTTGGGGGTGGATGGTCCAGTGGAGAGGGTAGAGATTGACTGCCAGATGGGTGGGATTCTGGTTTGATGGTGGTTTGAGAGGGGGGTGTTGGGAGTGAGGCACGCATTGCTTATGGGCCTCATTTCCAACATGCTGCTACCTGACTCGTCAGGTGCGAGGTTCCCGTGGAACCTGATGGATGTGGTCTATCGACTGGTGGAGTGTTCGACATAGGAGCCTTTGGTCATGAGATGGGGACAGACGCTACTAGTGCAGCTTTATGGGGAGCTATATGAGGTCCACTGCCAGAGGCAGAAGGGGATCACTGTAGCTATCTGCTATAGAGCTGGGGTTGGTAGCACATAGTGGTGGAGAGACCAGGGGGGTTACCATGGATGACATGGGTAGAGATGGTAGATAAGGATATAGGTTACGCGGCTCTATGGTGGCGGTCGGAGGAGCAGGGATAGAGTCGATGGTGGGCAGGTGTCATAGGGCACTATGTCGATGCCTTTGCTCGGCTTGCTCCGAGGGAGGTGTTCTGGCACCCCTATCGGGACTGTCTAGCCTAGCCTGAGGCTGGAGAGTGGCTCTTGGGTACGCAAGGAGCGGTGGCTGATTGGGTGGCATGGGACCGAGTAGGAGTTCTTCCCATACAATCGGGTGACATGATAGTTTGGGGTGTGCCAGGGGTTTCCTGGTGAGCCCGTGGTCTATCGGCATCGGGGGACGAGAGGACTCTGGATCGGCCGGTCATCATGCCATTGGGCGAGGATTCGGATGTGATGATCGATGTCCTGGACGTGGATGATGTCGAGACTACTAGAGTATGATCAGTGGTGGACTCTATGGTGATGGTGGGGAGAGGGGCCACTGGGAGGTGCGGAGGGCAGAAGGGTGGGAGGGTGCCGAGGCGCAGGAGATGATTGGGGAGCTCCGCTCGAGGAGGCGGACATGGTGGAGGTAGATGATGTGGATGTGGATCTTGGGGTTCGAATCAGCCGGAGATGCAGGACGTCACGGAGTAGTGGGAGCCAGAGCAGGCTGCTATTCCAGAGATGCCCATGCCTCAGGGAGATTCAGAGGACACGGAGTCAGGGTTACGCTGAGAATGCATGATTGGAGAGGCTATTATGGAGGCGAGATGAGGAGTTGGGGGAGGCTCTACAAGAGAGGGATCTCTTATGGGCTCAGTTAGCAGAGTGGGAGAACGCATGGGCTACGCACCACAGGGGAGGGGGATACCGATGCTGCATGGGAGAGGGATCTCCTACGGGTGCAGCTGGTGCAGCACGATGATGTAGTCATGATGTACCATCGATGGGAGGCGGAGTGGTGTCGACACCGGATGGATTTGGAGGGAGAGATCATCCACCTCGAGGGGCGGGTACCTGAGCCCTCGGGAGGTGGGTCGTCACGTCGGATGAGGGGCAGTGATACTGAGCAGTCAGCATCATCTCATCATAGGTGACTGGATGAGGGAGGGGGTAGTAGGCATGATGCGGGGGCTAGCAGCAGCCACCCTGAGGGGTCCCATAGGACCCACACCATGGGGGGTAGTTCCCGTCGCACCGATCCTACGTGATCATGGTGGCCGACGCCTTAGGCTTGGGGGTTTTGAGATTTTGGATTTGGTTGCGGGGTCACATGACCGGTTCTTTGTAGCCTATGGGCATTTTTGATGATATATATATACATACTTTATTTTGTTTATGCGCATGTGATGATTTGATTTTATGCATGATGATTGATGAATATGGATGTATGCATGTTAAGTTATAGTGATGAATGCATATGTGTTGATGAGTGCAAATGTTTCTAATTTATATGATATGCAAATGGAATGGATGAATTGAATTTGTGATGTTTGGTAGTCGCACCATAGACTGTGTAGAACTTTATGGCTTTTTGTCCTAGGCGATGGCTACGGTAAATAGCTTTTTATGTATACATGTTTTTTTGGTATTTTCTGATGGCGATGCAAGGATGAAAGATAGCAAGTTGGTTGAGAATGTATGTTAAGGTTTTTTGAGACTCAGATGTTTTAACTATCTAGCCAAAACTGTAGTTGTATCATACAAGACTTTTGACCAAGGTATGAATCGGACTTGTCTTGGACCAAGTTATTTCACATCCCTGTGTGTGCAATTGAGTTCATTTATGTGGTGTTGGTCAGGATACCGCCAGTGCCAGATAGGCTGTCAACCAAACCTGTACTGAGGATCACCTGATTAGCTCCACTAACTCCTTTGTTGTATTTAGTCAGATTAATCTGCGGTGCTATCATAGGATACCATAAGCTAGCTCATCCACATGCAAACATTGATCTGCACACAAGTTAATGTGATAGATATATCGTCATGCGGGAGGTTTACCACCAGTGACCGATAGGCTATCAACCAAACCGGTACTGAGGTTTGCCTCATGACCCATCTGGATGCTGAGAGTTCCAGGGATTCAAGTTCGACTCCCTTCTTTTCTTCAATTGTATTGGGATACTTGCTCTTTTGTAGTGATAAAAATCACTGTTTATTTTTGTATTATATTTTTCTTTTGAGCAAGGGATTAGGATATGGAGTGATGAGAATCACTATTTTATGTGCTTTTCTTGATGTATGCACTTTGGTTGTGATGTCAAAATTTGGATTTTTGACGTTTGCAAATTGTTGATGTTTTGCAACTTTTGAGAACTTGGGATTCTTGGGGAATTGGGTAGGGAGGATGCTTGTCCTTTTGCCAACTCTCAGCATTCTTGGGGTCATTCGCACAGGGGGATGAGCAAGATAACCATTTCACTTATGGTGACCTGGATTGCTTTGCAGGGTTCATATTTCGTTCACACAACTTGGGAATTTTTTATGTGTTTTAACTTGTGTCGGGATGCTACGTAACAAGGTGTGATCCAAGTAGAATTCTACCTACGTAAAATCTGTCTGACTTGGTACAGTATGTGGCTAGACAGCTAATGATGACTGAATGATGAAAACTCTTGATACATGAGAAAACAACTGACTATGATGTGGGAGAATAACGTGAATGGCGGTTATAGGCGATGAGCTATTGATAAAGCGGAAAAATGTAGAAGATGATGGTTTTGCCAAGTAATGACAATCTATGGTGCTTTGACCTTTATGACCACAAATATGCAATGTGTGGGTGTGATGCGTAATGCAGCTATATGTTTTTGTGTTTTTGATGGATTGATTTGTGTGAATATGAAGATGATATGCAAAATAGAGCTCTTTATTTTTGTGATGATTTTGAGCATGTATGGAAATGAGATGCAAATTTTGTTATTTTTGATGATTTTATTTTTGTTTTTTTTTTTTTGACCAAGCGATTGGGGAATCCTTGGAGCATTTTGGGGATTGACCAAGCGATTACGAAAATCCTTGGAGCATTTTGGGGATTGACCAAGCGATTACGAAAATCCTTGGAGCATTTTGGGAATTGACCAAGCGATTACGAAAATCCTTGGAGCATTTTGGGGATTGACCAAGCGATTACGAAAATCCTTGGAGCATTTTGGGGATTGACCAAGCGATTACGAAAATCCTTGGAGCATTTTGTTTGGGCTATGGCTCTTCTAAACATGGAATGGCCGCAAATGACTGATGTTCAAGGGTTCTAGTTCCTTGATTCCATCAAGAGAGGCTAGCCGGTATGTTCCAGGTCCTATTTTGCTATCAATTACATAGGGACCTAACCAGTTTGCCATGAATTTGTCCCTTAAATGGGATGGCAGACTAGAGTTCTATTGGTTTTCTTTCAAGACCAAGTCACCGACCTGAAAGTCCCTCAAGTGAACTTTCATGTTGTATGCTTTCTTAAGTCGCTCTTGATAGATACGTAAATGCTCGAGGGCATTAACGCGTCATTCGTCAAGCAACGTAAGCTGGTCTAACCGGGCCTGCCACGTAGTATCATCATCGATGAACTCTTGCATTGATATGCGTAGGGAAGGAATTTCCAACTCGAGAGGCATGACAACCTCGGAGCCATACACGAGCAAAAATGGAGTTGCCCCAGTGGGTGTCCGAATGCTAGTGTGATAGGCCCACAGGGCAAGTGGGATCTGAATGTGCCAATCCTTATGATTATCTACGACTATATTTTTGAGGATGGTGACTAGCATTTTGTTTGACGCCTCTGCTTGCCCATTTGCCTACGGATAATAGGGGGTCAAAAAACTGTGCTGAATTTTGTACTTTGTGGTCAAAGCACGCACATCTTTGTTCTTGAATGACGTCCCATTATCCGAGATTATCTTGGATGGAATACCAAAATGACATATGATGTTATGCAAAATGAACTCCACAATGCGGGGTCCAGTCGTAGAGGTTAGCGGAACCGCTTCCACCCACTTGGTGAAGTACTCTGTGGCCATGATGATAAACGTGTGATGACCTGACGACGCAGGGGAGATCTTTTCGATTAGATCTAGGCCCCACTACAAAAAAGGCCAAGCCGATTGGATCGGCTGCAAGGCCTGGGAAGGTACGTGTGTCAAATTAGCATGGTGTTGACACTTCACGCACTTCCTGACATATGCGCAACAATCTCGCTCTAAAGATGGCCAATAATAGCCCATGCAAAGAATGCGCTTTGCGATGGCCATACCGCTGAAGTGGCCACCGCATGTACCATCGTGCGCTTGGGCGATCGCCCAAGTGGACTCTTGCTGGTCCAAGCACCGAAGGAGGATCCCTTCATAGCTACGATGGTACAAAATGTCTCCTAACAAGACATGCTTTGCCGCTTTCTGCTTGAATGCACATTTTGCGGCATGCGTCAATCCAAGTGGGAGGTTACCTAACTTGAGGTAGTCCCTTATGGGTGAATACCAATCCTGCTGATCAGAAGCCTCGATGGTATGAACAGCCAGTCCCTCTTGAAGTTCATCCCTAGCAAAAGCTGAGCGGGAGAGAACTTGTAAGAATAGTATTGTATTGCTATTAAGGGGAGTAGGGGAGAACAAGGACCCCTAGTTGGCATGTTTCAGATGATCATGGATTCGAGAGAACCTATCCATGGATGGCTCAATCTGGATCAAGTGGATTCCTGGCGTTAAATCAGAGCTTGCTCGCTCCATCACGGATTGTGATAGTGTTTTGACTTGAATGGTGGTCATATCACCAGAAATGTCTTGCGGGATTAGCGACCCCAAAGAGGCCATAGTGTCCGCAAAATGATTCGATGATCGAGGGAGTGCCTCGATGTCGTACCATTCAAGATTTGCCAAGAATTTGTCCACAAGGGCTTTGTAGGCCTACAGAACTGGGCATTTGCATTGGAATACCCCTTTGACTTGGTTGACAATTAACAATGAATCACCGAAGATATTCAATCATTTAATGTTCATGGTGATTGTTGTCTGAAGACCTATGAGCAAGGCTTCATACTCTGCATTGTTGTTGGTGCATGGGAAATTTAATTTAAATGACAGGGGCATAGGAGCACCCTGCGGTGTGAAGAATACTATTCCCGTGCCACCACCTTGCTCACATTTAGAACCATCAAAAAATAGGGTTATGTCGGCCTGTGACTCAAGCTCGTCAGAATCTGGTGATTTTGAGACATGGAAGACCCCATCATCGGGTAGTTCTATAGTCAGAGGCTGGTCATCTTCGAGAGGAGCCTCTGCTAGTTGATCGGCTATGACCTGACCTTTTATGGATTTCTGTCCAATAAACTCTATGTCAAATTCCATCAACAACATGATCCATTTCGTCGTGCGACTACTATGATAAGTATGACTCATCATGTATCGCAATGGATTCTCCTTAGACACAACATACGTCTTGTTGCTCAGCATGTAATGGCGCAGCTTTTTGGTAGCAAACACCACTGCCAAGCAGAGTTTCTCAATGTATGCATAGTTAAGTTCATAGCTGACCAGGGTGCGGCTAAGATAGTAAGTAGCCTGTTCCCTATGAAGTTCGTTCTTCTAGGCTAACATGGCTCCCAGTGCCACCTCAATAGCTGAGATGTATAAGTAGAATGACACTCCTGGTCTAGGTGGTGCCAATACTGGTGGTGAAGCCAAGTATTGTTTAATGTCATCGAAGGTTGACTGGCACTCGTCATCCCAGTGAAATGCTACCCCCTTGTGCAACAACTTGTTCATTGGTCGGCACTTGTCAGATAGCTGCGCTATGAAGCGCTTGATCGACGTGACCTTTCCCTGTAGGTTTCTGAGCTGCTTGATGGTAGTTGGGGGAAGCATTTCAAGGATTGCCTTGACTTTGTTTGGGTCCACCTCGATGCCCCATTTTGAGACTATGAAACCCAAGAGTTTTCCAGATGTGATGCCAAAAATGCACTTCTTGGGATTCAGTCGACTCTATGCTCCATGAGGCGATCGAGGATCTTGCTTAAGTCACCGAGATGATCCGGGCGCAAAAGAGATTTGGCCAACAAATCATCCATGTAATCTTCCAAAGTCTTGTGCATGTAATCATGGAAGATGTATGTCATGGCACGTTGGTAGGTGGCGCCAACATTTTTAAGGCCAAAAGGCATGACCTTATAACAAAATGTCCCCCAAGGCATTGTGAACGCCATTTTTAGCTGGTCTTCGAGGCTGATACAAATTTGATTGTATCCCGAGAAACCATCCATGAGGGAAAGCATTTCATGACCCACTGTAGCGTCTACCAATGCGTCGATGCTCGGCAAGGGGAAATCATCCTTAGGACTCGCTTTGTTTAGATCTCAAAAATTAGTGCATATGCGAATCCTCCCGTCAAGCTTCTTGATGGGCACCATGTTGGACAACCATGGTGGATAATCCATGCAGATGACAAACTGTGCATCCAACAGCTTTTGCAATTCATCTTTGACCATTAAGGCCACTGTTGGGTGCATCTTGCATAGTTTTTGCTTAACTGGCTTGACTGTCGGATCAAGCGTTAGATTATGCATGACTAGCTATGGGTCTAGTCCCGGCATGTCTTTGTATGACCATGCAAAAACCTCCTTCTTCTCTTTGAGAAGGGCAATGTAGTCGGCTTGCTCTTTGGGGGATAAACTTACCCCCAGCTTGATGATCTATGGATTCATTGGATCTGAGCCGATGTCTACGTCAGTCGTCTCCTCGACCGACATGTGGGATCCATCTTCCAACTGATGTGGAGTTGGGATCAAGTGGATATCATTTGCTGAGTTTAGATCATCGTTAGGAACCTCGGGTCCCTCTTCAACATGGCAGATATCCTGAGTTGGCCCAAGGGTAAAATGGAGCATTTCATCGAAAGGCCAGTACTCGGATGGGGATGGAGGGGAATTGACGTGATCCCAGTCTATGGCATCTATGTCTAGAGACAATGACTATGTTGGATCGGTCGGATTGTGGATGGGGGTGGTTAAGTCAATGGAGATCATGTTGATGAAATGATTTTGGTCTCCATTACCATGGGTGTGGTTACTCGGACATCCTAGATGCTCTCTATGCTCGGGATCTGGCTCTAGAGGGATGGGCACGAATGGATCGGCCCTATGTGCGGATAGGAAGATAGGGTCTACCCTCGGCACTGATGTCACTATAGGGTCTCTGGGTGGAAGGTATGCTTCGTATGCCCAGAGTAGCGGATCCAACACTTGGTCCCACCGCGCTGGGTCTACGTACCACTCATGCCCTGGCACTATGTTTAATTGTTCAAATATGTCATTAATCTCCAAGGGGTGTCGATGCTGCATCTATCGCATGTGATTAAGATATGTCATCTCAGTTTCATCTTCATAATCACTATCGAAGATCCAAAAGCCCTCGTTGGCTCTGACAACTATTTGAGGTATGACAGGCTCGTCCTGCTCGAGCAAATTGATCTGGTCCCACCTAGGTTGTTCCGCTCTCTATGGGGGGACTTGATTTCCTTGGAGCGGCGCTTGCTCGATGGGAGCATCCAGGGGGAACATTGTCAAGAGGCTTTCTTGATAATCATCCATGGGGATCACCTGTGAGTGATCGCTATCTGATTCGAAGGGGTCATACGATGTTGGTTCATACTTCGGCTCATCCTTCGAGGACCCTTCTTGACATTGTCTAGACCCTCCTTGAAAATGAGCTCTCGAGCTTTCTCCTCTCTCGAGCGAAGGGAAGGGATTACTAGAGCCAACAAGGTTGATTGTCGTTAATGGGAGATAATCCCTCAATGTATATGTGGTGTTAGGGTTGGCATATGGATCTGATGCCAATCCCCCCTTGTTGCCTATCCCTAGGCCTTGCATGTTCTCCACCAAGATGTCCAAGGGGAGGGGGTGGTTGAACCCTACTCCGACTTGTCATATGGCATTTGGTATCTTGGTTGGCAAAGAACACGTATCCCTTGCTCATATCGGCCTAACCCATATCCGTGCCAATTGCATTGGCCAAGGTATCTCAGAGCAAAGTCTAGGTTAGACAAATAGTTGACATTTTCAGCAAAAGGCTCTTCGTCTTCGTCCTCTTGCGTGCATGGTGCAATGCCATGATCAAGGCCCCCATACACAAAGTTTGTCTGGTTCGGTGGGTAGCCTAGGGGAACAATAGTGCCAATGGGGAGTCGAGGTCTCCCCATGTCCTGCATGGATTCTAGTGTGGGTGTTGCTACAATATTCTACACCAGATACTCCCCCAAGCCCGTATTGGCCATTTCAATGGTGATCATTGGTGGTTGAGGGGAGGGAATGGAAGTTCTCCTTGAGTCCACTCCATGTCGGGTGGACTAGGAGCCTCGACTTCCATTCGGCTAGGCATCTCCTCAGTAGAGATAGTTGACACCGATGGTAGTGTCTCTTCCAAAGGTTTTGCCTCTTCCAGGGGTTCCTTCCCTTTGTCCTTCTATTTGGCCCCCAAAGATGGTGTCATTGGTGGAGGACCAGACGATGAAGATGAACCCGACTGGGATTTTGAAGAACTTGTTAACGGGGATGCCTACGGAATCGGACCCTATTTAGATGGATTTAACTAGAAATCCAAATGCGTTGATGGCAGGGTCGATTGCGGCATCAGCTGCACCGCATTACAATACTTGAAGGGTTCCAAGTCCGTCGGGACTACATGCACCTCCCCTTCAAATGTATACTTTAAACATTGGTGAGCTATCGAAGGGACACACTTCATGTCCCTGATCCATGGCCGGCCCAACAAGATGTTGTAGGCCATCTCACCCTCCAATATGTGGCACAATGTGGGTATGGTCTTTTGTCCCACTTGGATTGGTAGGACTATTGTGCCGACTGTCGAGCAGATTGCATCATTGAATGCTCATAGAGTGTAGGTGGAAGCTGTGATGTGAGATGCGGGCAACTTCAAATGTTTGAGAGCCATAGTTGTGATGATGTTGCTGGACGAGCCAGTGTCTATCAACACCCTCTTGTATGGGATCCCGTTGACCCATGCGATAACGTGCAAGGGTGGATCTGCCATGTCATCAGTCACTGATCTCAATTCATCTTCTCAAAATGTGATGACCGGCTCAGTGCATCATTTTACATGCCCCACAAAGTTGTTGAAAGAATTTGTCTCATGGGGCTGCAACTCGATGGCTTTCAAAATCTCCATTAGAGCTTCTCGATGGGGCGTAGATTGTTGTATAAGCTCGTATATGGAGAGCCTAGCCGAGGTGGTCCTCAAACTCTGAGTTAGTTTGGTCCGAAGTGTGGCCACCGGCTTAGGTGGAGGAGGTTGTGCAAGGTGCTGTTGTGGTTGCGAAGTTGTTGGCACCTCTCCTGTCACTGCCGCAGGAGCATTCATGCTCGGATACCTCCTGTTCTGAGTCACTATACTGATCATCCCTACATATCCCTGCATGGGGTAGTTCTGTGTGACCTCGTTAACTTGTAGGGTCTTTGCCTATGGAGCATGAGTAGGCAAGGGGTCTTTGAAGACCTCCATTTGTTGATTGCTTGGTGCGATGGGATTATCCACCGCTAGTGTCTTGTTATCAATCAGGTCTTGCACCAAGCCCTTAAATTTCCAATAGGCATTTAGGTCATGTCCCTGCCACCTATGGAACCTACAGTACAAGTCCTCTCTATACCCCTTAGGCTTGGGCACATTGGGATCTATAGTCTGAACCTCTGGCAGGTTGATCAAGTTTGCCGCTAACAAGCGGTCAAACAAGGAGTCCCTGGACTCTGTGTAGGGTGTGAATTGTCGCCTAGGGTGACGCTGTTGACTCTGTTCTTGCCTCTAATTTTCTCTATCATAGTTGTTAGGAGGCACTGCCTGATAGTTAGCCTTTTGAGGCTATGTTGCTTGTGCAGGCTTAGGGACATTGATAGCAACTTGGTTAACCGCAATGGGTTTTTGTTGCGTGGTCCCAGCTTTAGTGTTTTTAGTCCACTCTTTTTTCTTAGGTTTGGCTATCTCGCCATCCTATATTTTGATCTCTTCAATGATCCTAGCTTGCGCTAGAGCTTCTTCTAAGGTGGCATATTGCTGTAGCTGCAATAGCATAGAGATCGATCTCAAACAACTCTTGGAGAACATCTGAGTGAGGTCGGACATAGGAGGGAGGTAGGGCAGCTTCGAAAGCAATGTCCTCCATCGATTCCCATAGGCCGCCATGGTCTCCTCCTCATACTGCCTGAGGCTGGCTAAGTCACTCAGTGACGCCTTCTTCTTGGTATTGAAGGTGAAGCATTCGAGGAATGCATCCACTAACTGATCTAAGTTGTTAATGTTGTGCTTTGGTAACTGAGTAAACCAATCCGAGGCAGGGCCTACGAATGTGGTTATAAATGTTCTCAATAACAAAGCATCATTGTCCTGAATGCCGAAGCATTGGCTCAAGAATCTTGTCACATGCTCTTGAGCATCTTCCTCACCTCTAAAGGTTGCCAACTGAGGCAGCTTAAAGTGTTCAGGGTAAGGAGGTGCTGGCACTGACGGATGCACAGGATGACTACGGAGTTGGCGTAAAGTGGGCTTTTGGGGCCCAAAAGTTTTGGTCTCCATAGACTCCAAACGCTCTAGCAGCGCTTTATATGCATCTGAGGATTTAATTTCTTCCTCTTTAGTTTGCTCCCATTGTGGGTTGTGGGAGACTTGAGGCCTCTGAAGGGGTGGCCGGATGGCAACTCCTCCGCCTAGGTAGGGCATTTCGGCCCGCTCTTCTTCTTGCTCATATTCCTCGTAAGCTTCCTGAGGAGTCTCTAGATGAGACCTATGACCCTGGGTGGGTCCCCGCGGAGGGTACCCATCATTGTTCCGGGAGTGGCCTCCCGCTCGGGTCTAGGAGGTCTCAGAGGCAGCACTTGGTAAGGTCACGGAGACCTATCTCGCACCAAGGGATTATGCCTCTCATATGGTTCCGCTCTTTGGGTGCGAGGGGTTGGGACCCTCTCAAGCACTGGGTTATGGAGCAGCTCATCTATTTGGCACCGAATGCGCTCTTTGCTAAGGTGATATAGATGCTCTAGCTACTGCTGGTCTTGCTCAAGCCGCGTGATCTACGCTTGGTGGGCGGCATGTCTGGTGACTGCTAGGTCAATTTGTTCTGCCATCCTGAGCCTAGGAGGCCTGGATGCCTCTCCTATGCACTTACCTCGGTCACGATGATCCGAGATCTCAATAGGTCACTTCCCTCTATCGAGGTTGGTGGCATTTACCCGAGGCTCTGGCCTCAGTGGGTGATCATGGTATCTAGCTGGTGCGGAAGTGCATGGCCCCCATGCTGTATATTGCTCTTGAGGAATGTAATCATCTTCCTCGGGCTCCCTTTCATATGTGTGAAAGGGGTGGGCAGAGTTAGCTCACCCTGCTTGAAGGGCCTTGCGCTCTAGATTTTGTCTATTGGTTCTAACAGTGATGGGGGGCAAAGGAGGGATGCCATCATCATGTGGCCTCTCCTCATGGAAACTATGCCGCTCTAGCGCTTCATCATGCGGTGGCCACTCATATCGAGCTTCTAAGGGAGCCTTTTTATCTATGTTGAGTGCCACATGTAAGGACTCTTCCCGAAAGGGGCTATGATGAATGGGCGTGTCCCTCAAAGGGGTGTCCCTATAATTCCATCTTGACATGGAATGATGCGGACTCTCTTGTGGGTCAGGCCACCAAGGCGGTATGACTAAGTCCTTAGGGCTATAGCGGAGGTGACTTGTGCCCCCTTGTACACTTTCCGTAGCTTCCGCCCTTGATTGGGCTTGGCTACGTGTGTACACCATGGTGGTGCTTTCCTACAAGCTATGTAGATTTTTATCTCTTTTTATGATTTTTTATGCTACACTAAATAGAAATGATCATACACACACACAAGCAGTGATTATCTCATTTAAATATTGAAAGTGTGTCCTAGACCTGGTTTAGTGTGTTTTTATTTTTTTTTTGTTTTTTTTTTTTTTTGAAGGTTTTTGTAAAGAACATTTAAATGCAAAATGATGGCTCTTATGGCTCCCAAAAATGGTCGCCCCTTCGATATACCATTGCCAGGCCGATATACCAACCTCTCTATATACCCGCCCTTACGTGAGGGAAACTATAGGTACGTGAGAGCAGATGGTACGTGGAACGTAGGCGGTACGGAAGGGGAATCACCCTATTTATGACACCTACCATAGAAGACTTATCCTCATGCACTGGGAATCACCCCAGCTACACTCGATCAGCTTTCATCAGGATTTACGTCTAGCAACAGTTGCGATCGGGGTAATGGATGCAAAATTCAAGCCAAGGTGGTGATGAAATCCACCATTGGTCTTGATCAAGGGCTGGGGTTTTACGACCAGCGCCTTGGTTTTTAAGTTGCCACATGGTGTGTGGGGTTATTTTTATTTTGCAAAATGGAAACAAGCAAGCGGTAAAGGAAAACTAATTTCCCTAAGCAAGCAAGTACCCTAAAACAGAAAAACTGAAGACAAAAATAGACAAGAAAAGTTTAGAATCCTTACCTCTTCTCTGCCCAAATCTGTCGGTTCTGAGTTTCTACCCGAAGACTGCATAGACAGAAATTCATCCTAGGGGGAATGAATTATAGGACTGTATTCATCACAGGGTGGGGCGAATTCCCATTCATCCCTGGGTAAGACGAATTACAGCTCTGTATCCGCCTCCTGATGGAACGAACAACAGTCAGCGTGTGAAACTCGGCACCTGCAAGCAAAAAACAACCAAGTTTGGATCAGATATCTGATATTAAAAATAGAGGACAAGGTCCCACCATGATCACCACTGAAAGCACGAGGATACGAAAACAAAAAAGGAAAAGCTCCAAGCACGATGCAAAAATGAAACTGAACTTAACGCTAAACCCTACGAATTAAAAATGCATGAAATGGAGAAAAACATGAATTGAAGCCCAAATGAAATAACAGCCCTTCTATTTTATTGATGTATTTCACAATTCGGTTACAATTTGCATCCTCCCTTTTAGGGGCGAGGAGCGTTAAATTCATCTCTTGGTGACATCCATGGATAACCTTCCTTCTTCCGCGTGCCCACATGTAAGATGGGCGGACCAAAATGTCACCACCACTTGTGTCTACGAATTTTGATTCCTTGCTGCTCCTCCGATGTTCTGATCCTACATTCAAAGGAACAAGAAATAGTTAGTAGCACCTACGGATGAAACAAAACATGCAATCCCCAAGCCTACGATAAGTGAATGAGAAAAATGAATTAAACTATAACTAAAATGAATCCAAATGCTCTAAAAATTTGATAGGGGCATCAAGACATCACCAGGAGGGCACTACAAAAATAATAGTCAAGAAATTCCTCACCGATTTGAATTCGCTCCGGGCCGGGACGAATTTACCTGCAACAAAATGCCGAAAAGGTACTGTCCCAAATGTCCTACCTAGAGAGCTCCAAAAGACCTACAAACTTGGGGTTAGCTAATTGGGGGTATTTTGGGAAGACCCAGATGGTCATATTTTCCCAATTTGGCCTCCATTAATAGGAATTTGATGATGCTACCTGCAAGTTAGTAAAGACAAAAAGTGATAGAACATGATAAGATTTGCTCAAAACATTACGAAATCGAAATTGCAAACTACCTAAGCAGCATAAGATGAAATGCAAGATAAAAATGATAGAAAGAACAATCTGCCATAGATTCCTAATCGTTCCTAAAAGGGACGATTAGACTCGCGGCAGTGCGGGGGCGCCCGGGCAGGCCGCCCACCGTTGGGACCTGATTTCGGTGCCAATCCACTTGGGATGGGTCCAAAATCTCTTGTAAGGTGTTGTCAGAAAATTGGGGTGGTATTCTATGGCCAAATGTCGGGTTTTGGGCTCAAGATTCGACCTTCCAATGATCACCCAATGACCTCTTCTCCAAAAGAGATCACGGATGTGAAAGGCACAAATCGCACAAGGATGTATGGGGAAATAAAATGGCAGCACTTCGTTGCTCCAAATTGCTCTTACTCTGTATATTTTGGGGTGAGAAAACCCACCAATTTATAGACCTGGAGGTCTCTTGGGATGAGCATGCAGAGGCGCCACTTGGCAGCCATGCCCTTCCAGGGGAGGGAAGATTCCTCCCTGAATAGGGACTCCATGACTGCCCTTGTAACAGCCTCTAACGCTCGAAAATGCTCACCTATACTCCCATGCAATGAAGGAAGCGTTAAGTGGTGGATCCGAGCTGCCATTTGCCAAGATTTGACTTTTTGCCCGTCAAACCTGCAATTCGCCCCACCCTGGAGCGAATTGTGAATTCGTCCCTGGGTGGAGCGAATCCCAATTAGAATTCGTCCCTGGGTGGAACGGATATTGAGCAAAGTGCCTGAAGGTGCCAAAATGATTTTTGACCTTCCAAAACTACTGTGAGAGTGGTTAGGACCACTGTTTAACCTCTGGGGGCTGCCCTTGGGGCTGTGTGTGCCAATGTGATCAGTGTTTGCAGTCACATAATCGGATTGGTGTTGTTTTGGTGTCTATAGTTTGTCAGGATACTGCCAGTGCCAGATAGGATGTAACCAAACCTGTACTGAGGATCACCTGATTAGCTCCACTAACTCCTTTGTTGTGTTTAGTCAGATTAATCTACGGTGCTATCGTAGGAGACCATAAGCTAGCTCATCCACATGCAAAAATTGATCTACACACAAGTTAATGTGACAGATATATCGTTATGTGGGAGGTTTACCACCAGTCACCGATAGGCTATCCACCAAACCAATACTGAGGTTTGCATCATGACCTGTCGAAATGCTGAGAGTTCTAGGGATTCAATTTTGACTCCCTTCTTTTCTTCAATTATATTGGGATACTTGCTCTTTTATAGTGATAAAAATCACTGTTTATTTTTGTTTTTCTTTTGAGCAAGGGATTTGAATATGGAGTGATGAGAATCACTATCTTATGTGCTTTTCTTGATGTATGCACTTTGGTTGTGCTGTCAATTTTTTTTTTTGGGAGTTTTGACTTTTGCAAATTTGTGATGTTTTGCAATTTTTTTTGAGAACTTGGGATCCTTGGGGAATTGGGTAGGGAATATGCTTGTCATTTTTCCAAATATCAACATTCTTGGGGTCATTCGCACAGGGGGATGAGCAAGATAACCATTTCACTTATGGTGATCTATATTGCTTTGCAGGTTTCATCTTTTGTTCACACAACTTGGGAATTCGTATGTGTTTTAATTTGTGTTGGGATGCTACGTACCAAGGTGTGATCCAAGTAAAACTCTACCTTTGTAAAATCTATCTGACTTGGTATAGTACGTGGCTAGAAAGCTAATGATGACTAAAAGATGAAAACTCTTGATACATTGGAAGACCACTGACTATGGTATGGTAAAAAGAAGTGAATGGCATTTATTTTTGATGGACTGTTTACAAAATTAGAGAAATGTGGAACAAGATGGATTGGCGGAGTAATTACAGTCTATGGTGCATTTGACCCGTATGACCACAAATATGCAATGTATGGATGTGATGCTAAATGCAACTATATATATTTTTGTGTTTTTGATGGATTGATTTTTGTGAGTATGAAGATGAGATGCAAAAAAAGAGCTCTTTATTGTTGTGATAATTGTGAGTATGCCTAGAAATGAGATGCGAATTTTTGTTATTTTTGATGATTTTATTGTTTTTGAATTTTCTTATCTTTGACCAAGTGATTGTGGGAATCCTTGGGGCTTTTGGGTTGACCAAGTGATTGCGGGAATCCTTAGGGCTATTTGGGTTGACCAAGCAATTATGGGAATCCTTGGAGCTTTTTGGGTTGACCAAGTGATTACGGGAATCCTTGGGGATTTTTGGGTTGACCAAGCGATTATGGGAATCCTTGGAGCTTTTTGGGTTGACCAAGTGATTGTGGGAATCCTTGGAGCTTTTTGTTTGGGCTATGGCTCTTCTAAACATGGAATGGTCGCAAATGACTGATGTTCAAGGGTTCTAGTTCCTTGATTCCATCAAGAGAGGCTAGCCGATATGTTCCAGGTCCTATTTTACTGTCAATTACATAGGGACCTAACCAATTTGCCATGAACTTGTCCCTTAGATGGGACGAAAAACTAGAGTTCTATTGGTTCTCTTTCAAGACCAAGTCACCAACCTGAAAGTCCCTTAGATGAACTTTCATGTTGTATGCTTTCTTAAGTCACTCTTGATAGATACGTAAATGCTCGAGAGCATTGACATGTCATTCATCAAGCAACGTAAGCTGGTCTAACCGGGCCTGCCACACAGTGTCATCATCGATGAACTCGTGCATTGATATGCATTTGGAAGGAATCTCCAACTTGAGAGGCATGACAGCCTTGGAGCCATACACGAGCAAAAATGGAGTTGCCCCAGTGGGTGTCCGAATGCTAGTGCGATAAGCCCACAAGGCAAGTGGGATATGAATGTGCCAATCCTTATGACTGTCTGCGACTGTATTTTTGAGGATGGCAACTAGCATTTTGTTTGATGCCTCTGCTTGCCCATTTTCCTATGGATAATAGGGTGTCAAAAAATTGTGTTGAATCTTGTACTTTGTGGTCAAAGCACGCATGTCTTTGTTTTTGAATGACGTCTCGTTATCTGAAATTATCTTGGATGGAATACCAAAATGACATATGATATTATGTAAAATGAACTCCACAATGCGGGGTCCTGTCATAGAGGTAAGCGAAACCGCTTCCACCCACTTGGTGAAATACTCTATGGCCATTATGATAAATGTGTGATGGCCTGACGACATAGGGGAGATCTTTCTGATTAGATCTAGGCCCCACTGTGAAAATGGCCAAGCCGATTGGATCAGATTCAAGGCCTAGGAAGGTACGTGTGTCAAATTAGCATGGTGTTGACATTTCATGCACTTCCTTACATAGGCGCAACAATCTTTCTCTAAAGATGGCCAATAATATCCCATGCAGAGAATGCGCTTTGCGATGGCCATACAACTGAAGTGGCCACCGCATGTACCATCGTGCGCTTGGGCGATTGCCCAAGTGGACTCCTGCTGGTCCAAGCAGCGAAGGAGGATTCCTTCGTAGCTACGACGGTACAAAATGTCTCCTAACAAGACATGCTTTGCTACTTTATGCTTGAATGCTCATTTCACGACATGCATCAATATAAGTGGGAGGTTACCTAACTTGAGGTAGTCCCTTATGGGTGAATACCAATCCTGCTAATCAGAAGCCTCGACGGTATGAACAACCAATCCCTCTTGAAGTTCATCCCTAGCAAAAGCTGAACGGGAAAGAACTTGCAAGAATAGCGTTGTGTTGCTATTAAGGGGAGTAGGGGAGAACAAGGACCCCAGTTGGCATGGTTTAGACAATCATGGATTCGAGAGAACTTATTCAGGGATGGTTCAATCTGGATCAAGTGGATTCCTGGTGTCAAGTCAGATCTTGTGTGCTCCATCATGGATTGCACTAGCATTTTGATTTGAATGTTTGTCATATCACCAGAAATGTCTTGTGGGATTAATGACCCCAAGGAGGCCATAGTGTCCGCAAAATGATTTGATGACCGAGGGAGTGCCTCGATGTCGTACCATTCAAGCTTTGCCAGGAATTTGTCCACAAGGGATTTGTAGGCCTACAAAACTAGGCATTTGCATTGGAATACCCCTTTGACTTGGTTGACGATTAATAGTGAATCACCAAAGATATTCAATCATTTAATGTTCATGGTGATTGCTGTCTGAAGACCTAGGAGCAAGGCTTCGTACTCTGCATTATTGTTGGTGCATGGGAAATTTAATTTAAATGATAGAGGCATTGGAGTGCCTTGCGGTGTGAATAATACTATTCTCGTGCCACCACCTTGCTCACATTTAGAACCATCAAAAAATAGGGTTATGTCAGCCTGTGACTCAGGCTCGTCAGAATCTGGTGATTATGAGACATGGAAGACCCCATCATCGGGTAGTTCTATGACTAGGGGCTGATCGTCTTCGAGAGGAGCCTCTACTAGTTGATCGGCGATGACCTGACCTTTTATGGATTTTTCTCCAATAAAATCTATGTCAAATTCCGTCAACAACATGATCCATTTCATCGTGCGACTACTATGATAAGTACGACTCATCATGTATCGCAATGGATTATCCTTAGACACAACATGCACCTTGTTGCTCAGCATGTAATGGAGCAGCTTTTTGGTAGCAAACACCACTGCCAGGCAAAGTTTCTCAACGTATGCATAGTTAAGTTCATAACTGACCAGGGTGCGGCTAAGATAGTAAGTAGCCTGTTCTTTGTGAAGTTCATTCTTCTGGGCTAACATGGCACCTAATGCGACCTTAGTAGCTGAGATGTATAAGTAGAATGGAACTCCTGGTCTGGGTGGTGCCAATACTAGTGATGAAGCCAAGTATTATTTAGTGTCATTGAAGGCTGACTGGCACTCGTCATCCCAGTGAAATGCTACCCCCTTATGCAATAATTTGTTCATGGGTTGGCACTTGTCAGATAGCTATGCTATGAAGCGCTTGATCGATGCGACCTTCCTCGATAGGCTTTTGAGCTGCTTGATGGTAGTTGGGGGAAGCATTTCAAGGATTGCCTTGACTTTGTTTGGGTCCACCTCGATGCCTCGCTTTGAGACTATGAAACCCAAGAGTTTTCCAGATGTGAAACCGAATACGCACTTCTTAGGATTCATTTTGAGTTTATGTTCCATGAGGCGATCGAGGATCTTGCTTAAGTCATTGAGATGATCTGGGCGCAAAAGAGATTTAGCCAACAAATCATCCATGTAATCTTCCAAAGTTTTATGCATGTAATCATGGAAGATGTATGTCATGGCATGTTGGTAGGTGGCGCCAACATTTTTAAGGCCAAAAGGCATGACCTTATAACAAAATGTCCCCCAAGGCATTGTGAACGCCGTTTTTAGTTGGTCATTAGGATTGATACAAATTTGATTGTATCCTGAGAAACCATCCATGAGGGAAAGAATTTCATGACCCGCTGTGGTTTCTACCAATGCGTTAATGCTTGGCAATGGGAAATCATCCTTAGGACTCACTTTGTTTAGATCTCGAAAATCGGTGCATATACGAATCCTCCCATTAGGCTTTTTGATGGGAACCATGTTGGACAACCATGGCGGATAATCCACGTAGATGACAAACTGTGCATCCAACAACTTTTGTAATTCATATTTGACCATTAAGGCCTCTGTTGGGTGCATATTATGTAGTTTTTGCTTAACTGGCTTGACTGTCAGATCAAACGTTAGATTATGCGTGACTAGTTGTGGATCTAGCCTCGTCATGTCTTTGTATGACCATGCAAAAACCTCCTTCTTCTCTTTGATAAGGGCAATGTAGTTGGCTTGATCTTCGGGGTATAAACTTACCCCCAGCTTGATGATCTATGGATTCATTGGATCTCGAGCTGATGTCTACGTCAATCGTCTCCTCGATCGACATGTGGGATCCGTCCTCCAACTGGTGTGGAGTTGGGATCAAATAGATATCATTTGTCGAGTTAAGATCATCGTTAGGAACCTTGGGCTCCTCTTCAGCATGGAAAATATCCTGAGTTGACCTAGGGGTGAGATGAAGCATCTCATTAAAATTCCAGTACTCTGATGGGGATGGAGGTAAATTGACGTGATCCCAGTCTATGGCATCTATATCTAGATACAATGACTATGCCAGATCAGCAAGGTTATGGATGGGGGCGGTTAAATAAATGGAGATCATATTGATGAAATGATTTGGGTCTCCATTACCATGGGTGTGATGACTCAGACATTTTAGATGTTATCTTTGCTCTGGGTCTGGCTCTAGAGGTATTGGCATGAATGGATCGGCCCTATGTGCGGATAGGAAGACAGGGTCTACCCTCGACACGGATGTCACTATAGGGTCTCTGGGTGGAAGGTATGCTTCGTATGCCCAAAGTGGTGGATCCAACACTTGGTCCCACCGTGCTAGGTCTACGTACCACTCATGCCTGTAGAACACAAGCTTATACTGAGAGGCGGGGGTGAACAGTATAAGACCTCTTTTTACTTTACATTTATACTTCAAAACAATAAAGCTATATATCCAAAGCAATATCAAAACAATGCACAAGATCATCCACAAAGAGACACCAATTTTAAGGTGGTTCACCCAGAAATCCTGGGCTACATCCATAAAACTTTTCTCTAAAATTTATCTCAATGTTCTTTGGGAAACCTTCCCAATTACAAAGTTTATGGGCACCAACCCAAAGGAGACACCAATCCCCTAATCTCAAGTTCGTGGGCACCGACCCATAGGAGACACCAATCCCCTAGCTCAAGTTCGTGGGCACCGACCCACAAGAGACACCAATCCCCTAGCTCTGCTCTGGTTGGTGATCCTCTATAAGACCTCTGCCTTCGCTGCCCTTAGCAAATGGAAATCTATCCACAAAAGACACCTATCTTCCCTACTCTGGCTGGAGACCTCTATCCTCAACTCTATCACCTCAAAGCTAGTCCTCGAATTTGCACTAAACACAGCCCTTCGGTCTAGCACAAATGTCCTCTTCCTCTGTCTTCAAGTTCTCTGAAAGAACTATCAAACTCAGCTTCACAAGTCCTCTGCTAGGACCTGTCCAAATCTGCTCACAAGTCCCCAAAGGAACCTGTCCAAAACCTGCTCACAAGTCCCCACCAGAACCTGTCCAAATCTTCTTACAAGTCCCCAATGGAACCTGTCACCTGCTCACAAGTTCATGAAGAAAAACTTTCTTGGCATGAACCCACAAAGAGAATTGTTAGAGACCCAATGTGATTCATCAACCTCATAGAAGCATAAAGAGAATTGTTAGAGACTCAATATGTTCTATACTTAACTCCCAATCTCAATCTCAAATCTCATAGAAATAAGATAGATGTAATATGTTTTTCTCAAGAACATGAAACACAACCCAACAATTGCCAACCAAGCAATATCTCATATAACAATGATACTCATGTTCTTTCCAACAACCAATATCTTTTCTCAACCAATTAGGGCTTCAACAACAATGCTTAAAGACAAGGTTTAACCAACATCATTCAACTCAACATTAACCTTGAAGCATTCAACCAATCATCACAAGAAAAGGAAACAAGTAGAAATCCTTTTCCCTCCAAAGATATTTGAACAAAACAGCCACCAACACAATATCACCAAATGCAAAGAATAACTTGTTCAAATCAACTCAATGGAGTAAGCCCAATCTCATGAATCAAGTAAAAGCAATTACTTGATCAAACAACCTCTATGGAAGCAACTCAACCATCAACCTCAAAATAGCCAACCAAGGGTTTCACCAACTCAAAGCAAGTAGCAAGACTCACAAACATAAACCCTAGTGCACAATGCATCCACCACCTCAAACCAGAATTATGCATTCACCAAAACTCTCATCAATGATAACAATGCATAAGTAGTCTTCAACAAATCAGAAAATAGGATTTACACCCAACCAAAAGAAACCTTGTTGAATACCTTTTCACTCCAATCTTATTTCAGGAAAACATACACCAAACATACTCATAAGAAGAATGAGCCCATACCTTATTGTAGTGAAGAAACCCCTTTGGAAATCTGCAACAATCACAAAATTCTTTTGCCAATATTCACAAGGGTTAGTAGATCACAAAATAATCAACATTACTCCACTTTTCAATAATCATCACGAAAGCCTTTAATTGCACAACTTCCTTATATCTCCTAAAACCACTTGTACCATAAAATAAAATAAATCACAACATTGCATAACCATATAACTCCCAAAACCACTTATACCATAAAAGTAAAATAAAACATTTTATATCATGCATAAACATTCCACACTTTAGTTATGACTCCCCTAAACCTTTGATGTTCACTATACTTTTCAAACATTCAAATAAAAATATATTTTATTTCCATTCACCTTATAACTCCTCAAATTCTAATAATTCAAACAACAAAGTATTATCATCATTAAATAAAAATGTGGGGCATACCTTAGTAGCACTTTAAGCCTTCGTCAATACTCGAACCCATGACCTCTCAAGTCGTGCAAGCCCTAGCACTAGGGCCTCAACCATGTGGGCTAAGCTGCCCGTGTGAACCAAGGAGCAATTTAATTTTTCTTCACTATTTATTATTGGCGCATGGAGACAAAAAAAAATCTTTAATCCTCAATTGTCGCTTAGTCTCGATCTCGAGACCTACTTATTCGAAGACCCTTCACTGAAACCAGCACCTAACGTTGTTGTCATGGTGGATGAAACTGAAATAGCAGTTCGATTCTCTGTATCCTTCGAAATGTGTACCAGTAACACTTTCTCTATTTCCGTGTAATCAAAATATTTCACAATATTAGCTTTGATGATCGTGTAGGGGTTTTCGACGTCTTTAAAAGGTTTTCGTCTGCATATTTATAACAGTGAGCATGGTATTCTTTTCACTGATCAATCTCAACATGTCTAAAGCACAAGTCATATTTTCTACCAATCTTTGACCTCCTTTTCTAATATTTCCTTTTTCTACCCATATCATGCGCTTTCGAAGGGCGTCTTCCGGAATCTCGTTCGCACACAATTTTTCGTCAACTTTTGGATCGAAATCGAGCACCCCTTAATTGATTTCATGCACCGATAAAACATTAGCTCTTCCTTCGCTGGCGCAGACGATGCACGAAAATTGATATCAATGCATTCCCTTTAATGAATTCCATTGCCACATTTTATATGCACTAAGATGCATTACGAAACACGTCGGCTTTTCCAAACATGTCAGAAAATACTTTAATTTAATTTTAAAATATTAATTTAAATTTTAAATAAATAAAATTTAAACTAAATATTTAAAATTAAATATCTTCATCACCAGGGCACCTTTTTCAACGAAACGAAGAGCCAACTTGGGTTTTAAGAAAAACCCATTTCAAATCTGTTGTCCATGGTTTTAAATAAAACATTTTATTTTGTCTGCCTTGGTTTTCACAAAAACCCTTCTACTTCTTGACATCAATGACAACATCAACACTTGAGCAAAGGCAATGTACCCAAGGTACCCAAAATTGCCAACAATCTCCCCCTTTGTCATTGATGGCAAACCTTTACTAAAAACACATCTTCAAGAGCCAAAACTGAAACCCACAACTGAGAATATACCTTTGAAGTTTTGCTCCCCCTGACTTGAAGCTTTCCTCTTCACTTGAAGCTCTCCCCCTTACTCATATCTCTCCCCCTTTGTCATCAATGGCAAAGGGCCACCTTTGGGGCTCGAGACTAAGAATGAGCCTCTTAGCTTAGTCCCTCCCCCACCTCCTGTTGAGGTGATTAATTTTGGGGTGGGAGTAAAACTCCCATTAGGCACTGATCATCATCAGTGTCTATAACTTCCTTGTCGGGCATTCTCTTGAACTCTTTGTCCGTATTCTTATTCCTGTCATTGTTCTAATCCTTGGACTTGATCATGCCACTATTCCTATTCCTGTATCCTAGAATTTCAACTCTACACTGTCTGAATGTGTGACCTTCATTGTTGCACTTATAACAAGTAACAATGTTATTTCTTTTAGGCATACCTGTTCTTTGAATCCACAAGTTCTGACCAAACCAGTTTTGACCAAACCTGTTTTGACCAAATCTGTTCTGACCAAACCTATTTTGACCAAGCCTGTTCTGACTAACCCAGTTCCTGTTATTTGCCTTGCAATAAACTACCTTATGCCCAAATTGATTGCAAGAGTAGCAATACCCATGAAAGAAATTACCACTTCTAAAACTGTCATTTGCCTTCTTCACTTGAGCCATGCAATGTACAACCATGTGACCAAATCTGTGACACGCAAAACATCTGCCTTGAAACTTTCCATTATTTGACCTCTTAGGTTCTAAAGACTTCTTCTTCTCATTCTGAATTATGTTTTCTATTTCTGTGCATCTATCATTTAAGGACTCATTATCTGAAATACTTTCCCCATCATAGGAGGTTGTGCAAGGTGCTATTCCGATTGTGTCGTTGTTGGTACCTCACCTGTAGTTGCCGTGGGGGCAGCTACACTCGGATACCTCCTGTTCCGAGTCACTATACTGATCATCCCTACATACCCTTGCATGGGGCAGTTCTGTGTGACCTCATTAAATTGTAGGGTTTTTTCCTGTGGAGCATGAGAAGGCAAGGGGTCTTTAAAGACCTTAATTTATTGATTGCTTGGTGCCACGGGATTATCCACCGCTAGTGTCTTGTTATCAATCAAGTATTGCACCAAGCCCTTAAACTTCTAGCAGGCATTTAGGTCATGTCCCTGTCGTCTGTGGAACCTATAGTACAAGTCCTCCATATACCCCTTAGGCTTGGGAGCGTTGGGGTCTATGGTTTGAATCTCTGGCAGGTTGATCAAATTTATCGCTAACAAGCGGTCAAATAGGGAGTCCCTGGAATCTATGTAGGGTGTGTATTGTCGCATAGGGCAACACTGCTGATTCTTCTCTTGCCTCTGATTTTCTCTATCATAGTTGTTAGGAGGCACCGCCTGATAATTAGCATTTTGGGGTTGTGTTCCTTGTGTAGGCTTAGGGACATTGATAGCAACTTGATTGACCACAGTGGGTTTCTGTTGCGTGGTCCCTTTTTTAGTTTTCTTAGTCCACTCTTTTTTCTTAGGTTTTGCTATCTCGCCATTTTGTATCTTGATCTCTTCAATGATCTTGGCTTGCACCAGAGCTTCTTCTAAGGTGGCATATTGCTGTAGCTACAATAGCATAGATATCGATCTCAAACAACTCTTTGAGAAAATTTGAGTGAATTCGGACATAGGGGGAAGGTAGGGCAACTTTGAAAGAAAAGTCCTCCATCGATTCCCATAGGCCGCCATGGTTTTTTCCTCATACTGCTTGAGTCTGGCTAAGTCACTTAGTGACACATTCTTCTTGGTATTTAAGGTGAAGCGTTCGAGGAACGCATCCACTAACTGATCTAAGTTGTTAATGTTGTGCTTTGGTAATTGAGTAAACCAATCCAAGGTAGGGCCTACGAACGTGGTTATAAGCGTTCTTAGTAACAAAGCATCATTGTCCTGAATGCCGAAGCATTGGCTCAGGAATCTCATCATATGCTCTTGAGCATCCTCCTCACCTCTAAAGGTTGCCAACTGAGGCAGCTTAAAGTGTTTAGGGTAAGGGGGTGTTGGCACGGACGGATGCATAGGATGACTACGGAGTTGGCGTAAAGTGGGATTTTGGGGCCCAAAATTTTTGGTCTCCACAAACTCCAGACGCTCTAGCAATGCTTTATATGCATGTGAAGATTTAATCTCTTCCTCTTTAGTTTGCTCCCATTGTGGGTTGTGGGAGACTTGAGGCCTATAGAGGGGTGGCTGGATAGCAACCCCTCTACCTTGGTAGGGCATTTCAGCCCGCTCTTCTTCTTGCCCATACTCCTCGTAAGCTTCTTGAGGAGTCTCTAGATGAGACCTATGACCCTGGGTTGGTCCCCATGGAGGGTACCCATTGTTGTTATAGGGAGTGGCCTCCCGCTCAGGTCTAGGAGATCTATCTCACACTAAGGGATTACGCCTCTCATACGATTCTACTCTTTGGGTGTGAGGGGTTGGAATCCTCTCAGGCACCAGGTTATGGAGCAGCTCATCTATTTGGCATTGAATGTGCTCTTTGCTAAGGCAATATAAATGCTCTAGTTGTTGCTGGTCTCGCTCAAGCCATGTGATCTACGCTTGGCGGGCGACATCTCTGGCAACTTCCAGGTCAATTTGGTCTGCCATCTTGAGCCTAGGAGGCCTGGATGCCTCTCCTATGCATTTACCTTAGTCGTGATGATTCGAGATCTCAATAGGTTGCTTCCCTTTATCGATGTTGGTGACATTTACCTGAGGCTCTGGCCTTAGTATGTGATCATGGTATATAGCAGGTGCGAAAGCGCACGGCTCCCATGTTGTATATTTCTCTTGAGGAATGTAATGGTCTTCCTCGTGCTCCCTTTCGTATGTGTGAAAGGGGCGGGTAGAGTTGGCTCGCCCTATTTGAAGAGTCTTGCACTCTGGATTTTATCTATTGGTTCTAATAGTGATGTGGGGCAAAGGAGGGATGCCATAATCATGTGGCATCTCCTCATGGACCCTATGCTGCTCTGGCACTTCATCGCGTGGTGGCCACTCATATCAAGCTTCTAAGGGAGCCTTCATGTCTATGTTGAGCACCACATGTAAGGACTCCTCTTGAAAGGGGCTATGATGAATGGGTGTGTCCCTCAAAGGGGTGCCCCTATAGTTCCATTCTATCATGGAATGATGCGGAATCTCTTGTGGGTCAGGCCGCCAAGGCGGTATGACCAAGTCCTTGGGGCTATAGCAGAGGCGACTTGTGCCCCCTTGTACACTTTTTGTAGCTTTCGCCCTTGATTTGGCTTGGCTATGGGTGTACACCATGGTGGTGTTATTCTACAATCTATGTAGATTTTTTTATCTCTTTTTATGATTTTTATGCTACACCAAACAGAAAAGAGAACACATGCACACAAAGCAGTGATTATCTCGTTTAAAGATTAAAAGTGTGTCATAGACCTAGTTTAGTGTGTTTTGGTTTTTGTTTTTTTTTTTGAAGGTTTTTGTAAAGAACATTTAAATGTAATATGATGGCTCTTATGGCTCCCAAAAATGGTCGCCCCTTCGATATACCATTTCCAGGCTGATATACCAACCTCTCTATATATCCGCCCTTACGTGAGGGAAACTATAGGTACATGAGAGCAGATGGTACGTGGAACGTAGGCGGTACGGAAGGGGAATCACCCTATTTATGAAACCTACCATAGAAGAAATATCCTCATGTGCTAGGAATCACCCCAGATACACTCGATCAACTTTCTTCAAGATTTACGTCTAGCAACAGTAGCGATCGGGGTAATGGATGCAAAAATTCTAGCCAAGGTGGTGATGAAATCCACTGTTGGTCTTGATCAAGGGCTGGGGTTTTACGACCAGCTCCTTGGTTTTTAATTTGCCACATGATGTGTGGGGTTATTTTTATTTTGAAAAAATGAAACAAGCAAGCAGTAAAAGAAAACTTTCCCTAAGCAAGCAAGTAACCTAAAAATAGAAAAACTAAAAATAGAAAATGACAGGAAAAGTTCAAAATCCCTACCTCTTCTCTACTCAAATCTGTTGGCTTTGATTTTCTACCCTAAAACTGCATAGAGAGCTATTCATCCCTAGATGAAATGAATAAAAGAACATAATTCATCATAGGGTGGGGTGCATTCCAATTCGTCCTTGGATGAGATGAATTCCAGCTCTGTATTCGCCACAGACTGGAGCGAACAGTAGTCTCGTGTTCAAAAAAAATGATACCTGCAAGCAAAAGCAAGTTTTGATTAGATTTTTGATCTAAAAAAAATATAGGACTCTGTCCCACCATGATCACCACTGAAAGCACAAGGATAAAGAAACAAAAAGGGAAAAATCTCCAAGTACGATGCAAAAACGAAACTAAACTTAACGTTAAATCCTACGAATTAAAAATGCATGAAATGGGGAAAGCATGAACAAATTGAAACGCAAAAGAAAATACAATGTGGAAAATAGCCCTTTCTTTTATTGATACATTTTGGAATTCAGTTACAATTCGCCTCCTCCCTTTTTAGGGGCGAGGAGCGTTAAATTGGTTTCTTTGTTACATCCATGGGTGCCATTCCTTCTTCTGCGTGCCCACATGTAAGATGGGTGGACCAAAATGTCACCGCCGCTTGTGTGTACGAATGTTGAATCCCTTATACTCCTCTAACATCTTGATACTATGTTCAAAGAAACAAGAAACAGTTAGTAGCACCTGCGGATGAAATGAAACATGCAATCCCCATGCCTACGATTAGTGCATGCGAAGAATAAATAAAATGATAACCAACGTATATCAAAATGATCTAAAAATTTGACAGGGGCATCTAGACCTCACAAATAAAACATTGCAAATGGAATATTCGGGAAATTCCTCACATATTTGAATTCACTTCGAGACGGGATGAATTCACCTGCAACAAAATGCCAGATAGCACCGCTCAAAATGTCATATTCAGACAGCTCCATATATCCTACAAAAGTGGGGGTTAGCTAATTGGAGGTATTTTGGGATGACCCAGATGGTCATATTTCCCCATTGTGGCCTCTAATGCCTGGATTTCGATGATGCCCTCTGCAAGTTAGTAAAGGCAAAAAAATGATAAAACATGACAAAAATTGATCAAAACGATATGAAATCAAAATTGCAAACTATCTAAGCAGCATAAAGATCAAATACAAAAATGAAAATGATAGAAAGAAAAATTGGCCATAGATCCCTAATCATTCCTAAAAGGGACGATTAGACCTGCAGTAGTGCAGGGGTGCCCGGGCAGGCTGCCCGTCATTTGGGGCCTGATTTCGGAACCAATCCACTTGGGATGAGTCCAAAATATCTTGTAACTATTCATCCTTCCAATGGTCACCCAATGACCTCCTCTCTAAAAGAGATCACGGATGTGAAAGGCACAAATCAACTAGGGGCATAAGAGGAAGTAAAACGGTAGCACTTCGTTGCTCAAAAATGCTCCTTCTCTATATATTTTGGGGTGAGGAAACTCACCAATTTATAGACCTAGGGGCCTCTTGAATTGGGCATGCAGAGGCACCACTTGGCCATCATGCCTTATCAGGGAGAGGGATATTCCTCCTTAATTAGGGACTTCATGACTGCCCTTGCAACTACCTCTAATGCTCAAAAATGCTCACCCACACTCCCATGAGATGAAGGAAGCGTTAAGTGGCGGATCTGAGCTGCCATTTGTCAAGATTTGACTTTTTTCTCATAAAACCTGTAATTCGCCCCACCCTGAAGTGAATACTAGTATTCGTCCCTGGATAGGGTGAATCCCAGTTTGAAATCATCCTTGGGTGAAATGAGTACTGAGAAAAGTTCCTGAAGGTGCCAAATTGACTCCTGACCTTCCAAAACTACTATGAGAGTGGTTAGGACCACTTTTTGACCTTTGGGGACTGCCCTTGGGGCTGTGTGTGTCAATGCGATCAGTGTTTGCAGTCACATAATCGGATCGGTGCTATTTTGGTGTCTACAAGAATCTTGATTTGTTTCATTATTTTCTACTACCTCTTGTAAATTTTTGAGATTGGATTCAATTTATTTCTTTTCTTTAAAAATATTACTAAAGTATTTGGGATTCCAAATATTCATTTTCTTCTTTAAATATTTCATCTTTTGAACAAACCTGTATATACATGATCCTTCAGATTCATCCCACTATAGCATAACCTACTAGAAAAAAAATAGGGTCTTATAGCCACATAAACTGGAAGTAGAATGACTTTAGGTGACTATTATTAGGTAAATTATAAGTTAAAAGAATGGGTTTATGATCTGATCCTACTCGTAATAAAATATTTGTTTACTTTTTTGGCAACCATTTATTGGATAACAAAAATCTATACATTCTTTCTCGTATATGAGTTTTCCCAATGCATCTATTTTACCATGTATATTAAAAACTTAAAGGATTAACATCCCAAAGGTCATTTAAATTGACAAATGAAGTAAAATATTGCATTGATTTAGACCATCTGGAATACCATCCTTCTTTTCCAAAGGAGATAGAACAGTGTTAAAATCAACCCCAAGAATCCATAGATCACAATGAATCATCATTATATTTGACAAAAATATACTAAGATCCTTCCAACATCATTCATGAGGTGTAACTATAGTTGGAGCATATACATAACCCCAACTTTGATGATTTCCTCTTTTCTATAAAATAATCTCACATCCCAATTATTTTTTTCTTCTAATAGTTGCACATCCCATTTGCATTTGTTCCATATTATTGCAATACCATCTGAAGCTCCTACAGAAGAAACTACTAGACAATCACCCATCATCCAAATCTTCTTAAAAACATCCTTACATTCCTCAATAATTATGTTTTCTTGTATTAAAATAAACTTTGGAATATAAAAAACTATTAATTTATTAATAAATATTTTTTAGGGTCTTATTCATACCCCTAATATTTGATGATATCATTTTTATCATCAAAACTTTTTATTTTTATTAGTGGACTTAGCCCCATTTCTTGTTAACACCTGTGATATTTTAATATGGCTTCCTAGATCAATACCCTTTAGATTTTTTTTCTTTGTTCTAGCTTTGATGGTCTTCCTCTCCTTTTTCCATTACCACCAAAACTCTCATCTTCATCAATCTCTTATATATTTTCATGTTGTTCATAATGAGACTTATCTTCTAAATATTTATGTTGCCCTAAAGAATAAAATGTGCAAGGAATAACCTCATTAATATTTTATTTATTAGGTCCAAGGTGTAGACCAATTGGTTCATCCAAACCCCATAAGGGGGGCGGAGGTCCAAGGTTCAAATATCGGGCCTCATCGGACTGAATGCTTGTCCCTTTCCTGGTGCTTTCAACGGCATAAAAGGTTTAAAATGATTGTGGCATGGTGGTTATAGGGGCGAACTACACGAAGATCTATGTGGCGGCTTCTAGGGTGGACAACACAGAATACTGTGGCGGCCATAAAAGCTAGACAACCTACCCGGATTCGTGGCGGCTACCAATTCCACCATGTAAATTCAAAAAAAAATAATAATAATAATATATATATATATATATATATATATATATATATATATATATATATATATATATATTATTTATTATGTTGTCTTGAAAATCCTAAAGTACATAGATGATCTTCCATAGTTATTATTTTCTTATGTTAACTTGAAAATCCTAAATTTCTGTGGATATCCTCCATATGATTTGATTTATTGTAATGCTCTTGAAACTCTAAAGTGCAATGAATAAAATCTACATTATTTTTATTTTTATTGTAATGAGAATATTTTGTGCTACTTGAGGAAAATAAAGATGATTTTCCTATATTAAGCTTGACCTCCTTCATCTCATTTGATTTAAAATTTATCTCCTTGTCTTCCTTTAAAATAAAAAGTTTATTTCTTTCTTTCTTCACACCTTTAGTTTATTCTATATTTGAACTAGCGTATTGTACTTCCTCATCCCTCATATCATTTTTATTCTAATGGTTAATTCAAGTGAACTGTAATGGCCTTTTCTATTTGCTGATGTAGAGGAGTTTTTTTTACAACTTTCTTAGGAGTGGAAAATCCTTGATTTAACCTAGCTTCTCTTATGATATGATCTCTTTGTTTTATATTGAATCTACCCATGTGCCCAAAATTTTTCAAAATTTGCATCTCTTTCTCTATAATTTTCACTTTGCAATCTCTTGTTATGTGTCTAGTTTCATGATCTTTATGACATCAAAATATAATTCTTTCATAATCCACTTGTTACATTTAGTTTTAATTATAATGGACTGTGATACAGGTTTTAATATATCCATGTCAAAACATATTCAAGTGTATGCATCATGCCTTCTCTCCTTAGTAGTTGTTCCCTCCTAGAAGTTAGAATTTGGACCCAATGCACAATAGTGGTATAGTAGCCAAGTTCAAAAAATAATGATCACAATATTTTATACACAAACTACACAAAATTATTGATAAAAAATCTACAATAGCATACATGAAGCTATGCTAGTTCAATAATTTTTACAATGCTTTATCACTAATATATAATTACATGTGACTCTCCACATGCTTGCCTCTTTACCTTCCCGCTTCTCTCATAATGATAATGTATATCTTAATTACATAAATCACACATGACATCTTATATAACTATTCACTAACTCACACTTGCACTCTTAATACCTCAGACACTTTACACATTGACACATACTCTAGACCTAAACATTAAACTATTACATGACCAAAGAATGTAATATCGCCAACACTGGATGAATTTACCTAGAGTATTACCAATATTCATCAAAACCTTCTTATTTATGAATAGATAAGGAATTATGAAAAGCCTAATCCACACCATAAGCTTTTTAATGGTCTTTGTCTCCATAGAAACAATTCTTACTCCATGGTATTAAATATAATGCATATTTACCTCTAAACCAAGGGCCTCCATCCATTATTTTATTATTTATTTCTTAATTGGAAAATATAGTGAGGAAAAATACTTTCAAAATAAAAGTCATGGAGTAATTTGAATTCAATCCCCACTTCTAATTGATCCAATTTTGAATCTCAAAAAACCTGGTCAGCCATGGAACTTACATATTAAACCTCTAGTTTTAAAAACCATTATATTATGCTCAATATCTCATCATTGATAATTGCTTGTGATGTAGTATTTGGTACCTATACAAGGTTTTCCATAGATTTGTTCTTCCTTTTATCACTAAATAGGGCATTCATACTTCCAACTAAGGCATCCTTACTTCTACCTAGGTCATCCTTACTTTTAGTAAGGACTTTCAAAAATGACTTTCTCAACATGTTACCTATATTTTATTTGTATGAATCCTTTAGTTTTCAATTTTCTCCTAAGATATAGAATAAGAAGTGGCACTTTCTACTTGATCACACTTTGCTTTCTACTTCCTAATCCTACTTCCTATTCTTACTCATGCTTTCTACTTTATTCTAGTTGACACTCACTCTCACCTTATAAGAATTTTTGTTACTTTTATGATACACAAAAGGATTGAATAAACAATAATAGTAAATAATGTTGATATAAATTTTGATTAAAGGTAGTTTTATTCTCCATAATATATTATATGGTTCTCAATTGTTAATTGGTCTTCATAAAGATCAATACAAGTTATGATTAGGGTTATAGAATTTTTATAAAATGTAACAAAATATTATATATACTAGACCTATGTCTATGAGTAAGGATTACACATAATATAATATCTCTTCATAATATTTATAGGATACATGTGAGGAATTCATTACTAAACATTTATATTACTAACAAATCTCATATTTAAGTTGATCATGCAATATAAAGATGAGCTTAGGTAAAAATTTAGTGAATATTATTAGAAACAAAAGAGAAAGAACACCTAGATGTTTCAAAATAAAATTGGGTAATGAAAAATAAAAATATAGTAGGATATTCACAATATAATTCTTACTTTTATATTCTTTTTTAATAAATACATATATTTATGTCTTTACATGCCATAAAAAATTGCTAGCACTATGCATACATAAATACATCAAATATTCCCTTCACATTTATGAGGTTCTCCATTTTCTTGCAACTCTTGGCATTTCACCTTTAGTTATACTTTCAACTTCATATTCAAACTCATGGGAGATGAGTCTATCAAGTTTCTATTATTTATCATCATCATCATCTGGGTCACAGGCTGGGTGGCAGTTTTTCTTCTTCCTTTATTTGTAAAAGTTGGCCTGTACCCATAGTGGGGTTTTTTGAGCTCCTTTTGGTTTTTGTGTTATTGTTTTTTCCCATGTATGCTCTTCTCACTTCTCTATCCTTGTGGAGAAGCTTGGGTATTCCTGGTGCTCACAAGATGTCAAAGGGATGGTTAGGCATCTTTGACTTTGGTGGCTCTATTTGGCCTGGATCGGGTAAGTTGATGTTTTTATTCTCATGTCGTGTTTGGGGCCTGTTATGCTATGATGTGTGGATGGTCAAATTTCTTCCTGGCTTCCCTGAGTGGTCTGTAGTTGGTATTTTTACCTAGTGCCTCATGTCCTTTTTGAATATGGGTAAATCTAGAGTTTGTAAGTGCAAGTCTAAGCAGTCCAAGTAGAGGGTGGAACCCACATATTTTTTATCAAATAAGGATGTTTTGTTCATTCTAAGAGAGGGGGTTTGCTAGACTACGTCCAAAAATTCTATGGCCATAATACTATCCTCTCTAAGTGGATGACTATTACTTGGAAGGAGGGTTGGGTTGATGTGTACTCTCCGGGTAAATCTACAGTAAAGAAAAGTATTATCCTCCATAGTCTGTTCTTGATGGAAATCAAGCATCATGCAGTTTGGAGCTCTATTAAAATGGCCTTGGATTATGCTGAGGAGGTTGCCCATATGTTAGGATAAATTATTCATGAATTTGATTCTTTGATTTAGAACCATCTCGGTTCTCTCACTGGTCAATTCTTATGGATTTTCTTGGGTTTGTAGGCTCCTTATTTTGTTTGTTCATAGTGTTTGTTCTATTTTCTCTATCTGTTGTGCTACGTACTTTTTAAAAGGTTGTGGGGTCCATTTCAAAACCCTCTTTTCTCTTAATATTACCAAAAAAGTTTCTATTATTTATCACATAAGAAATAGTAATATTAATTAACCCCCTAATGATTACATAAAGTCAAATTATTATATAATATTAAATAATGTAATATTTTCTAACACCTCCCTTATTATATTATTTGGAATAAAGATATTTCTTTGATTTTGTCTCTAACTATGGTATGTGTTAGCTTCTACTTTTGTTGGCTTTGTCTCTTTGGTCTCTAGCTCAACTTGATCTATGTAACCTCCACTATGTTCACCTCTATGAATTATCTATATATTCCTTTGGTTCAATACCTCTAGGTTACCTCTAGATGTCTACCTCTAGGTCATCATTTCCTCTAGAAGAATATTTGGTTAGTAGAGGTTTTCCCTAAGGTTGCAATATTTCTTTGTCTAGAAATTCAAAGTAATATTCTTATAGGGGAGAGTCTACAAAGAAGATGATATTATGGACCTTTTAGATGTATCTTATGTGAGAATAATTTAGAAATATTAGACCATTTACTTCTTTGTTATCCCTTTGATCACACTATTTGGGGTTAATTTTTGTAAAATATGAAATTATATTGGGTAGCACCATCAACATTAAAAGAGTTGATAAAATATTATTTCAAAGCTAAAGAATTATGTATTATGTGGAGGATTGGCCCTACCATTATTTGTACAATTTATGGATTGAAAGGAATAATAGAATTTTTAAAAATAAATCGCTAAATCATGAGTATGGAATCCTATTATTACCTCTCTTGTAGAATGTCTAAAAATATGATGCTCATCATGAGAAGTCTCATGTGTAGAAAATGTGGTACTAATAACTTGGCTATAAGATTCGAACATGCATAGAAGAGTCATATGTGATGATGGAATTGATAATATTGGATTTATCAATATTATTTTTGATGGTGCTTCTAAAGGAAATTTGGGAAAAATTGGTGGTGGTTTTTAGAAATAGTGAAGGTAAAATTATCCTCACTCATAATCATATGAAACTTCAACTAAAAACTATGTTGAGGCTAGGGCACTTCTCATAGGAATTAAAATTACAGTGTAAAAAATATGGAAATATGTTTTAACTATGGGGGACTAAAAAATTATCATCAATGTTATTAACAAAAATGGATGTGAAGACTAAATAAAAAATAATATTATTGTTGATGTTCATCATCTATTACTAAATATAATCTATTGGAAGTTTGAGCATATTTATAACTAAGGAAATTGGATAGTAGATAAATTAGCAAATTGTAATTCAAATTTTAAAAGACAACTCACCAAATTTTATCTCTTAATTAAAATAATGTCAAAAATCTAATTGTGGAAACATAGCACTTCAAGGAAATTAAAAAATATATTTTAAAGGAACAATAATTAAAAATATATTATGACAAATATAATATTTTTGATATTTATATAAGACATTGACCCCAATAAAAAAAACCACGTATAAATTATTTAAAAAAAAAATCCTAAATTTTCATATATTATATAAAATGAAAAATAAAAATAAATGTATATTATTATGTTAGTTTTAAACCAATATTAAGACAAAATATTTTCTCACTTAAAATACATTATTAAATTATTACTTTCCTAATATAAATAGTAATATTATAATATTGACTTATCTTTTTTTTTTTTTGTGTGGAAAATATCCCAAAAGGGATGTCACTTTTGGGTAAGACCCAAGGAGGCAGGGGTATCTATTTCACCAAAAACTCCCAAGTCTCGCACCTGGCCTACCACCTTTGACACATGCAAGGAGCATGCCTAAAATAACACACAACAAGAACAAATAAACACAAACACACAAAAAGCTAAAATAAATAAAGTATACTCCTTGAGTGTGTTGGAAAGAAAAGGCACAAGAAAAAACAAAAAGAAAAAAAAACGAACCACATAGAATAAACACACAAACAATAGAGGAAAACACATTAAAAAATAAATAAATAAAATTAAAAAAATGACAAAAATAAACAACACCAAAACATGAAATACACAAAAAAACAACCAACCCATCATAACAAACACTACCATAACAAAAACAACAAAAAGAAACAAAAAACCACATCATACAAAACACATAGAAAAATCCTAAAAACAACATAAAAAAACAAAACCAAAATAGAAACAACAAAAAGAATAAAAAAACACCACAAACGATATCAAGAAAAATAAATACAACAAAAACTAAGCCAAAGGAGCAATTGAAAAATCAAACAAAATACGGTAACACTAAGAAAAAAACCAAAGCTTAACAAATTACCAAAAATATTAGAAGTTGCTTAGAAAATAACCAAAGCTTCCAACATTGCCATAAAGAGACTGACTATAAACCTTAGGATTATGGTATCCTTATCCTTTTATTCGTATCTTGCTTCATTTCAGTTGGGACTATAGGCTGGTTACTTGGTACCACGACACTACTATTGAAATTTGTATGGTCTTTTTGAGGATCCATTTTATTTGTAGTTTGAATCTACCCTTTTGTTTTGCATTTGGGTTGGTTTTATACATTGTACTTTTTTCTCCTTTATTGTTATTTATCATAATCAAGGTAAGCTTTTTTAATGATTTCTCATCATGCAATCCTTCATGTTCTCTCTCTTCATCAAATTGTATCTCCATAATAACTATTTTCATTTGACCATCCTCATCATCTACTATCTCATCCGTGGAGAGAATTTCAAGGTTGTTAGGAGAAATAACTGTTTTCTCTTTTGTTGTTATTTTTTTTGTGCTTTTTGTTTAGGTATTTGAAACCCTGCCAAGTCCCCATCCTCTTTCTCTTTTTTAGGGACCTTATGTGGACAATCCTTGGCTATATGACCATATTCATGACAAATTCTGCATTTAAATGGAATATTTTCATAATCTACTACTTGGTCCCATATTTCTTCCCCCATATTGTATAGTAATCTTCTCTGGAAGTGGTTTTTCAAAATCAATAAAAATACAAATCCTTGTATAAATCATATTATCTAATTGTTGGGTACAATAATAAATCATCATGTAAACTCCTAAAGAATTTTCAATTGTTTCGAATATCTTTGGATGCCAATATTCTATAAAAAGATCAAATAAATGGATCCAAATAGGGGCAGTTGATGACATCTCTTCCTTAGCTTTGAACTTGGTATGATAGGTATTCATGAAGAGCCATGCCCTACCAAAAAACCATTACCCCAAGCTTCTTCTAAAGTGATATATTCGAGCGATACAATGGGGGCATGATTGAGTAAGCATATTGATATATGTATTATTTTTACCCAAAAAAACTATCCAAGTTGAGAATATTTTAACATACATCATACTATTTTCATGATTGTTCTATTTTTGCATTATATAGTACCATTTTGTTGTGGTGAGTAGGCAAATATCAACTATCTTTGAATGCCATGTTCCTTTAGAAATTCTAAAAATGTGGTACTAGTAGTTTCCCCCTTGATCTAAGTGAAGGATATGAATTCTTCTTCTTGTGGAAAACTCTACTTAGATCTTAAATTTCTAGAAGTAGAATAAAGCCTCATATTTATTCTTTAAAAAAACCCATATTTTTTAAGTATGATCATCAAAAAAGAACTAAAAATATTTAGACCCATTGTAACACAAAGCATTAGGTTTGCAAAGATCAGAAAGGATCAAATCAAGAAGTGCTTTGGCCCAATATTTTGAAGATATGAAAGGAGATCAATGTTACTTCCCAACTAAGCAACAAGAGAAAATTTGTGTGGAATTATTTAAATAAGGAATACCTTTGACCATATTTTTAGTTTAAAATTCAATGAGATAGCCATAGCTTATATGACCATATTGTTGATGCCAAAGTGATGCAAATATATTGGATTTGGTAACTAAAGTTAAATTGTCATAATGAATTATGTGAAGTTCAAACATATTTCCTATTCATTTTCCATATAAAATAATCTTAGAATTCTAAATTTTATTACAACTAAATCATACCTTGGATCCTTATTGCTTATAAAATTCAACCTTCAAGTTGTGATCAAGTAGTTGATTAACAGAGAGCATATTATAGGTGAGTCCTAGAACATATAATACTTATTTGATTTGGCATGTGTGTGA